>CAJNDS010002377.1:182500-460880 GCA_905221605.1 Symbiodinium natans | reverse complement strand
AATTAAATTAATTAAATTAATTAAATTACTTAAATTATTTTTTCAATTTCTTCGAATTCAATTAATTTAATTCATTTAATTGGTCTGGAATTGAAGGGGTCACTCCTCAGGAAACACCTCGAAAAATAATTCAATTAATTTAATTAATTTAATTAATTTAATTGTAGGTGAATTAAATTAATTAAAATAATTAAATTAATTAAATTATTTTTTTAATTTCTTCGAATTCAATTAATTTAATTAATGTAATTGTAGGTGAATTAAATTAATTAAATTAATTAAATTATTTTTTCAATTTCTTCGAATTCAATTAATTTAATTAATTTAATTGTAGGTTAATTAAATTAATTAAATTAATTAAATTAATTAAATTAATTAAATTAATTAAATTAATTGAATTATTTTTTGAGGTGTTTCCTGAGGATCAAATAAAGAATCTATCCGACAATTAAATTAATTAAATTAATTAAATTAATTAAAGTATTTTTTCAATTTCTTCGAATTCAATTAATTTAATTAATTTAATTGGTCTGGAATTGAAGGGGTCACTCCTCAGGAAACACCTCGAAAAATAGTTCAATTAATTTAATTAATTTAATTAATTTAATTAATTTAATTGTAGGTGAATTAAATTAATTAAATTAATTAAATTAATTAAATTATTTTTTTTAATTTCTTCGAATTCAATTAATTTAATTAATTTAATTGTAGGTGAATTAAATTAATTAAATTAATTAAATTATTTTTTCAATTTCTTCGAATTCAATTAATTTAATTAATTTAATTGTAGGTTAATTAAATTAATTAAATTAATTAGATTAATTAAATTAATTGAATTATTTTTTGAGGTGTTTCCTGAGGATCAAATAAAGAATCTATCCGACAATTAAACTGGAATTGAAGGGGTCACTCCTCAGGAAACACCTCGAAAAATAATTCAATTAATTCAATTAATTTAATTAATTTAATTAATTTAATTGTAGGTGAATTAAATTAATTAAATGAATTTTTTAATTTCTTCGAATTCAATTAATTTAATTAATGTAATTGTAGGTGAATTAAATTAATTAAATTAATTAAATTATTTTTTCAATTTCTTCGAATTCAATTAATTTAATTAATTTAATTGTAGGTTAATTAAATTAATTAAATTAATTAAATTAATTAAATTAATTGAATTATTTTTTGAGGTGTTTCCTGAGGATCAAATAAAGAATCTATCCGACAATTAAATTAATTAAATTAATTAATTTAAATTAATTAAATTTTCAATTTCTTCGAATTCAATTAATTTAATTAATTTAATTGTAGGTCAATTAAATTAATTAAATTAATTAAATTATTTTCTTAATTTCTTCGAATTCAATTAATTTAATGAATTTAATTGGTCAATCAGTTCAATTAATTAAATTAATTAAATTATTTTCTCAATTTTTTCACATTCAGTATTCTTTATTGAATTTAATTAATTTAATTATTTAAATTAATTTAATTATTATTCATAGTACTAACAACAGCCACGACGCAAAATAGACCCTAAAGGTCCCTCTCTCATATATATATATATATGTATATATGTATATATATATATATTTATATATTCATATTTGTATATTCATATATATATATATATATGCTACCCCCCCCCTCAAAGATCCACCGTTTTAGAGATTTTCCACCGTTTTAGAGACTTTCAATATACAACACAGTTCCCGTAGCATGTTTTCTCGTTTCTCCTGACGAGACGTACAACCACCTGAAACATCTTGAAAAACACAAATATATCAGTAGAGGATCTAAGCAAAACCTTTCGGCGTACGTACCCCTTTCACTAGTCTTTCACTCAAAACCACCCTAAACCCTCGCTATAGATATAACGGCACACAACCACCTGAAGCACCCCCGAAAAACACAAATGCAACCGTAAAGTATCTATAAAAAAACTTCAGGCGGTCTCAGGGAAGAGTGAAAAGATAATTGCTCACAGTATTCTCGCGTCCCCGGGACTTACAGCAGATGATTTTTTTTCGCATCACCCATGCCTTCTCCATTATCTGTGTTTGATATACAATATTTATACCCTGTATACATACATGATGTGGATACTTCTTCTACTTTATCTTTGCATTTTCACATGAGGCAAGCCCTGCAAACATGGGCATAACCCGGGATTTGAGGTTTAGAGATGTAAGCCTCAAACCCTCCAGGGTTATAAGGTTCTACTCCTATAGACAATGCCTATACCTTAAACCCGAAACCTGTAAACCCTCTAGGGTCTAAACTTCTAAACCCTATAGGGCCAACCCCGTGACGGTTTTAGAGATAAACTCTGAAAAGACCTTAAACCTTTCAAACCTATAGGGTTCAATGGTTTACAAGCCCAAGGTTTGGGCATGTCTACCTTCAGCTCCTATAGGGTTAAAACCTTTGAGTTTGGGCCCTGTAGGGTTTTAGGCTTCAAACCCTAAAGAGCTTAGGGCTAAGGTTTAAATGCCTAAACCTTAAACCTAAATGGGCTTAGGTTTAAATGCCTAAATCACAAGGTTATAAGGTTCTACGCCTAGATACTGCCTAAACCTTAAGCCTATAGGGCTTAAGCCCTTATAGGGTTAAGCTCGTGATGGTGCTAGAGATAAATCCTGCAAAAAACTCTAAACCTTTAAACCCTATAGGGTTTAATGGTTTACAAACCTAAGGTCTGGGCATGTAGACCTTCAGCGCCTGTGGGATTAAAACCTTGGAGCCTTGTTGGGCCCTATAGGGTTTTAGGGTTTAGACCCCAAAAGGTTTGAATGCCTCAACCTTAAACCCTAAGGTTTGGACTCTATGGGCTTAGGTTTTAATGCTTATAAATCTTAAACCCTAAACCTTTAAACATTGAACCTATAGGGTTCAAAGCTTAAAGATTTAGGTTTAGTTGCCGACTTATGTGTAAATGTCTACAGCTTAAACCCTAAACCTTTAAACCTTAACCATATAGGGTTTAACAGTTAAGGGTTTGGGTTTAATTGCTTAACCCGAAAGAGTTTTGTAAGCGAGGCAGTGACTCCAAGAGATAGATGACGGAGAGGAAATGAGTCGGTGACTCCCAGGTTTTATCATGTAGTGTGGCAGATGGTAAGTTTAGGGGTTTCCTATATGTAAAATTGCATTGGAAAATTTCGCAGCCCAATGCTAATAATCCATAACCGAGACGTGACTGCATTTAAAACTGCATTTAAAAATTTAAGTTAAATGCGCCCCAGGAACCAAGAACCAAGAACCAAGATGCCCAGGACTCTTGATTCTGGAATCTTGGTTCCTGGGGTTGGGCTGCATTTAAAACTGCATTAAAAAATTTAAGTTAAATGCGGACCAGCCCAAGGAACCAAGAACCAAGAACCAAGATGTCCAGGACTCTTGATTCTCGAATCTTGGTTCCTGGGGCTGCATTTAAAACTGCATTTAAAAAATTAAGTTAAATGCAGACCCCCCCCCCAGAAACCAAGAACCAAGAACCAAGATGCCCAGGACTCTTGATTCTTGAATCTTGGTTCCTGGGGCTGCATTTAAAACTGCATTTAAAAATTTAAGTTAAATGCAGACCGCCCCCCAGGAACCAAGAACCAAGAACCAAGATGCCCAGGACTCTTGATGCTTGAATCTTGGTTCCTGGGGCTGCGTTTAAAACTGCATTTAAAAATTTAAGTTAAATGCAGCCCCCCCCCCAGGAACCAAGATTCCAGAATCAAGAGTCCTGGGCATCTTGGTTCTTGGTTCTTGGTTCCTGGGGCTGCATTTAAAACTGCATTTAAAAATTTAAGTTAAATGCAGCCCCCCCCCCCCCCCCCCCAACCCCCCCAGGAACCAGATTCCCGAATCAGAGTCCTGGGCATCTTGGTTCTTTGTTCTTAGTTCCCTGGGGCTGCTTTAAAACTGCTTTAAAATTCAGTTTAAATGCGGGACCCCCCCCCCCCCCCCCCCAGGAACCAATATTCAATCACGAGTCCTGGGCATCATGGTTCGTGGTTCCTTGGGCTGCATTTAAAACTGCATTTAAAAATTTAAGTTAAATGCGCCCCAGGAACCAAGAACCAAGAACCAAGATGCCCAGGACTCTTGATTCTGGAATCTTGGTTCCTGGGGCTGGGCCGCATTTAAAACTGCATTCAAAAATTTAAGTTAAATGCGGACCCCCCCCCCCAGGAACCAAGATTCCAGAATCAAGAGTCCTGGGCATCTCGGTTCTTGGTTCTTGGTTCCAGGGGGCTGGTCCGCATTTAACTTAAATTTTTAAATGCGGTTTTAAATTCGCGGGGCCTCGGTCAAGTAAATAAAGGTACTGGTGTCGTGTGTCGTTTATTATCATGTGTCGGGGCTACTAAAACATAACAAAAAGGAAACCAACACAGTAACAACACAGCAGCAACACCTCAACAGAGAAAAAAAGAGGAAAAAGGGTGGATCTTTGGGGGGGGGGGGGGGTACCATATATATCTATATATATATATATATGTGTGTGTGTGTGTGTGTGTGTCTCTCTCTCTCTCTCTCTGTTCGCATTACATGTTGGGATTCAGAGCTGGGGGAAATCATTCCGAATCTATGGTGTCAGCTTCTGTGTTTGGGGCGGTTGCTTAGGAGGTGCTGTGACTTCATGGCTTAAACGGCTGAGGCCGTCAGGGAGCTTCAGGTTTGTGAACCATGTTGAGCCGAGGTGGTGCACGAGGTGCTTTCCTACAAAGATGTCTACTACAACCCCTTGTCTTGGCGATTTCTGCCCCTGGGCTCCCTTTTGACCACACAAGAGTCTAGTGGAAGTCGGGCGTCTTGCTGCGTTGTCGCGCTGCCCCAAGTCGTATATCTGGCACAGCGCCCATCGTTTGAAGCGTGTCAGGGATACAACGCGTGCTTTGCGTGCTGGGAGTTGAGGCTCATGGTGTGCATCGAACCCTGCTGGCTGCACATCGTTGGAATGATCCCAATTGAGCTCATGGCTTACCACGGGTGGTCTCAGAATCAAAGCTACAATATGCGGCAGTTCTCGAGTAGGCATCACTTTCAAAATAGTCGTCGAAGTCCTGTCTGATTGATAGAGCAAGCAGAACATCAGCTCGAAGAATAGACCGCGTTGCAGCGCTACATGATGGAATGGGGTGCTGTATGCGTACTTAGACAAGGAATCATCGTACCAAAAGAAATGAGACGATTCTGTTTTCCGAGGATCCTGCGTAGCCGGAGGAAGTGAGCAGCCATGTGCTAGCAATGCTAGCTAGCGATACTCTGGAGCAACCAAGGAGTGCAGTGACAATGCTGATCCTGATACAGCCCATGTTCCTCGTGTTTCTGGGCGTGGTTCCGAGGCTTTGCTTAAGGCTCGGCTACACCACCATGATGGCCGTCTCCCTGCTGCTGTTGGTAGGAATTCTTGTCTTGCTTTGTCTCACCAGCCCTTAGCTCAAGGACCCTTAGGTTTAGTTCACACTGCCGACCAGGTGGGGTCTTGCCGATGTTAGGGGGTACCTTACTGAGATCCTTATTAGCAGGGGATCCTACTATCTTTTTGAGCGTCTATATAGGGGTCCCACCATTTTCGTAACCCCCTCAGGTATGTCTAGTGTACCTTTACAGCGTCCTGATTCTTCTGAACCTGACCATTGCGGTCTCCGACTCCGCTGCCCTGGCGATGCTTCTGGCGTTCACGGTCATCGGCGGCTTCATGCCCCTGAAGGAGTACGTGGACTCTCGCTGCTCCAACAAAAATCACCTAGGAGAACCAAATTTTTGGGATGGGCGAGAGGGCAACGTGTAGAAGCATGCCAGGATGTCATTGAAAGCTTGGTTAGTGGTACCTTGTGATAGGCCAAATGCCAGATTTCTGCAAGTTGGAGATTTCCGAACTCTGCGAAGGCTTCTCCACCCCGGATGAGATCGCACGGTTCAAAAGCGTTCAGTGGATCATCGGGTACGTCCTCGGTATGGGCATCGGCCCTGTCTACGCGGCACTCTTTGATGCTTCAGCCACCACATACCTGTCGCGAACTGCACCGAACTTCCTCGCGTGCACATGCATGATCATTCAGTGCCTACACGTGCGGTTCATCATGTATCCGTACATGAGGGTCGCTTGGCCGCATTGTTCGGCAAGTGTTTGTTTGCTTCCTCCCAAGAGCATGCCGGGAATGGTGGAATGCAGCATGATTTGTTTTTCAACATCTGGGGTTCGCAGTTAAGGTCACCTTGAATCTCATGGACGAGCTCGAAGGCAAGCAGAAAAAGCTCTACCAGACCGTGAAGGTAAGCGATTCCCTTGACAAAGAGGCGGGGTAATCTTGAGGAATAGCGAGCTATCAGAATCCAACCTTGATCTGCAGCTCGGGCCCTTGGATCTCGCTACTCTACGCAGGCCCCCCTTGTGCCACCTTGCTACTGCCCGCAATTTCGCAATGCTCGAATCTTGCGCGAGCCGGCGATGCGGCATCGCACCGGAAGTAGCCCAACCATGTGCGGTCCACCCAGGCTGAATGCCTGGGTGGCAGGCTAGGCATCCCGAGATCATGAGCTGCACCCTTTTGGGTAACTTGCTGAGGCCTGGCAATCTGCAAACCTTGAGAAGCTTAGCTGCTCCAGTCGAGAAAGACAGGGACATCTCTTTTGCCTCTCTTTTGAAGAGCTTTGTACGCTCAAGATATAAGGTCCTCTTCTATAGCTCGATGAGAGTTCCGTTGGGGCAGTTGGGGCTTTTATCGACTGGCTGGTTCTCAGAAGGGAATGAGGGAATGAGGGAATGAGGGCCCCACAAAATCCTCTAAGGGTTTTTTTTCTATGGGGCCCTCATACCCTCATTCCCATTGCAGAACCAGGGGGCAGAAGGCTCTTGGGGGGTCTTAAGTTTAAACCCTAAACCCAAAACCCTAAACCCTCGATTCGCCCCAGCTGTGCAGGAGGGAAAAAAAACCCTCGAGGGAAAAATCGGTTTGCGAGAGATGTCCAAGGAAACATCTTGGCAAGAGCTTCGAGGAGGCGAAGGGGCCTTTCCCTTCCATCGAAGCCTTCCGGGAGTTTTGCAAGAAGGACGCCGGGGTTAGGGTTTAGGGTTTAGGGCTAAAGTTTAGGGTTTAGGGTGTGAGGGTGATTAAAGGTTGGGATGGCATTTTTTTTTGGGGGGGGGGGGGGGGGGGGGGGGGGGGGGAGCTGAAATAGGAGAGTGGCGGCACCAACGCCGAGACGAAGGTCTTCATCGCAAAGCTGGAGGCAGCACTGGCTGCAGCTCCTGAGAAGGAGGAGAAGGAGACGAAGAAAGCGCAGTGACGTGGTAGACCCTTGGGGCTTTAGCTTGGGTTCCGGAGCTGTGCGAGCTCTGGCTCATTCCAGAGGCTTGTGTGTAGAAAGGCGACATGATCCCATGATCCCATGATCCCATGATCCCATGATCCCATGATCCCATGATCATGAAAGTCAAGCGAACTGGTCCATTGCTATGATTCGGTTTCTCGCAGGTAATGGATGGGAGGCCATCAGAAGGCAACGCCAGAACCAGCCTGTAAGCCTGCATTGCCTGCATGTCGATTCTGCACTTAAGCCTTTGGAAGGGCGCCGTGTGATTTTCCTGTCCGCATGAGGAAAAGTGCGCCCTGCTCGAATGCTCGCAGTCATGAGGGCAGGGTGTTTTTTTTTGGGGCGGCGTCAGCATACTTGGCTTAACTTGGCTGGCGCTTGGCTTTCCAGGGTGGTGGAGCATAACCCGTCAGAGTGTCAAGCAGCCCAGTCCCCAGATTCATTTCCAAGGCTACTTTGCTCCAACCTTCGTATTCAACGGGGTATCACATCATTTTTTCTGCGTAGCATCCAGCGCCATGCGGTGCTGGGCGCGGTCCACACCGGACACAGCGCTGCTGCGGCATGCTCAGTCACTGCGGAAGCAGCCGTCGCCGTCAGAGGTGGGCTGCACACAGCAGCTGCACCCCAAGCCAAAAACCCCTTGTGTAAGCTGTGTGAAGAAAACGCCTGGGTCTGCTGCCGCGTGCTGCAGACCATTGCAAGCGTTGGGAAGCCACAGAGTTTCGCCACTAGTAGTAGACTTAGTAGTCCACTGCCTAGAGAGGGGGCTGGAGCAGGTTGGGGATTTGTCTTGGATTTGGTTGGGGATTGCCTGGCTGCCTTGCAACAGGTCAAACCCTTATTCCCCATGTACACGGTGCCGATGGCCACGCTCCTGCAAATGACCGAGATAAAGCCGCACGAGGAGTTGAAGTCTTTAGGGGTCCTTTCCGTTTTCGATGGAAGCATGGGAAGGGCAGCATTCGTTTCACACCAATGGGTGGGCCAGCACCATCCCGATCCGGATTGCAGGCAGTTTCGCGTGTTACAGGATGCTTTGAGGAATATCTTGTCGAAGCAGACTGCGATCTGTCCGGACGTGATGACAGAAATACTCTTTGGCCGATGGCAAGCTATAAATGCCGAGGAGTTGAGTCACCATGACATGTACGTTTGGTACGATTACTTTTCCTGCCCACAGTTAGAAAGCCCGGGGCCTTGTGAGAAAGACCAAAGCCAGCTCACCAAGGCCATTGAGAGTATCCCGGCATATATCAGCACGTGCAGCCTGCTTTTGGTCCTGTGCCCGGTCACTGAGTCTCCCTACGAGGTTTTTGGATATTCGAGCTGGAGCAGTAGGGGGTGGTGTAGGCTGGAGAGGATGGCACGGGAGTGCGCTGGAGATGCCTCATGCGTGATCATCAAAAGCGCCATGCACGTGGAGTTGGCGGCTTCGTCCTTTGCGTCCGCATGTGAATGCTCACCGGGTGAGGGGGCTTTCACCTTCGAGGAAGATCGCTTTAGGATCGGCAGCGTTGTGAAGCAGATGCTGAAAGCGAGGATGCATCGGCATCTGCAGGAAGGCGACTTAGTCAGCTATCGCGTGGTGCTGAATGCGCAAGCCATTTTCTTCAGAGGATTGCGTGAAGAGCCCACCGGTGACCTCATCCCCTGCGAAGCCAATGAGCGAGCAGAGTGCGGGCAAGATGCAGCGGCGCACTTCATGTTTCAGAATGGCTTCACACGTGTGCGCCAGTATGACGAAGGGGGATGGTCTCCCTTATGCTACGCTGCTTTGAACGGAGACGCAACTTTGGTGAAATCTCTGCTTGACTGGAGATCCAGCCCAAATGAGAGAACCAAGAGCCCTCAGCCGATGTTGGGTTTGCAGCATCAGGTCTCAGTGCTCGGCATCTGTGCCTTCTTCAAACACAACGATGCCATGAGGGTACTGATAGCTGCCAGGGCAGAGGTCCACACGCAAGGTGCCTCACCTCCCCCTTTGGTGTTGGCCAGCTTCGGGAACAATGCCGATGGTATCCGGCTGCTTTGTGAGTCTCGTGCGAGTCCGAATGTCCGAAACGCCTTGGGCATTTCTGCCCTGCAGCACGCCTGTGCGGCGGGTGCCCTTGATGCCCTGGACATGCTGCTGTCCTTGGCAAATCACACCCTGGACTTGTCCGGCTCCTTGCACGCGGCAGTCTTGCTTCAAGCAGACTCTGACCAGGTGGTCCTCAAGCTGCTTGCTGCAGGCGCCGATGTGAATGAGCAGCTGCGCCCTCGAATGTTCAGCATGCTGTGGGTTTTCTTCAGCATCAAGGGCATGCAGTACAGATTCCGGCAGTCGACACGACTGCGCACCCTGGGCTATCACCACTACGGCGCAACCCCCCTGATGGTTGCAATACTTGCTGGGCACTTTGAAGCAGCGGCCACCCTAATTCGCGCAGGATCCAAGCTGGATGTGCAGAACTTCCGGCGAAAGACAGCGAAGGACCTTCTGCGCGAGGTATCGGCGCCAACTTACCTCCAACACATCTTGGCTGGGCAAGTGGAGCAAGTGCCCAGCCATCGGCCTTCTGCCAAACTGCGACCCAGCACTATGGCATCGAGATTGTACGCCGCTGAAATGAAAGGGTCAGAGGAAGATCCCTATGTCAGTGTGTGACTCCCACCGCAACAGAGATGGACATCCCCTGGGGCCAGCCCAGCCACCAAGTGTGTGGGGGTGGTTTCAAGAATTAAGATTCACCACCCCTCAGTTCCGAAAGCTAAAGCTCAGAGAATGGAACCAGGGGTTCATTGTTGGTTCTGCGAATTTTCTCCGGCTCCGGTGGACGATAATAGGTCCCACCTTAGTATCGTTAATCATTGCACGTCTCTTAGGTTGAATTTCATGGAAGCTTTGCAAGCTATGATTGCTGGAGATGGGACACTACCTAGCTCTGAGAGCAGGTAGTTCCTGTTTGTCTTGGCCCTTTTGGCTGCAAAGTTGTCGTGTGGCCGTTTTGTGCCTAAATGAATGTGTTTCTTTGTGTTTTTTGGTTATTTTACACGAGTTAGCACTTGTATTTGGCGCTGTTTGCACAAATAGCACTATTTAGCACTATGTTTCATTTGTTCGCACTACTGTAGCTCTATTGTAGCACTACTTAGCACAGCTTTAAGACAAGAAGGCTTCCATTATACCTTTTGCAACGTTTCACCCAGGCCCCTCTTCCGCAACTGAGCGAATCAGCCATTTCGAGCCCTGCACTTTGCAGAGATGCTTCGGCTTTCGCCCCCAAATGCACAGGGCCACCTTCCAGGTGTGCCCTGCAACAATCACCGCAGCCGAACGACAGAAATTGCAAGACGTGTGAAGCTCAGCTTTAGTGTGGGTGAGTGCTTCTGGAGGTATATATACATATATATATATATATATCTGTATATATGCATATCTGTGTCTAGCATTAGCCAGCAGCATTGCAGGAGCTAACGGGCTGGTCCTTATTCAGAAACGTGCCAGAGTGAAAGCGCCACAGGGGCGGAGCGGGCACCCTCATCGGGCAGCATAGCATGGTGGAAGGTTAGAAAGCCACATAGTCTCTGAAGGTATGTAGCCCCGCGAGCGCATCCTTGCAAGTAGTGTCGTCAACCGCTGTTGAACCGCAGGAACTTAGCCCAAGCAGCCGAGTGTAGTGTGCCAGATCAACAACAAAATGAGGCCTTCGAACGCCTTGCTATATGTGCTCCCCGCCACGCTCTGTGGTGTGGTGGGGGCGATCCGTACCGAGGATGCCTTGAGTGCAGCCTTGTCGAGTCAGGAGGACGAGGAGCCTTCGATTCGGGCCTTCGACTTCCGTGGCTTCACGGATGCGATGAAGATTTCGTTTGCGAATGGGAGTCACGTGGATGTGCAGCTTCCATTCTTCTCCTTGGCAGGTAAGGCTCAGACGAATCCGTGTAAGCTTGTCATGTACAGAAGTGCCAAGCACGTGCTTCAGAAGTCGCCCGCAGAAATCAAGATGGACACCGTCCTCGCAGCCAAAGTTCAGCTTGTTGAGCTCTGCAAGAGCTTTGCAGGCACCGGCAAGTTGCAAGCAGCCTGTGAAGCGCTGAACCTTCATGAGGAAGCGGGGCGAATTCAGGTGCTGGGTAAGACCACCTTGAAACCGGAGGAGGAGGAGTCGCAGGAGGAGGAGTCGCATGAGGAGCCGTGGGGGGGCGGGAAGGGATACGAGAATGCACATGACACTCTTGCACAGCCACAACAAACTCCCATGCATAGGATGACCAGAGCCGCACTGCCCACACTTTTCCCTCATCTCCACTGTTTTTTTCACGGCTGTCCCCAGGATGATGCGGAAGATGCCGGCGATGCCATCCAGGCCTCAGACGCGGCCCCGGAGAACGAGGTCACCAAGAACATCGTGAGGTCCGTGCAGAGCTTCGCCTGCATGGTGAAGGAGGGCGCCGAGCTGTCCCGGGTACCTATATCCCCCTTGGGAATTACTTTTTGATATTTTTGTTCAGATACTTGGTTATATACAACCCAAGATGATATTAGACATATTATGTTTTATTAAGGTTCTAAGGGGAGTCGAGGTACCTGTCAAGAGGATGACGGGCTCCAACTGGGTGAGCCGGGGCTTTGCTGCTGGAGTGAACTTCGCCAAGAGGAGGGCCTCCCAGGCCAAGGCCGCCGTGTCGAAGATGGTCGCCCGCCTTCAGGGCAGCGTCATCCGCCGCTTCAGCAAGGGCTTGGCCCAGTCCAAGTTCTGCTTCGGGGACTGTAACTTAGGGATTCTTGGGAATATGTTTTTCTGATTTTGGGGTACTGCAATTCCTAAGGAACGGCTGCAATCTCCTTTTTTGCTAAGGGTTCCAAGTTCAGTAAAGGTAAGAAGTGGGAGAAGCTCCTCAAGACGGCCGTGGGCGACCAGGCAACCTACCCGGAGTCCTGCCAAGATTTTCTCTCGGAATTAGGCATCTCGGCGGGTTTCGGGACATATTTTTTTTCACACATTTTTCCTTATAGGGCTTAAGGGGACTAGTTTTTCAGAGGGCCTTTAAGGGGGCCATCCGAGGCATGATGGAACTGAAGGGCGATCCCAACGAGCGTCTGGGAAGCATTGCCCCTCAGCTCTTGAATGGCAAGCTGTCGGCGTTTGCCCCAAAATAAGAACATGGATCGGCTCATTCTTAAGCACACGGTCCTCTTTTGCCAAAAAAAGGGGTTCGGTTCCCCTTTTTTCTTCTTTGTGAGTCACTCTAGCGGCTCGCACGCCCTCTCCTGTGGCGCACTATACCCATTGTTAAACAAAAGCCGCAGATGGCCTCTGACCTGAGGACTTGACCTCTCTCCACGTGGGAAGCGCAAGCAGGAAGGTTGAGGTGAGCGCGGGACGGTCGCTTAAAGTCTCACTTCAGAACACGCTCTCGACGGAGATCGTCCAGGAAGTTGACCCTTGGGTGCTTGTTGAGACCTGGTTTGCCGGCGAGGTTGGTTTTTGAAGCCGGTTGCACCCTGAAAGCCATAATCTTAGCTTTTTCCAATGCAACTAAGGACCTGGGAAGTGGCATCGCCTCAGGATATGAGCAAGTGTCCTCGCCATGGGAAGACTTGCACAAATACCTCTCATCGCGCCAGCAGAAATGCACCGTGGCTGCCGGGCTGCATTCCAATACTTGCCTTTTCAGCTTTGGAAACCCAAAACCGTGCACCCTAGACACAAAACCCTAAACCCTAGACCCTAGACCCTAGACCCCGAACCCTAAACCCTAAACCCCAAACCCCAAAAGCCCTAAACCCTACCTACTGAGGACAAAATCGGTGTTTTCAACATGGGCCTGAAGAGGCGATGGAATGGTTTCCAGCTCAAGGAGCGCTTCCCCTGGAAGGTGCTCCCACTCCGCCGACCACATCTTGCCTCAAGGGCTAGTGGTTTAGGGTTTAGGGTTTAGGGTTTTTAGGGTTTTGGGTTTAGGGTTTTTAGGGTTTAGGGTTTTTAGGGTTTAGGGTGTGTAGTGGGGCGCCTAAACATGAAGAAAAACACAAGCAACCCAACAGAAGCACCCTTAACAAGCCACCTTTCGGGCAGGTGCTTTTCCTGAGCCGCGCTGGCATACAAATCCACTCCCAGCAGCTTGGTTCCGGGTGTTCGGGAATGGCAGAACCCGAGCTTACAGGCAATGAGAGGATTCGTCGTAGCATTCAAGTGTTTCTGAGCATGTGTATGCATTTAGTTTATATACGGTCACCCCCCCTCCCCTCCCAAATGGACCAACCTCGACTCGAAAGCTCCTGCATATTCTACATGTTCTAGTGGGTTCCTTGTATGTCTGAAGTTAGATGTGATACAAGGGTTTAGAGCCACACTTGTAAAGACTCGCTAGAAAGCACAGAAAAGCCCAAACAATCCAAACTTTCCCGCAGCTTCCCCCAGGAAAGCTTGGCTGTTTGTTTTGGATTTTGAGGGGTTTTTCACAGTCGAGATCAGTCCTAATGCGTTCTTTGTAAACATACACAAATTTAGGCTTTTCTGCAAAAATGTGCTTTTTATTCTCGATGTTTTTTTGCAATGCTGGGGAATTAGATGCCAACAAACCAAAATCCGAACCTCGCCGGAGGATCTCCCAGAAAAAAAGGGTTTCGGGGTTCTGAGTTTTTAGGAATTTTCGATTTGGATTTTGGGCCCTTCAAAACCAAGCTGTCAAAAAGACTGCCCGCAGGATACACCGTCCCGTCTCCTTGATTTTCAGGAATACTTACAGGGGCTCCATATCATAAGATTAAAATAAGAGCTCAACCGAACCTAGAAATGAATGAACACTTCACTTCACCCCTGCCCTCTGAGTGGACAGTTCACTCTACCGGACCTAAGCCCGGTTACTTTCCATGAAAGCTTCTAATTATTGGCTTTCTTGGTGGCTTTTTGAGCAGCCTATGTAGAATTTTTAATGATACTGTCTTCAATCGAGTAGTTAAGACGTTAGTGAGATTCTAGTAGATTCTACTAGAATAACCACAGGTGGGTAACACAACATGGCAAGATTTGACGATCAGAAAGACTGAAACGCTCGTTATCGCAAGGTAAGGGTTTTCATGAGATGAGACGGCAGTTGCATAGCGCGGGTTCAAAAGAATGAGATATAAACTCTCTTCAACAGCAGTTACTAGGACCCCAGAATGGTTCTTATTGAAGACATGATTCTTCAGTTTGTTTCAAAGTCTGCACAAATAAGATATTGACAACTGCAAGATGTTTTTCTATTAAAGCCTCCTTAGCAAAAGGCCCGTGCATAACACATGCAAAAGCTTTTTCAGTGATTTTAAGAACTAAATTTAATGCCGTGTTCCCGTTTCGGGTAGTTGGGACGTTATTGAAATTCTGATAGGGGTACATTTCAAAGGTCGCCCTCTTATGAGTGGGAGAAATAGAAGATGCATCTGGACTAGTCTCAGCTGTGAAAAAACCCCCCCAAAAAACCAAAAACCCAAGCTGGCCCTTCTGTAGAGCCGTCTGCTGGGAGTTATGGTTCAACATGATCTCTAGGGGCTGACGTGCTGGGCTCTGAATCGCATGTACCCATTGTTTAGCCTTGTATGCCCCATGTAAATACCCCCCCCCCCTCAGATCGACCAACCGCGAAAGGGAAAATTGCACGCAAATTCAAAACGAAAGCCCAAACTTCCATCTTGTCTAAATAGGTGTTGCTGTTGTTTTTGGCACTTATTTGTGTTGTTTTGTTCTTTGCATTTCTTTTTTTGGCGTTTTTGAACTTCTTCGTGTTTTTTTACTTATTTGTGCTTCGGTTTGCATGTGTTGATCTCACTTTGTCATGTTTTTTGGTTGCACTTGTGCAGCCCATTCTGTGCTTCTCGGCGCTTCTCCCTTGCATAGACACGCGCAAATCCAAAAAAACAAAACTCCGAGCTTTCCTGAGAGAAGCTCCGGGACTCGCCATTGGGTTAGGCTTGCAAACATGTCTCAAGTTCCAGATGCCTATCTCGAGCTTTCGGCTCCTTAGAGGTTGCAAGGGAGACATGGCTTGGTCCGGTAGATCTGCTTAGCCACTAAACCGGTTGCATGTGATTTGTTTTCAGTGTACATATGTCTAAATACCATGCTATACATCTTTTTATACACATACTTATTGATTCATGTGTTTTTTTCTTTGTTTATAATATCTATGTCTCTACATATACGTGTGTATAAACCGTTCGTGACCATGAGCCGCTTCCCAGGCACGCACATGGGAAGAATTACGGCTACGACCTACATGGAGATCCCGAGGAGCTCGAGTACCCTTGCAAATGGATGAGCAAGGCCCGGGAGAGGGGCCTCAAGCCCCGGAACCGGCTGCTGCCGGTCTCGGACCTGAACTTCAGCTTCTTTAACAAGACCATCGCGCTCCCCAAGTATCTCTACGAGCCCAGCAACGTCTCCATGCTCTGGATGGACGAAGACAACAAGTTCCCTATTCCGGAGTGGATGCGGGGCATGCGGAAGGTCTGGGATGTGAACAAGTCGAAGCAACCCAGCAGCGCTGGGCTTTCTGTTAGAACTCTAAGCCTGTAAGCCCTGAGAGCCGGTCTTGTGTTCTTGTGCTCGTGGTGGTGAGGTGTGAAGCTGTTAAAAAAATGGTTGCAACCATCAAGCGCAGACATTTAACGACACGATCCGTATCATCACTCGGGTTGTTGTCAATGGGATTGAGGCTGCCGACTTGGATGATCGTGAGCGATGGTCGTGACTCACAGGACTACTCGAAGCTTGGATTCCGTGGGGTGGGGTTTAGGGTTTAGGGTTTAGAGTTTAGGGTTTAGGGTCTAGGGTTTAGGGTTATATAGGGTTTAGGGTTTAGGGTTGAGGGTTCAGGGTTTAGGGGAGTTTTGCGTGGCCCTCAGGCGAGACCCCGGCCATCCTTTTCCGATGATGATGATGATGATGATGATGATGATGATGATGATGATGATGATGATGATGTGCTTTGTGTTTATATTTCTATATGAAGATAAACATACATATATAATCATATATTCTAGATTCGATTATACTGTATCATATGATTGTAAAACCGTTATGACTCGCACTTTGTAATTTTCTGATTCGTATCATAGCAACTCCCAGGAAGTACCTTGCTTGGGACATGCGCGGGCTGCACGCCGCAAGCGACGCCCCGGAAGTGCTCGGAAAGCTGCGAGAGCTTGGCTGGCAGCCGGACCCGCTGGTTGCCCCAACTCTGTCTTGAAGAGTTTTTGTTGTAGATGTGCAGACTACGCAAGAGTGCGTACGGGTTAGGTGGGGGTTAGGTGGGGCCTTTCTAGGGATGGGTTTTCTCTTGCGCGACATAGCACAACTCTACTGGTTTCTCATATAAGGTTGTGGTGGAGAAGAGCCAAAATGAGAGTGCGCAGCTCTCTGGTGCAATTGTGAACTCCGTCTACCCGTACAACAAGCAGCTGGCAGGCCTTCCGTCGCTGCCAACCGATCCATTTCGCCACGGAGGTGAGAACAAGCTTTGGTCAATCTACGACTACACGGAGTCCTACTTGCAAAGCTGCTTCTCCATTGATGCGACTTCCTTGCCTTCGGCGAATGATGGAGCAAGCGATTTAGGCGGTGATCTCACAGCTACGATCGCCCTCTGCACCAACAACTTTGTCGGTGGGAATCGGAGCTCCCTACCATCAGCTTCTCAAATTCTCAGGGAGGACGTGATGCAAGAATTGGTCAGGTACCTGGCACGCAAAAACTCCCCAAAAAGAAAACACGCCTGGGACGCAGAAGCCTCTGCAAGCCCTTAGACTATTAGAGCCCTTCGTGCTCTGGAAGCCCCTTAAATCCTTTAGGCGTAGAGCCTCCTTGCTGCCAGGTACTTCTCGGAGGGTAAGCCAGAAGGCATGCAAGTCGCATCGAGCATCGCCCAGAGTTGCTACAGCTGCTCGCTCCTCATGGCAAGGTTTTCTCCTGTATACCTCATCACATCACATACGAAGAGCCCTCACGATGCACGGATGCCGACCTCTTCGCATGTGCACTTCCCACATGTTCTCCCGGAGTACGGATCGCGGGAGCTTCAGCAGATCGGTTTTTAGGGGGCGAAAAAGGGAACCTGGGGGGCCATTTTTGGCCCTTGGCCAGGTTCTTGGGATTCTAACATGTGGAAGAACTTTTGGGGGGTTTAGGGTTTAGGGGAGTCACCATCAAACTGCCTCTCTCTCTCTCTCTCTCTCTCTCTCTCCGTCTCTCTCTTCACCTCTTTCTTTGAGAACATTGCGCGAAAGTTTTCGCTTTACTCGCTCTGAAGCTCTGAAGATTCTTACGATGAAAAGAAACGCCTCCACGGCAGTATTCAGCGGAGGGGTCGTTCTCGCCCAGCCCTTGCTTTTGTACCTTCTCCATTGTCCAGTCGGCTGCCAAGTTGTCCTTGCTTCTTGGGTTGGCCTTAAGTCTTGCGCCGCCCTCAGACGTAGTGGCTGGTGTGTCCTTTCCGTTTCCTTCACCCTCGTCGTTCCACAAGCGACGCGCGGGATATGTACGGGGTATCGTTTCCTCGACGGTTTGGGGCATCATGCTACGGCACCCCGTGAGGTGAAACAGATTGCACCGGAAATACGTGCCTGATGCCCAGCGACTGCAAGGAGAACACGGACAGTCCATGCCCGATTGGGCACGGTTGCGCTTGCGATACCCGAAAGACCCAAGCCATCTTCACCGTTGCCGTTGCCGCATCTGTATTGTCAGAAGGAACACGAAGCTAGGCAAGATGAGAATGATTTCTATTCAGGATTCGATGCCTTCCTTCTCCCATCGGTTCTGGGTTCTTAAGTGCACTTTGTCTCGCAAAACCGCCGAGGAAACACCTTGACGTTGGGCCCTGGCTTGATCGCCGCCTGCGAAGCTGCTGGAGTTGCGGGAGCGGCCTTCGGCGGGTTGGCCCTGGTCCCTCTCTGTCCGGTCCTCATCCCATTGATGTTCTATGCCGTTGCTCCCATGGGCTCCGATATCTTCATGGCCTTCATCCTCGCATCAATTCTCGGTGGGCTCAACACCTGCGGCTGCATCCCCCTGAACTGCGAAGCGAGCGCTCGAATGAAGAACAGCGTCTGCGCGCTGTATCACAAGCAGGACTGCGGGCTTCCATACAAAAGTTGACAACCCGGTCTTCGGTTATTGCGCGCATGGGCTGGTAGCCACGCCTCGTCTGTCGCTCCGCGCACCTGCGCCGGGTTTAGCTTCTTCGAGGTTTGAAAATTTGGCGGCTGTGGGTTTCGCCCACAGACACCCGCATCAGGAGGTGGAGATGGTCAACGAGTACCACTTCATCCCAGCTCCTGGAGAGAAGTTGCCTTGATGCAAGAAGCAAGAAGCCACAGCCAACATTGGTCCAAACCCTGTCCCGACTTGAAAGGGGGATCTCCTGCTGACTTCGAAGAATGTGGGTTTCCTGTTTTTTGGGCATATGAACTTCGCTTTGGGTGTCTCCCCAACAGGTCCCCGGAAAAAAAGGTGTCCCTGAACGGGACCGGATGCTTCCCCAAGGCTGCTGAGCCCAGAGAAAGAGAGAAACAAAAAAGCCGCAGAGGCAGAGTCCACGAGGAAACCAAAAAAAGTGAGGGGAGGAAGGCCGCCACGAAAGATCATCAGAAATGAAGTCTGAGGCCTATAATGACTATAATGGCCTAATGGACACTGGAAGCTGAACCGTGCACCTGCGCAAGGGTTCCAACAATTGCGAGCCATTGAGAAGGCAAGGGGTTAAGGTCTCTGTGGTATCCAGGATCATAAGGAACCAAGGGCTGGAAGGAAGGGGGTGTGAGGGCCTCATATCCTCCAACTAAGGGCTTAACAATTCCAAATGAGCTAACAAGCCCCCAATAAGGGAATCTGGCCCCCTTACACCCCCAAAAGAGGTCACGTTTGTTTTCCCGATGCCCTGCATGATTTTGCGGGCTGTTGTTGCCCCCAAAAGACAGGTTGGCGGCTTTCCCGGGGTGGGGAGGAAGGGTTGGCGAGGGGAGATCCGAGTCTTTCTGTTCATGCTGAGGCGCACAGGACGTAGGTGCTGGATTGTTGAACTGCTCCCCAAGTCGTAGCGATCCGCCATTGGTGAGCTGCCATGAGTTCGACGGTCGCTTTCGAGAGCTTCCATTTGAGGATTTTTTGGAGCATTTGCACACGTCAAAGCATCCCAGGTGCGTGCCGACGAAGACCCTGGGCATGGGGATTACGGGCCTGGGACTTAAAAGCCAGACTTTAGGCACATTAGGGATTCCTTTTGTTTCGGGTGCGGGCCTTCCTGAAAGCGAACAAACCCTGATTCGTTTTGGGATCTCTTTTGTCCGAAGGCATGACTGGTAGTATATATTTGGCTTTAGGGTTCAGGCAACTGAGGGCAGATTGCTCAGAGTCAGGGCGGCAAGCGGTTCATCGCATCATAGAAAGTGCAAAGAGTCCCGATGCTCGAAGACTCGCATCTGTCCAGGCACATACTTGCCATGCCCGATCTGAATCGTAGCCGGAGCCGTATGAAACCTGGTGAAACACGGGGTGTTTCGGTACCCCCCGACCTTATTCTGCGAACCCCCAAGACAACACGGTTAAAGAATTCTATTTTGGGAAGCCCCCCTCAACCATGGAACCCTGCCGAGGTTGCGGCTCGACGTCTTGCAGCCCAGAGGAGTTGGCAGATGCGAAGGTCGGATGGCACGCTGAGAATGGGAAGGCCGGGACCCCCTTGGGCAGCTTTCGTTAAGTTAAGTGCAACATGGGCGCGAAAGCCGATCACGACATCTCTTGCCCATATATACCTATATATATATATATATATATATAAACAAATAGACCCCACCTCGCCGTTGGTTATCCGCCCGCCCCCCCCCTCTTTGGCCGCCTCAACACACATTTCACTCCCCCCCCCCCGCCACCCCCGCCACCCCCACCACCCCCCCCCCACCACCCCCACCCCCACCCCACCCTCCCCCCGCCCCCCCCACCCCCCCCACCCCCCCCCACGCACCCCCGAACACCCCATGTGAAAGCGCCACTTCGGCATCCCAACTGCCCGAGGTCAACGCCCTAAAGCCGAAAGTCCCAAACCTCCACTCATCGTGGCTGGTGCAGACACAACAAAGCACGCAAACCCTGGACCTGCCTCCCCACAAAAACCGCCCCCCCACCCCGTAGCTTACATCCGACCCCCTTCACCCCGTGGGCCCGTTAGACGTGAAAGCGCCACTTCTGCCAACCCCAAAACAGCCGGACCCACCCGTGGCCGCGTCAGCCTGCCCGCCCCGCTGCCCCCTCTGTCCGGGCCGTCCCCTCTAGACTCCGCATCGTGGGCTGGTGCAGACACTAAGTGCGTGCGAAGCACGCACGTGTGTCTAGTATATATATATATATACTCGGACGGGCTTGGAATCGCAAAAAATGCCACCTTCGTGTCGTGATGCGTGCATGTCGCATTCCCGCCCAAGCAGGTCTACGGGCACAGCGTTGGCATCTACAACTGCAAGAAGGGCGACTTCAACGCTTCAGATGTCAACACCACGAGCGCCTTCGACTACAAGACCTTCGTAGATCTGCATCCCAACTGGACAGAGCTGAGGACCAACATGGTTCCGCAAGCTCAGGCACCGAAGAAGTTCTCGGGGCTTGCGTTGTGGACCGAGGGCTTACCAAAGGGCGTGCAGAAGTGCTTCGAGGGCCGGAAAGGTCTCCGCAAAGGCCTTGGATACCTCTGCTCATTCAAACGTCCCCTGGCCTGCTTTAGGAACCACAAGACTCTTGGATGGACCTCTGTTGGATGGGCCTGCTTTACTATACTTTAGCTTGTGATTCCGTCCAGCTTCTGGTCTGCTCTTGGGCAGGGACTCGTAACGCGTGCTATTGCCTATAGAGTCCCTCTATAGACTCACTAGTCATGGATGTCGACTCATGAGGCGTTGTCGGCACCTTCGCGTCCTTTGTGATGGGGATGATGGAGAAGCTCCTGAATTTCATGATCAATGTGGTCCTTGGAGCGCCTTGGGTGAAAGAATTCCCCCACATGCACCAGAGAGACCCCAAACCTTCCCCGATTGCTGTGGCTAGTCGGGTGGCAACACAACCCAAAACCCTGAACCCTAAACCCCCAGATGGCAGAGTGGAGTGAGTACAGTCCACCCCCCGCTGGAAGCCAGGCGCTGAAGCTTGTTCGCTTCGTCTTCTTCACGCTCATGAGCGTCATCACAAAAGACCTCGGCGGCCAGAGGAAGTGGGCAGGTGGGATGTGGGGGTTTACGACAATAAGGGGCCCCCGAATATAGTCCCCCGAATAGTAGGATCCCCCTTATGATCCCCCCTTATAATAGTAAGGACCTCAAGAAGGTACCCCTTTTATCGAAAACAGCAGAAGCCGCTGAGCATTCAGTGTTGAATCGTTCAGGCCAATGTCCTTCGGTCGAGGATGATGCCACAGACACCACGACTCCGGCAAGTTTGATGCAGTTTGAGGATGAGGATGTCTTGATGATGCCCCAGTACATGTCGCAGCAGGCGCTGGCGTCAGAAGCCCCGAAAGCCATGCTCCTGGTACCCAAAGTCAGGCAGATGTCTTGTTGATGTTTGCAGCAGCAATCAAAGCTTGACCTCCCTCACCTGCACGACCAGCTCTCAAGCGCCTTCAAACGCCCCACTATGCCCTGCTGTTCCCTTGCTTCCCCTTCAAAGTGACCAAAAGAAACATGCTGGGCATGCGACCAAAGGGTTCTCTCAATTCTCTCATAAAACACACACCGGGCACAGAGTAAACAATAACTGCGGCCGCTGTGCCCCTGAAGGAGAGGCTCGGCTTCGACAGCCTCTGCATGTCAGGCCAAGAGCTACGCCCTTGTGGAGAAGTCGATCTTTCTGAGTACTACCTCTGAGAAGACTCTACAAATGATTCGAGACTGTAGGGACTTGAATCTTGCATTCAGCATCATGAGGCAGGTCGAAAACATCCGAAGCTCTCTGCAGCTCTTTGTCTTGAGTTCTTTTCTCAGCAGCTCTTCCATGCCGTCAGCCCGGGGGAACTTTCTTGGCTCAGAGCCAGAGTTCCCAGTTTCAGGGGGGGCGCTTCCGGCAAAAGATTCGAAATTGGAAGCAATTTGTCGAGCGGGGGGGGGGGGGGGGCATGCAAAAGCAAAGTCGAAACTCATGAACATGACCTGAGATCCGATGGTCAGCAGAACAGAACCGCCCGCTCTCCCGTGGCAGAAGCTTCATCTAGCAGACCACCCTAGGGTAGCTGTTCTCGAGTCAGCGCGTGTCCCTAAACCCTGGGTTGAAGCTGCCCAAGCTCATGGCGTCCATGGCATCGACGTTTCTGCAGCTGACCTGGCCCCTGCTTCAGTTGCAGGCCTGTTTCAGAGATACAGCAATCAGCATCACCAAAGTTATTTCCACGGGCTTGGTGGGATTAGGGAGAGTAGAGTTTTTTGTACTTGAACGCTATCAAGGTTTGGCAGCATCATAGTTTGGGGGGTTCGCGACTGGGAGCCCATGGCGGTTGTCGTCGCGCTTAACTAAGGAATGTAGGGTTGCAAAAGACACTAGAGTTTTCTGAAATGAGTTTTGGGGCGTCTGTGCACAAACTCCTGTGGATCAAACCACACCTGTAGTAGATCTTGCGTTGTTACTGGAAGGTGGTTGAAAATCAAGTTGAACATCGATCTCGTGGAAGTGATAGAAGCTTGTCAAGGGGGTCTTGCGCTTGCGGATCTCGTGGCTCGAGCCCGGCCGTGCCCCGCAGCGCAATGAAGGTGGCATCTTTGCTGGATTGCAATGTGCGCCGATACCTGGATGATGGAGAGCATTTCCACTGGCAGGACGTTTTGATGCTGACAGAGATGTCGATCGCAGCCTTTGTCACTGAAGTCTATTTGTCAGTGGTTCTTCCCATGGCAGGTCTTGTCAGCCAGGCGCCCTGCCCAGTTGCGCCCTGGGCGACCCGTCTACTTCTGTTCTTCTTGGCTCCAATGATGTACTTTCTCATGTACTTCTCTGTCTGCGGAGGGATTTTCTACACCTACACTTACAGATTTCCTGAAGAAGGCCGCAGGCTGAGTATCCAAAACAAGGCAATGACAAGCTTGGAGACGCGACGTGCTATTGTTTTCAGCTGCAAGAGCATACTTTCAGTTTCTGCTGTGTCCGCGTATCCATACTATGCAATCCAAGGGTGGACAAACCTTTACTGGGGCTTTCCACGCATGTCTGATGCCCCGTACCTATTGTGTGCCTACATCTTCGTGGACATCTCAGCATACTTGGTTCACCGCATGCTGCACCGTCCATGGTGGTACCGGCATGTCCACAAGGCTCACCATCTGTGGAAGAGCCCCAACGCTTTCGTGGTCTCCGCGCTTCATCCAGTCGAATTCTTAGCCCTGACGGTGTGCACATTGTCTGTGCTGGCGGCGCTGCCCCTCAGCGTCTGCTCTGCCTGTTTCTTGCTCGCCTGGATTTTTGTGTGCAATGCCATTGATCACTCCGGTCTCGAGCTGCATACGTCAGGCTGGCTCGCATGGCTCTTCTGGCAAGCCCCTGTGACTTTTCATGATAACCACCATGCTTTCTTCCATGCCAACTACGGGGCCATGGTTGACTGGTGGGACCGGATCGGTGGCACCTACTACAATCCTCAAGAGCATGTCGGCCTCTCCTTAGGTGAGGCCGAGTTTCGGAGTGTCCGGACGCTTCGAACAAGCTGTGAAAATCATCGCGGCAAGATGCAGTGATACCCGCACACATGGACTTTTGTAGGATGCAGCTTGAAGCCTTTGAAGGCTTTCAAAGCGCGTTTGGCGCAGCTGTGTTCCGCAGCGTCCACTGTACTGTACAGGCCTAATCCGAGTCTGTTTTGCCGAGTGGCGGCCGCTTTGAGTAAGCTGGGTGGCTGAAGAGCCCCTAGCTTTGGGGTCTCAACTCCGTCATCGACTCCACATAACGACGTCTCCATAGTTGCAATTGTATCCAGGTTTGTCTCCAGTGACGCAGTTTATCTCACGGCATTTTTTGTTGTTACTGGGTACTGAGCCATTTGTGGATTCCATGACTTACCTCCAACCGCCACTGAAAAAATGGATGTGAACGAGTTGCACCTGGTTGCTACATGAGGCCGTCAGATCTCTGCAGGCCAGTTCCCGCAAGTTGACTCAGGCTTCTCAAAAGCTACCATCCAATCCACCCCCTTCCGATTGAGCTGCGCATGAGGTGGCTAGCCTGTACAATGTACTACATGCATTTTTTTCAGAGGCCCTTCACGTCAGCAAGGTTCCGCAGGTGTATTTCTGCGCGAGGCCCTACGTCGGGTTTACGTGGCGACGCTTCCTCAGACACCCTCGCCTCAGGTTCCCACCTCGGCTGCCTCGCAAGAGCTTCAGTGTCGGCTTGCGCTTTGTAGGCCATTTCCTTAGGACGTCTCAAGTTATCTCGCGGCCGATTTGTAGGAGACCTGGTTTGCAGATGCGCGTTCTCGACCGTGCCAAAAAGTGCAGTTTGAGGTCGCCCGCAATGTCGGAAGAGGTGTTGCGCACATGATGTGGTTGCATGTTCTCAGGGGGATACGTTTGTGAGAGCTTGGATCCGCTGAACATGTTCGTGCCGCGCCCGCACGCCTAGAAGCATGAGGAAGCGCGCTGCTCCATGACTTATTCCTGTTATCATTGTAGTCATATGTTCCGTTGCAAGTGGAATCTTTGCACGGACACTCTTTCTACTTCACTGGATCACCTGTTTGTTTTTGGGAAGAGGTGCAGACATTCTACATCTCTCCATGTCTCTAAGAGGGCTCTTGTCCCAACAAAAAGCATTCGTCGCGTCAGCTGAAGCTGTGACACGCGGGGATGCGCTTGGCCCATGGCCTGGGACTTCTTTCCCCACTCGGACGTCGGCCCCGAGCTCGCGGGCTACGGCCTTCCTGCGAAAACCGAAGAGACTCGAAGGCAGAAGGCAGAGATAGGGGCACCCAAGTGTGCTTTTGGCCTTTTTTTTGTTCTCTGATTCTGTGACTCTGTGCGGTGGCACTGGGGCCCCGAAAAAGGGGCATTTGCGCTGTGAAGCCTCAGATCCCCCCCCCGTCCCCTCTCCCCCTCAGGAAGAGGTGAACCAGTGCAAGGAGGAGTGCCTCTGAGCCTTGGAGAAAAAACTTCGCGGGGGAGCACTGGAAGTGGAGGGTTTCGGTGCCTTGGGGCTGCCTTGGGGGGGGGGACTGTGCTTCGGTGTTCTGAGGTCTCGGCTTCAGCGGCTTCGTCGTCCGGAGGGGCCAGGCCACCTTCAGGCGAGGAGTTTGCAAGAGAGAGAGAGAGAGAGAGAGCCAAGGAGGCCCTCCTCAATCGAGGGGGGGTTAGGTGCGCAGAAAGAAAGAAAGAAAAGAGCTAAGGAGCAAATGGAAAACACGGAAGATCCCCCGCAAGATTCTGAACCTTCTGAACTTATGGCCCCAGGAAGTCTCGCCGCGAGGAGTTGCTGGAAGGAGTGCAGTCGGGGTGTTGGGGAGGGGGACTATGACTAAATGGTGGTTTACGATAACAGGGGTGCCGTACTGGTTTCTGATAATGAGGGGATCCTACTATTTAATTTGGGAGTTTAGAAAAAGGGCTCCCACACATGGAAAAACTGAAAAAATCAGAACTCCTTTGAGCCAGGACGGAGCCATGGGCTTTTCGACCGCGGGGCTGCGACTCGGCTCAAGAATATTGTTCAGTCCTTGTCAGAGTTTTGTAGTCCGCACTGCGCCTACAGCATACCAGTAGTGGGTTCTCCACATTATGCAGGAACGGTACGACCACTGACTTGTGGCGTTCTCTACAAAAAAGGTGTCTCCGCCTGGATCTCAGGACTTGTACGTCGCACCAGAGAGGGAGGTGCAAAGAGATTGTGACGTGGTGGTGGCGTTTGGCGACTTAGCCTTCGATTGCCAGGGCCAGTTCCTGCAAGCCAACTCTGGCTACTTCGCAGCCGCAATGCGACACGAGTGGTCGGATGGTCTCGGGGAGGGAAAGGAGGGCTCCAGGGTCTATCGGTTCCAGGACTTCCCCGGGGACCGCCCTGCATTCAGCCTGGCGATGAGCTGGTTCGCGTGTCCAAGAGGCCTCCCCATCTTTGGAGCGCGTTCAATTTATGGTCTTCTCAAGGGTTGCTATATACTTTTTCACTTGTACGTAGAAGGATGCAGAATATTGCGCAGTATATTCAGTATATATATATATATATATACTATAGGCCCCATAGAGGCCACGAGACTGTTAAACAAAGCGCCAATGCCCCTGCTCGGGAGGCGTTGGGCCCCCTTGGCCTCTGAGCACCTGGCAAGACTTCTGCTTGGTCTTCGACGCCGCCGTCTACCTGGATTCCTTGGCCTTGCTCCTGGTGGCTGCCAGATCTTTCCGGCTTGCTGCTGGGCAAAGCTCTGAGCTTGAGCTCGCTGCGAAGCTCGCGGTAGCAGCAGGGCACTTCAGGCAAGAAGAGGTGGTCAGTGAGATGCAGACTGCGCTGCGAGCCTTACCCAAACACCAGCTCCGCCTGATGACGGAGCTGACGGAGACGCCGGCGGTGGGGCTGGCAGCCCTGGAGCTCTTCGAATCCGCACCCGAGACCCTGGTTAGCCACCTCAAGACGGTGAAGACCTTCATGGTCGGAGCTGGAGCCGACAACTCTTCCCCACACTCCTTCGCCGTGGAGCTCTTTCAGAGGCACGAGGCCCACTTCGGCGCGGAGCTGGTGGACTTGAGGCGCCTCCTGCGCCACGTGGACGCCGGGAAGCCGATCGGGAGGCCTTTGGCCTTCCGCCTCGCGCGCCTCGCGCACGCGGCGGCCCAAGAGGAAGGCGCCGAGAACGTGGCCTCCATGGCCCTGCAGATCTTCGAACGCGGCCTCGCGGGCGAAGCAGATCCCGTGGATGCCTGTGATGCTGCCTGTCTCAGCCTCTTCTCGGACGCAGACTCCGCGCCTGCGCTGCTCCTGGACACCTTGGCGAGGCCGCCGGAGGCTGAGAGCTGTAAACCCGCGCGTGCCTCTGCGCTCGGTCTTATATGTGAGAGATCGCATTTTATAGCTTTATAAAGCATTCTCAGGTCCATTCCCAGCGCGGCCGCGGCGGTGATCCTCTCGCGGGTTCTTTCTTCCTGGAATGTGGAGGGCGACGCGGCGGCGACGATCTTCGACGGCTTCGTGCGGAACCGCGCGGGCCGCTCGGTGGAGCTAAGTTATGTACATTCATACAAGAGTGCCTTGAAGAGCACGGAAAGAGATGAAAGGACCGGATGGAAAGTGGCATTTCGATTCAAGCTTATGAGAGCTGATCTCCACGACTCTTATGAGTGTATACAAGCCATAATGATGCGTTTGTGTTGGGATATGTTGGGATGTTACCCCTTATATTAACAGTCCTCAATAGTGATTATGGGGGGGGTACCAGAATCCCTTTTCAGGATTGTTATAAGGGGCACATCCCAATGTTTGTGTGTTGGAGGTCTGCGGTCCTTTGTGGCGCTTTCGGAGCCGTCGGAGGAACTGAAAGAGGCCCAAACCCTAAACCCTTAAACCGTAAACCCTAAACCCTAAACCCTAACCCCTAAAAGAACCCTAAACTCTAAACCCTAAACTCTAAAAAAACCCTAAACTCTAAACCGTAAACCCTGAAGAGGCCTCAACGCGGGCCGCCGACCTGGCGGTGCCGGAGCTTCGGGCGGCCTTCGCCTGGGCCGCCAAGCGAGCTCTGGGAGATCTAGGCGAAATACCCTAAACCCTAAACCCTTAACCCTTAACCCTAAACCCTAAACCCTAAACCCTAAACCCAACGGCCCTTACTTCAGAACTCTTCAAACAAAGGTAAGGGGCCACATTCAGGGACCATGTAACTACCCTTAGAAACATGGCGCCAGATATGCACAACGAGCTTTGTTGGTTGGCACCCATAAGTTTGTGAGAGTTCCTCCCCGAAATAGCAGCCCCACTGTTTGCGCCGCAGGCCTCTTGGGAGAGCTTGGCGAGAGCTACCAGTGCGAGAAGTTGCTTTTCCGCTTTCTTTTCAGGCGCAGAGGGTGTGACTGTCAGGCCGACACTATCAGTGACTCATAGCAGCCACTAAACTCAGAACGTCGCTTTCTAGCAATCCATGTTTTTTGCTTTCTTCTGCTTTGCGGAGGCCGACGGGAGGCCTTCCTGGCGTGCGCTTCCCGCTCAAGCTCCTCTCGCAACTGCCCCGCAAGGGTCCTGCCGTCGAGCTGGCCGCACAACGCGTGCTGGAGGCATGAGTCCGACTCATTTGAAAGGACAAAGAGCATTGCGGTTTAGGCTTTCTTTTGCATCTTGCGCAGGAGCTGCGAAGATCGGATGGCAACTCGCACTAAGCGATACTGCGCGTAACGCAAGTAGGTTTGACTCTCAGGTCAGAAGGATTGCTTTAGTTCTGTCTCTCGCCCCTTTAGATCTGAGGCGATCGTTGGCTGAGAGCCCAGGAGGCTTGGAATCTGGTGGCCTGGGACGAGCTGAGCGATGCCAAGGTGGAGGCAGCCGCCGCCCTGCTGCGGGAATGGCTGATCGATGGCGAGGGGAACCGCCACGATGCTGCTCCTTTAGCAGCACTGCGAGACACTGTGCTTTGCGACATGGGTTTGCATAGTTAATTCATGTTAATTCAATTCTGCTTGCGTGGGCCTTGGGCCTCCAAGGCTGCCGTGGAACTGCTGGCTCCTCAGTTGCTGACCTGCCTGCCAACAAATCAAAAAGCGCCACAAAAAGCGCCACACACACACACACACACAATACAAAAGAGCGAACCATTCCAGGTGGAGCAATTCGCCCTGGCCAAAGTCCGCCGATGGAGCAACATGAAGCAACCATCAATCAACAATTGGGATGTTCCCCCTTACAATAACAGTCCTTGATAGGTATTATAGTACCCCTAGTAGAATCCCCATTAAGGACTGTTTGCAGAAGGGGGAACATCCCAAATCATCAAGATGTAGTTTTCCAAGTCGTTGAGTTGCTCTTCCCGTTTTTCCTGACCCTCTTGGGGACCGTGCTTCGACAGTGAACTTGAGCATATGGCCAGCATCGGTTTCGTTTTGAACAAGCAGCAACAAGCAGTGGCCTTAGCTACCCTAAACCCTGAACCCTAAACCCCAAACCCTAAACCCTAAACCCCAAACCCGAACCCCAAACCCTAAACGCTGTCAGGCTCAGAGCATTGCCCCTGGCGCGCCTCGCCGAGCCCGAAGTGCTGCTTGCGCCACCCGCGCCTCGGAGCCTTTTCAGGCTAAGGAATCGTCCAAGCTGCCCCCCCCCCTCCCCCAAACTGCCCCAGCACCTTATAATATTGGGGGGGGGTCAGGGTAGCTACCCTTGTTGGGGGGAGGGGTATAAAGGGGTACCCCTATTTGTAAGGACAATATCACGTATGTCCACATATGGTTTTTTTCCTATGTGCTGGGTAGCGTTTTTAAAAGAAGTGCAGTGTTGCCCAGTCCCCCCCACCCCCCTCCACAAGGTATCCCCCCGCCCCCAGCAGAGTTCTTTCTTCTTTCAGACTCGCGACGGCTCCAGTGTTGACCTGCAGGTTCCCGCACATGCTCTGGCTATTCTCGGATTGCAAAGAAGCCAAGAGATTCATTCACGCCTGGCGCACCTGGAGGCAGAGAACCTTGGCAGACTTCAGCTATCAGTAAGCGCTCGAAATGTCCAGCTGCCCTCAAGGGACTAAGACTCGGGCCCCGAAGGTTGTACTCCTAAAGGTTCCCCGTAATATACTCCTAACATCTTTAAACAGGGTCCCCAAAACCCAAAGGTAAAATGCTACGCGTCCAGGGTACAATCCCTAAGCCTAGATGCCCTCAAAAAGCATCCGAGGAATCTGCAATTGCGCCAAGAACTTGCCCGCTTTCGAAGCGGTCAGGAGACGAGGTAACCTTTATGCCTACTGGCTTTGAGTAGGGAATGAGGGAATTATGCATTTTGTTTCGCCCTTCTATATACCTGTTAAGAAGGGAGTACATAGGGTCTTCTGAACTCTTCGAGCCGGGCAAAGGCCTCAGCCTTTGCAGCGTCAAGACTGGGCGTCTTCTGCCCAAGTCTTGCTTGCCCCAGGTTGCTGTCCATGCTGTCCATAGTTGTACAAATTGACTGGCCACTGTTGGTCAACAGTGTGTCCATGATGCACAGAATTCCGCCAAAAGCTGCCCGGATGCCACAGAAGACAGGACGAAGATAGCAGTTTTTGGCAAGCAATACATGTACTTGTAGCACAGCAATTATATATTCCTGAACTTCCTTAACTGTATAGTCTTACAGCACGTTAGACTAAATCTTGCCATGACAACACGCCTTCCGCGAGGCCTGGGCTCAAGTCCCATGGCATCCGCAGTTTGTTCAGCCCCTCCTTTCATATTCTCAGCCTCATGGCTCTCGGTGGTTCTTCTGGCCCTCACCTTGGGACTGGGTCTCGGCGTTCGCCCAGAGATCTTCGCCGAGCTCGGAGCAACCCGAGAATTTGGAGATGCTTGCCTCCCAAGAAGCGAAGAGGGGTCTGAAATTAGGGAGGGATAGTGGCATGATATTGGGCTTGCGAGGGCTTGGGGGAGTTGGAAGGGACCCCAAAAGCGAGGGGGCATGTCAAGAGGGTCTTCCAAAAACAAAAAAGAGGGCCTCCTTAGTGAGTGCAACATACCCTTAGCCTGAGACTCCTGGGAGCCCCCTCCAAGACATGTCGAAAGTCCAACGAAGCCCTCCAAATCTCAGGATGCCAGCCATCCGCAAGTGGACCGACAGACCTTGGTCCCTTTTGCCTGAGGCTTAGTATGCGGCCCTGTAAGGCTCAATTCTGATACAGCGCGGATGTACGATTGCAAGCATCGACTTGGGAATGTTGAAAGTAAAAGTTGTGGGTTCTGCGGTATGTTCGAGGCCAGCGCTGCCCCGCTAAAGATCCCAAGAGCGCGTCGAGCCAGAGTGCCGCTGGCTGAGGATGACCGGACCTCCCATCCTGCGCAGCCCACCGAGGCCACGTTCCGACAAGGGTCACTGCCCTCACAGCAAGCTAAGAGCCAACGAGCCATTCAACGCATAAAGCACACGAATCACAGATGCCCCTCTCTTCTCAAAGCCCTGCTCGGCCCTCTGCTCATCTCACGAGGCTCTGGAAAGCGTCGCCTCCGAGCCGGCGCCGGCCGGGGGCCTTGGGGTCAGATTTGTCCTTCCTAGAGCCGTTGACAGGTTTTTTGTCAGACAGCACTCCGAGCGAGAGAGAAAGAGACAGAGACAGAGAGAGAGAGAGAGAAAAAGATAAAAAAATAGCAAAAACGTCCCAGGGAAGGCCATCATTCAGGGGAAGGCACCTGTAAGGTTGTTTGTGTCTTCAGGCGGGTTAGTGGTCTATAGCCATCGTGATGCGGCCGACCGCCCTCCAGGACGCAAAACCCCGCATACCCCGAGGGAGAACATTTGTAACAGGGTGCTTATTACTAGGTTTGGGTCCCTTTCAACATCTTCCTCCGGGGAGAAGTGTCACGCCGACCTGGACATGGATTGGGCGCGCCTTGTCACTTGTGCGCGGAGGGTGGGTGCCTGCACCCTTCAAGCCCCGAAGAAGAAGAAGAAGAAGAAGAAGAAGAAGAAGAAGAAGAAGAAGAAGAAGAAGAAGAAGAAGAGAAAACAAAATGAAAAAGAGAGAGGGAGAGTGCTTTCGCTATGTGGAAGAAGAAGAGAGCAAAAAAACACACGGAGGGGCCAAGAAGTCGATTTGCCGACCCGGGGCCTGAAGCCCCAAAGAATCCACCAGACGGTTGAGAGGCATCTATAATATACATACTGGTATGTACTGTGTCTTTATTTATGTATGGTCACCACCGCCCATGATCCATATGTGCCCTTTCCTTGCTTTTACGATACTTTCTTGTCTTGCTATGTCTGAAGCCATAACTTGTTATTCATTCATTACAATATATTTTTAAACAAAAGAAAGCTACAAACAGAATCCGTTCGTGAATTTGGTTCTGTGCGGTTTGCAAATCTCTGTTACATTATACTCTTCAAGAGTATTAATCAACTAGATGAAATACTTTATTCAGTTTTTATAGTGCATAAACATAAAGACGACATGAAGGGGTTTTATATAAATCTCCTAACACAACAAGCAGACTACATACTGAAGTTAGAGACGAATTGGAAGGGACAGAGACATTCTTAACGGACGCGCAAGGACTTAAATTTGCAGACAAGACGCAACAGACTAAGCGTTATAGAGATGTAGATAAGTTCATTCAAGACGGTTTTTATTGAACTAGATGGAAAAAATACTGGAAGTACTGATATTATAAGTCATAGTTTAGGTTCAACAGTGGGACAACAAACAATCAATGATTTTGGTAATGTATTCAGAAGTCGTAGTTATGGTTCTCCTTTTGTATCAGGACAACGACCAGAAGACACCGGGACAAATGTAAGAATACGAAAAGCAGGAGACCCCGTTAGTATGTTTGATAAAGGAAGTATAATTATAACATTAAATACATCAACATTAGACCCTCTACAAAATCATTCTCATGAAGATACAGGCAATGTTAAAACCAAATCAGGACTTCTACCTACAACCGAAGAAGAGCTTTTACAACAGTTTTTTGGTTAAATAATCCAAATCACATTCATAATGTTTCATAAGAAAGCAAGAACATGCGAACAGATGAAGAAACCGAAGAGAGAGAATGAATTTAAGCAAACTGCTTACGAAGAGAGAAGAAAGTTAGTTGAGAATAATGAAGTAGATGAAGCAGTTCAGGAGGTGAAAGGTAAGAAGAAGAACAGTAGTAAAGGAAACTCATAATGTGATTCTAATTTGTTTGCTTAAATTTAAGTGTGAATTCTATGTATTTAAATTACCAATGCTATGTGTATATATATAAGGAAAGCTTTTAGTCCCGAAGATATCCTCATTGTGAATTTAAGTTTTAAATCAAAGGTAGTCCTTATATTAATTGTCAAGTGTTTAAGAATAAAATTGTTGTTAGATTTAAACCAGTGTATGGCCTCTTCTCACAATTTGAATATTTGCCGTTAAAAGATATGGGAAACTTAACAATTGAATTCGAATTAGCAAATAATTAATGCTACTGATTGTATTAATTATCGCAGTCAGAATTTCAAGAGATTTAGGGAAAACTCGAGCCGGCTCGAATTTTCCGAAAATTCTCGAGGCACCAGGTCGCCAAAATTCGAGCAGGCTCAAATTTTCCCAAAAAAGCCTAAATTATGTCATCTATGAGGCTTGGGTGCTCCACAACAATGGTTTCATTTTCCTTAGAAAATTCGAGCCGGCTCGAATTTTCCGAAAATTCATGAAGCACCAGAGGTCGTGAAAACTCGAGCAGGCTCGAATTTTCCAAAAAACCCTAAATTCGGTTATCTCTGAGGCCTTGGGGTCCCACAGCCATGGTTTCAGCATTTTTCTGTGACATTCGAGCCGGCTCGATTCTCTTGAAGCTCCAGGTCCCGGAAACTCGAGCAGGCTCGAATTTTCAAAAAAAACCCTAAATTTCAGGATCTACAGGGCTGCTGGAGCCATAGACCTTGTTGTTTTAAATGGCCTTCATGACTTGAAATGATATAGGTTTCTATCGGCCCTGTCGGCGTTTGCGTCGCTAGCTCATAGCCCCCGCTCCTCCCAAGATCCATCTGTTTCCAAGCAGTAACGTGGATCATTGGGGGGGGGGGGGGGGTGAGCATATGCATATATATATATATATATATATATATATATATTTTTTTCGTTTGATATTTATTTATTTATGTATATATATATATATATATGTATTTCCTTGTATGAATATATATATATATATATATATTCACACATAAATCCAAGGGGGCTGTTGCCTGGCACGCCACTGGCCGACCAGAGCGGGGGGGGGGGGCGGGGGGGTTTGGGGGCGGGGGGGGGGGGGGGGGGGGGGGGAAGGCACCAAAGCACCAGAGCAGGAAGAGCAAGATTCAGAAAGACCGAGACAAGAGCAACGACGCGACGGCGCCAAAATATACAAGAGCCAAGAGCGGGCAGAGGCAAAGCAGTCAAGCATTGGAAGCACTGTAAATAACAGTGTTTTCGGCTCCTAAACTGAACAGAAAGTGCTGCAGTAGTGAAGAAAAACATAGCGTCGAATGCGGAACCAATGTTTAGTAGTAGTAGTAGTAGTAGTAGTAGTAGTAGTAGTAGTAGTAGTAGTAGTAGTAGTAGTAGTAATAGTAGTAGTAGTAGTAGTAGTAGTAGGAGGATCAGGCTCTTCAGAGTCTTTGATTCTCCTCTTTTGTTGCCACGTTTGTTGCCGCATTGGTGGCGCCAAGGCCACGTTGGGCAGCCTTGCAGAGACCGGGCGTTCCGGAGAATCCTGGAACTGCACCTCGACTTCTTGCTCTTTTTTTGGGGGGGATGGCAGGTGGAAGCAAACGAAATAAGAAGATTTGCTGCCATTGTTTGATGCTCCTGCAGTATGTAAAGCGCCTTTGGGGGGATTGATAAGCTGTGAGCCGAGGTGTTGACGAGGGCAATGAGGACTTAGACAGGGCTCTGGAGGCGCTTGGCATCCTTGGGGAGGGCCCTGCTTGCTCCTGGCCCGGCATCCACTGCCGCGATGGTTGCGTGGTCGGCATTGCACAAGAGGACGTGAAGCTGGGCCCCCAGAGCTTCCCGGCCGTGGGACGGTTGCGCGGCCTCCGCACCTTGAAGCTGCGTGGCCGAGGGGGGAAGAGGTGGTTTAGGGCTGCCGTTGCCAGCCTGGGCGACTTGGCGAACCTAACCAGCCTCGTGCAGCTCGACCTCGCCTCCCTCTCGGTTGTGGGAAACCTTTCGGAGTTGAGCCATCTCTCGCAACTTCGGCAGCTGAACCTCTCTGACACAGAGGTCGATGGACCCTTGGAAGCTTTAGAGAACGCAACCCTGCTGGAGGCCTTGAGTCTGAAGAACGCCAAAGGTGTTGAAGGCAAGCTCGCGGGAGTCTCGAAGCTGACCTCCTTGAAGAAGCTCGAGCTTGCAGGGACGCAGGTGAGAGGGGATCTGGAGGCCTTGCAACACCTCAGACATCTTCGTGACCTGGACCTCGACGCTACGGGGCTTCAAGGTGTCATGGCCACCGCATATGCCCAGACGCGGCGAGGCATCTATGATGGCGATTTGTCCGTTTTCTCAAAGATGCCTCAACTCCGGAACTTGCGGTTGCCTCTCCGTGGGCTCAAAGGTGATATCTCTGCCCTCAGCTCCGCGAACCTCGAGGTCCTCGATCTGCACGACAGCCAGGTCACAGGGAAGCTGGGCGCCTTGCAAGGGATGCGCTTCCTCCGTTTTCTGGACCTTGCGAATAGCCACGTCTCGGGCAACCTGGACTTCCTTGCCAACAAGACCGGCTTGGAGTTCTTGGATCTGGGACAAACACAGGTTTCGGGAAAACTACTGGCACTTCGGGGCCACATTCGACTCCGCATCTTGGGCTTGGGGCACAGCCAGGTCACCGGCGACCTCTCCTTGCTGGAGAATCTCGAAGAATTGAGAAAGGTGGCCTTGCAGTACACGCAAGTCTCCGGGGAGCTGGCTCCGTTTGAGAGCATGGTGCAGCTCGAGGAGCTCAAGCTGCAGGAGACACAGGTCTCGGGCCCGCTGGCTCCCTTGCAAGGGCTCGCGAAGCTTAGGGTGCTGGAGCTCAGCGTGACGAAGGTCTCCGGCTCGTTGAGGCCCCTCAAAGAGCTGAAGCAACTCCAGCTTCTCAGCCTCCACGGGACCCAGCTGTCCGGTGACCTGACTCCATTGCGTCATCTCGAAGATCTCGCGCGCTTGAGTCTCTACAGAACCGGGGTCTCGGGCGACCTGGCTCCCCTGGCAAACTTGACAAAACTCACACGCCTGTCCCTCCATGAAACGCAAGTCAAGGGGGAGCTGGCTCCCTTGCGAGATCTCCAAGAGCTGGAGTACTTGACGCTCCATCAGACTGGGGTCTTCGGCACGCTTGCGGCGCTGGAGCATCTTCAGAAACTTAAAGTTCTGGATCTGCATGAGACGGACCTCTCAGGGGACCTCAATGTTCTGGGCTCGCTGCAAAATCTCAACACCTTGGACCTCCGTGCTACAACTGTCGGTGGTGATTTGTCGACCCTGATCAAGCTCATCAAGCTCAATACTGCATCCTTGTCCGGCACCCATGTGAAAGGTTGGGTGTCCTCCGACTGGTTGGGCTGCTGCAAGAACCTGCACGAACTGGACCTCGCCGTCCGGAGCTCGGTGGCTTCACGTTGCTTCGCGCTTCAAAGCGTGCTTCAAAGTGTGCTTCTCTGTGCTTCCGGTGTCGAGGACAGCCGAGTGGGCCTTCGGCCGCTCACCACAGTCCAGGTCTCCACGGAGCCCAGGTTGCTGCCGGCCCTCAAACGATTGAACGCCGCTTCGCCATCTAACCATGACATGTTAGAATCGCGCAAGGGTGGGTCGAGATGTCGATAAGGTCACTTGTAAGAGCGTCAGCCCGAGGTCAGCGGCTGTCCTTTGAATGCCACTGTGGAGGATCTCTTGCTGCCCCTGGCAGCGACACCCTTGGAGAGCCTGGCCGCCGCGCGCAGCGGCCTCCGTGGCGAGGTACCGGACCTGTCGGCCTTGACGGTGAAGCTGGACGGCAGCTTGAAGGAAGGGTGGTCCAGCTACCTGGGAGAGACGCTGAGGACCCTCGACTTGGCCGACAACAACCTCAGCTCCATCCGAAGCATTCCGGCAGGCCTGAAGGAGCTCCATCTCAGCAACAACATGGGGCCGCTGGCCGTCCGTTCCGGCGTGCTCACCCACGCGGTGCTCAACAACACCGAGGTGAACCTGGAAAGCACGCGCCTCGCAAACCCAAAAGACCTCCACTCGGAGATGCCCCAGCTCAACGAAAGTCTGAAGCTGCAGGACTCCAGGCACCTCGCATGTTTTTGCGCAGAAGAGCTTTTTTGATGAAAAGACGAGCATCCATCAAGTGTGAGTTTTCTTGGGGTGTTCTCAAGTTTTCCGGGTCTCAAAAACAGCGGAATCAAGTTCGGCCACAGGCACGCGGAGGGCTACACCTGCACCAACTTCGTGGTCCCTACCCTGCGCGTCACCCCGGAGCTCTTCTTGCCGGAGGACATGTGCACCTGTCAGAAGGGCTATTCTGGCCGGGGCGCCAGCTGCGAGGCCAATGCCCCAGCACAGGTATATAGTTTGCAGGTGCCGCATGCTGCAGCATGTGAGAGATGAGCGCATTCGTAGAGTCCAGCTAGAGAGCGCTCGTCCTGAAACGTCTGCAGTGATGTAATTCCCAGAAGGAAAAGCCCACGAAGCCGGGGGGGGGGGGTGGGGACCCGGAGGCCTGCGCCGCCAACTCCTTCGCAGACCGCAAGGGGCAGCTGGAGTGCGAGATGTGTCCTCCTAACAGCACCTCCGCCAAAGGATCCACAGCGCTGACGGCCTGCGAATGCAGCTTTGGAAACCCGAGGGGAGATCCTGGGAACCGGAGCTGTCGCTGCGAGAAGCACACGGCCCTGCTCGGGAGCCAGTGTGCCCCCTGTGGCAAGTTGCACCTCGTGTGCGAGGAGGAGGGCAGCGTCGCGCAGCTTGCCCAAGTGGATCTCGGCCATGCTCGCCTCCCCGGCTCCGAAAAGGCAAAGGGTGATGCAGAAGAGCGCAGCCCTCCTCAAACCCTCCACAAGCATCCGTAGATATCCGTAGAGCTATGCGTAGCATCTGCAGTGGAATCCAGTTAAGAGGTGTTCCGCTGCTTGGACGCCGAGCGCTGCACCCATACGGGCTGTGCAGCTGGATCCTTGTCTTGAAACTGTCAGTATGTGTCAGTGGACCTCATGCTGAGTCTTTTTTTCTACTTAAATAGGGCGCTATGGGACACCGGTCGCCGGAACGAGATGACCAAACGTCTATCGTCAATAGTATATTATACGGCATATACTATTTCTGCGCCCGCGTCAGAACTGCATGACGATCACCTTTGAGTTCAATCTGACACTGAATGTACAGGATATGTAGGGCCGGGGAGCCTTCCCAACTACAAGAAGTTGCTCATCAGTTGTGCATCACAAGGATACTCCGGCCCTCTGTGCATCCAGTGTGCGCCTGGCTACCGCTCTTCCGGACATGAGTGTGGCGAATGCCAAAGCCTGCGCCAGCACCCTGGCTAACTGAGAGGGACTTTGGGAGCAAGTTGAGAAGTTCGAGGCTCATGGCCATGGTGGCTTTGCCTCAAATGTACTTCCGAAGTTGTTTTTTCTCCTTCTTGCTTTAAGGCAGTCGATGTTCTTGGTCGGGGCGGCCTCGCTGGGAACCTTGGCGCTGGTGGCCGCCTGCGTGGCAGCAGGCGGCCTTCTGAGGCGCGCAGCAAGCGTGCTGGAAGCTGCTAGAGCTGCTGGGGTAGCGCGCTCAACCTCCCCTCCTTAGCCTGCCCGCTCGGATGTGGGAGCACAAGGTCACAAGGGACAGGATCCGACATTCTTCAGATTAAGCTCATCAAAGCCCTGCAGGAGCTATGCCCCCAAGCCCGGCTTGGGCGTGGAGTGCGCGGCGCAGCTCCTCTTGTCGCAGGCGGCCGTGCTGCTGCAGCTGGCGCAGCTCTGGGCCGTGCTCGCGCGCCTCGGCCAAAGCTGACACCATACTGTGGCAGTTACTATGGCCATGGTCGACTCGAAGGGCAAGGGAATCTCTAGATCTTGATGCCTTTTAGTTAGACTCTTCGAGGCGCCTGGTGAGCGCCAGCCAGGCGCAAGAAGCGCCTGAGCTGCAGTCAGTTCAGCGGGGTCCCTCTGCAGTGTGATTTGCGCAGAGCATGCTGGAGCTGAGGTGGTGCAGGAAGTGCTTGCGGCCAACGTCACGGACGCGGACGCCCCTGCAGAGGAGGCCAACGTAGATCGCGACTTGTCGAGCTGCGTGTTAAATCAGGAAAATACCGGGCGTAAGCCTGGCCAACAATCTATACTACCACAATCTACCCGCTTCTTCTGCCGCGGCACTTTTGTGCAATTCTGAGGCGACCCGCTGCTGTCCTACGTTGAAGTCCTCCAGCTCACGGGCTCGGAGCTGCAAAGTTTCCTGGACCTCCAGTGCCGCTTCGATGGGGCGACTGTGCGGGCTGCCTTCGCCCTCGCGACGCCCCTGCTTCCCCTCTTGGTGCTGGGCGCCTGTGCTTTGCTGGAGCTCTGGAGCCGTGGACGCGGCTCCTCGGCTCTTGAACTCCTGAACAGCCCCTGCCCCTTAGGCACAAAAAGCGGGGGGGAGCATGGCAATACGAGAGCACAAGACCGAAAATGCCAGACTGAGAAGCCGAGAAGCCGAGGGATCCGCTTGGCCTTGCGAGCCCTGACGGTCCTCTTCGTGGGCGGCGCCTCCGGCGCCGTGCAGCTGCTGGGCTGCCAGCGCACCGACGGCGAAGGCGCAACGGTCGCCAGTCGTAGGAGTGTGCCATCCAGCAGTGAGCTATGGGTTTGCTTGAAGGAGCCCATTGAAGCTGACTCTATGCTCTGTACCACTTTTTGAACTTCCGCACCTTGAGGAACCCGGATCCCAGACGACTTGGCCTTCCGGCCGCTCTTCCCGTGGCTTGGGTGTTCCAAGGACGCCGCCACGGCCATCTGGGTGGGGCCCCCCAGTCCGCTATGTGTGAAACACGCTATAGATAGACCCCTCTCAAACCTCGAAATCCTCAGTCTTTTGAAGACCTTTGCAGTCTATGTTGCCCTCTCCGCTTGGATGCACTTGGAGGTGGACCGAATCGGCTGGAGCACCGCCGCCATCTACGGCGGAGCCGTGCCCTGCTTCCTGGCATTCCTCTTCTTCAAGCAGCGCCGGGCCATGCGGCCGCTCGGAAAGCAGACCTCGCGGTTTTTTTTCAGGGAAGGGAAGAGGGGTGCAGCAGTGCAACCCGGGTTCCAGACTAGGGGAGGTGCCCAAGAATACAGCGAAGGCAGTGCAAGACCTTCTTCGTCGTGAGCGCCGACAGCGAGCATGGCAGCATCCGCTTGGAGCTCACTCCTTGTGTAAAGACTGAGTGCTTCAAGGACGGAGAGTTTTGGTTTTCTTCGTCGATAGGCTATCCTTTGTTTGTCCTTCAGAAAGAAACAGACACACAAGCCGGGGATTCAGCAGGGATCCAAGATTCAAGAAGACTTTTTCCGGGCATTCTTGGGCATCTTGAGTCTTAAATCTTGGATCCCGGCGTGATTCAAAACTAAATCAAACTGAATCAAATGAATCAAGCCTTCACCTCCCCCCACCGCCCATCCCCAGAACACACCGTTCCTTACGATGGGTTTTGGGGGATCCAATCCAACTCACAAAGTCAGTGAGCCTTACAATGTTTAAGGAAGCTCTTTAGAAAAGTATCTCATGTTTAGGGAAGTGGGTTAACCTTTAGGTCAGCAAATATTTCATGCTGTAGTGTGGAGGGAAGCTCATTTTTTTCGGAACATTCTGGTTGGCCTAGGTTTTTTTTTTGAATTCGAGTTGAGGTACTGTAGTATACGAAGGATGTTCAAGAATATGGTTTAGGTTTTAGGAGCAAAGGTCAGTTTAGGGCATATGTCTGAATCTTATGTGAAATATGTTTATATACCTATATATACATATGTTTATTTGTGTTATACATATATATATATATATTATATGTATATCCTCACAGACATAGCCCTGCAGGAGGGGCTGATGGCCAGGCGCTTGCTGGCCGCCGCCGCGGCCCAGCTGGCCGTGCAGAGGCCCGGCAAAGCCCTGGTGCAGCTTCACCCCGACGCGGTGTTTCTCGGAGCCAAGCAGAACCGAAATCCCCTGGGGAATGAGGGAAGGCCCTAGTTATACATATATATATATATACCCAAACTCAAGGGGATTAACGGAGGGAGCCAGGGGACCTTGTAGGGGTTATTTGGGGGCTATTGAGGGCCGCGCGTGGACGTCCGTGCGACATCTTTTTCGCGCAAAAAGCAACTCTCCGGTCAGAAACGGTCGCGCGCTGAGAGCTCAGGATCGTGACCCCGCACGGCAGGGATGGAGAGAAAGGTGGTGGATTCTCAGCCCCTTGGCCTCACAATTGAAAAACGGACTCAAATGTGCGCTCTCTGCAACTGCTTCTGCAACAGACCCTCTGAGAGCCCCCCCAAAAGGGGGTCTCGACCCATAGGCCGAGAGCCTCATCATGGAGAGCAATGCGATGGAAGACACGGTACTGGATCGCAACTACATGATGCAAATGCTCACGGAGCGCAGCATCTTGGAGGAGATCGACTCTGACCGCGCCTTGGCCCCCTGAGAATTGCTGATTTTTTTGGCAGAATGCTCAACGTCCTTATGGGTTGTCGCAGTCATCCTCTAGACAGTCCTCGCTGTAAGTCTTAGGCGCCTTGTTGGAAAGCTTCGTGCAAGTGACACAGCGTCCTTGCGGGTCATCGAAGGAATGCTGATCGGTGCAAAGCAGCTGCTTTGCAAGTACGCTGCTCTGTTGCAGTTCAAGAGTTCAACACCTTGTCAAAGCAGACGTAGTTCGCAGAGCACTGCTATGAGAAGCCTTGTGCTGCAACTCTACGCTCAGACAAACGGAGCCGCTGCAGATAGCCGTAAGCAAGGCAACCCATGTAGGAGCCACCCTGTGGAGATGAAGTTTGTGAGGCCTACTGCGATGGAGTGTGGATGGAAGTTGCCTTGAAGCTCGCCTCCGCCTGCTTGGTGCCAGCTGCTCACTTGAATTTGAAATGTTGGGACTGCTAGGGCATTTTGCTGTCGGATGAAGGTGGGATCGATGCGTGGAGTGACGTGGAGTGTTTTTGGGGACCAAATGATCCCGAGAATTAGAGTCATATACCCTATACTACACTACTATCATTCCTAGTAAGGTATATACGGTATATATGAACCATAAACCCTTTCAGCGTGCGAATCCGAGGTGGTCTCCGCGAAAGACGGGCTCTGGCTGTCTGTGGCCATCACCTTCGGCATGGCCATGATCGTGGGCAGCGCGCGCCCTTTCGTGCAGCCCCAGGTGGGGGCCGGTCGTTCTTGGCACACATGTATATATGTACATATAAGTTTGTATACGGATAAAATATTGTATGATATACTTTATAAAGTATTATATATATACATATATATATATATATATATTTATTTGTTTTTAGAGCAGTGTGGCGTGATGCGTGTCGGGGGGGCGGGGCAGAAGCTGGGACCATTGGGACCTGTGGGTGCAGGTGAATACCCTCCAGAGCTTCAGCTTCTGTTGAGCCTCGGCCAGCTTTCCTTGTAAGGTCAGGCTTGTGCCGTTCGCAGAAGCAGACCGCCAGAAGCAGCAGCCAGCACCGCAGTACGGTAGTGCAGAGAACCAGCGTCGCGAGTCCCAAGCCAGCTGCAGACCCCGAGTTAGTGGTGACAGAGGTGGCGTTCAAGTGCATTCAAGCAGGTCCTCGTAGCAAAACTTACCCAATATCAGACCCAAACTCGAAAGAAAGGAGCTTCTAGCAATGTGAGAGCTTCAGGAGTTCTGGGTGCCCAGGCCTCACGCTGGCCGCGGTGGGCTTTGCCCACCGATGTGTCCTCCTGACTCGCCTGGCACTCCTGGCACCCTCCTTGGAGGGCTTAGGGATAAGGGTTTCAGGTTTAGGGTTCAGGGTGTAGGCTTTTGAATCCTGGCTTCCAGGTTCAAAAAGGCTTTCAAAAGCATGTTGGGTTAGGGTTAGGGTTTCAGGGGGCGTAGGGGGAGCGGACGTTCTGCTTGCTTCTGTTGTTTCGTGCACTTTGACTCAGAGGTTCTTCTAAGACGCCGACACTTGCAAGATGTCTCCATCAGCTGCTCCTTCGGGCTGGGGATTCTGACTCCTCAATGGCCAAGTGACTCATCTCCGGCGGCCCCCAAGGAAGTTTGAAGATCCATGAGCTTGATAGGTAGGAGTTTTAGGCGTGGCTTGCTGGCTTCCCGTGTCTTGCTGAGCGACCTTCTCCGAGGCACCCGTCATGCTGACGGCCACGCAGCTCCTGCGCCCGGACTCGCGGGAAGCCTTGGCACTGCGGCTGCAGCAGGCGCGGGAATGGCACGGAAGATGCGGCTGTGATGTAGATATGGTGTGTGTGTGTGTGTGTGTGTGTGTGTGTGTTTTTTTAAGGAGGTCCTTGAGGCAACGTTGCAGCATGTCACCAAGTTACCAGCTAAAGTTGAATAAATGAGCATTCTTTGTTGCGTGTTGGTTGTTTTCTTCGTCGCTCTCCAGGAGTTGGGGAAGCAGGTCGCAGCCTTGCGGCGTGGTGAAAGCGTGGAAGTCTCCGCAGAAGAAGTGCGGCTCCTATGACATCCTTATGGTGGGCCCCGAAAGTGGCGGCTCATGTGGGATGTGTTTTGGCTTGCTTACTGAGCTTACTTCTCCTTCTTTTCTTTTTTGGAACGAAACGATTCAGAGGATTCCTTCAATTCTCGAATTTCTGGGGCCCAACGTCAACAAGCCACGTGTCTCCTAAACTGCTCGAACGTGGCATACTGACAGGCTGCATCTTCTGGAAGGTCGCACCTCAATCGAAGCGGAGGCAGAGTAAAGATCGAGCTCAGCCAAAGCACACTGTTTGCAAAAGATGTGGAGCTTTGGCGAAGTTTGTGGGAGTGAGCTACAAAGAGCTAAAGGCACTGGAGAGGTGCCTCGTGCCTCCTAGACTCATCACGTTAAGCATCTACCTCCATGCAGTTTCCTGGGATTGCTTGGCGAAGGCACCTTTGCCAGAGATGTAATTGCAATCAGGGAACATCAAGGACTCTGAAGCGATTAACGTGAATGCCACATTGCTTCGGCCCGCCTGCTGTAGGTACTCAGAAGTGTGCGTGGGTGGGCGGGTGGGTGCGTGTGCGTTGTTGCCTTTGTGAGCCTGGCCGATTTGGATGATGCGAGTTTGCTCAAGTATCCCAGCCTTGACGACGTAGCCGGCGCGTGGCAGGCATGAAATCCCACTTCTTCGTGGGTGCGCTATGTCTGCTTTTGCAGCCTGCGCAGGTCGAGTGCCAAGCATTCGGCCTCCCCGGCTGCCCATGCGTAGAGGTGAATTTTTTGTCAAGCACTTATTGGAGCAACTTCGGCGTTCTACAGGTCCCAACCTCCAAGGGCTTGTTGGTCTACAACCACTCAGAGACCTTCGGGTCGTACTGCGCGGCTTGGGATGCCAAGCTTGCTGGCTTGTCGGGTCTCTGCAGCTCTGCAGGCGAGTGTCAGCAGTCCTATTGCTACGTGGATCCTTCGAACTGCTCCACCGCCAGCTACCCGACCTCGTACTTTCCTCAGCTTGGCTTGCAGTACTCATACCTGACTTGTGGCGACTCAGCCAGCCAGGAGGACTTTGTGACACAGATTCGCACGCAGCTGACTGGCCAGACATTCCGCTTTGCGTATCCGGCCAGTAGCCGGCCATGGCACTACGAGCAGGACGACGGATGGACCGGATCAGTCGCGAGCTTCTTCCAAGAGCTCTCCGTCGAGGCGGGGTTTCAAACTGTCCAGGCGACTGTTTCCGAAGCATCCTTGAGCCTCTTTGCTTCCCCCTGGGATGCATGTGTCCACGATGTCCAGATGCAGCTGATTGACTTCTGCATCTCGGTTGTCATGGAGACGGACACAAGGCGACAGATGGCCACCTTTACCAGCCCAATCCTTGCGGGGAACATGAAGCTGATGGTCCGAAAAGAGGTGGCGGACAACCGCTGGGATCCCGCTTTGGGATATGAGTCTGTTTGGTTCAGCTTCTTGAAGCCCTTCTCTCCCATTCTTTGGCTCTTGGTCGCCAGCCTGGTCTTCACTGCTGGAATCTTCTTCTACTGGGTGGAGGAGGAGGATGGGACCTGTAGCTGCTGCAGCTCCAGCATGCTGCATCCCCGCAAAGCACTGGCAGGCCTCAAGAAGATCTGCGAAGGGCTGCAATATGGGACTTTGGCCTTCTTTGCGGGTGGTGACCTCGGGGGTGCCAAGATTGACGACACGAGGACGCGGGCCGGCAGTGCCATTCGCGTCGGCTTCGCAGTTTTCACGATGGTCATGGTTGCGACCTACACGGCCAACCTGGCCCAGCTGCTGGTGGTGAGTGCACAGCAGACAACCGGTATTACAGGCGTCAAGGATTGCGACCCTCCATCCGACATCTGCCAGAAGGTCTGCATCATCCAGCAGCAGTTGAACTTGGTACGTAACCAGCACCCTACCATGGACGTGGTCACATTCCCCAACTCAGGGGATCTGTTTGGAGGCTTGGCAAATGGTGACTGCCAAGCTGCTGTTGTTCCTGAGCATGATGTCCGTGCGCGATCCGACTTCCAGGAAGCGATGTGTGCCAATGGCTTCCATCTCGTCGGTGATCCCATCTTCACTGTCTATGTTGGCTTCGCAGTTCGGGCGGACTTGGTGAATGCCCTCAGCTTCTACACCTTGCAACTGGTGTACCAAGGCAAGTTTGCTGCTGCATATGAGCTGTTCCGATACAAGAAGATCGACACATGCCTGGAGGAAGTGGCAGAAGTAGAGGAGGGCCAACTTACGGCCTTAGACATGGGAGGAGTCTGTATTCTCTTCACTGTCTTCCTGCTCATTGCAGTTGGGCTGCGCTTGGCCAAACGAGGAGTCCACAGGGTGAGGGGCGGATCCAGCATGCGTGCCGAATCCGAAATTGAGGAGGTTCAGAACGACAGTAACGACAGCAAAGATCTAGAACCGAATGTTCAAAATGATGAAGAAGTTCCGAGCAAAGGCCCTTCCCAACCAGAAGCCGTGGAGAAGGTGGAGAAGAGGGACAAGCCAGTGCCGGTTCAACTGCCCATCTAGTGCGGGCATTGCTGGAGATTGGCATGGCTTCTGGTGACTTGCTTCGGGTCAAGCCTTCGCGCCGCCCTCAGAAGTAGGAGTGGAGTTGCAGTACGCAAGCAGAGACCCTTACAAGGGCCCCCGATGTTTTGGAGCCTCTGCGGCCCCATCCCGGGGCCTTTGGCTTTAAACGGCATTTCTGCGGCATCGAACGACTGCCGCGCGCAGGAAGAATGGTGAAACCATGACTTCCAACGACACGACGACAGGTTTTGAATAGATAGCCAACATTAGCAAACGCTAATTTTGTCGAGACTTCTTGCGGCAGCTTGTAAAAGCCAACGTCGAAGCGCCCCCCTCACAGTAAGGAGTTGGTGCACTGCTCAACCATGCAGTTGCGCGTGCTGTTCTTGCTAGGGATGTCTCTGATCAAAAAGATGACATCAAGAGAGCTAGAAGCTTCTGCTTTTCGTGCCTTTCAATTTATGAATCTATGCTGCAGCTTTTGAGGTTCAAAAACGTGCAAAGTCGACCAAATGAACCAGGATATCCTCGTGACGGAGTAGGGGGGTGGCCAGGCTGCCCATCTGGCCTTGCGAACCAGATCTGCTCAGTTCGAATCAGGAGGACCACCCGGATCGCCGAAGCGGATCAGCAAACATGCTATATAACAGCAGCTGTTAGCCCTTGGGCACGCTAGCGCATCCTTTTCTATCACAAGAAACAGCATGCCTTCAAAAGAAGATTCGCGAAGCAGACATGATCCACAAGCAGATCAGAGCCCACATGCGCAGCAGACCAGACAGAACCAAGAAGAAAAGGTTGGGTTCAGGGTTTGTGGCAAGCGGTTCACGGGCTTAGGGTGGCTTTGCTGCTCAGGGTTTAGGGCTTCCCGCCCCCCCATTTCCCGCCATGGCTGCCACCTTGCGGCGGGCTTCCGCAGGGTTGCGGCTGCCCGGCGGCACGCGTCAAGGCGCTGGTCCAGGGTTCAGGGGTTGTTTGCATGTTTGGGGGGGTTTATCGGTTTGGGTTTCGCGGAGTGGGGTCCCATCACGGTGCAGGGTTAGGGGTTAAGGATTCTTCCCTCTCGTACCATTCTCCTCGGTCTTGGGTTGGGCGTTGCAAATCGTGTTTGCCGTTCTCGGCGATTGAAACTTTGCCCGACACCCTTGCCTGCACGTGTGAGGTGTGAGGGTCGACACCCTAAAAACTTCGCATAAATTCCATGCTGCCGATGTAGTGGCGCCGTGAAGCTTTTCGCCGGCTGGTGCCCTGCAGTGCATCCGATTGTGGTCAGCTAGGGTGGCCAAGAAAACTCGATGCCCAGCTGCCACGGATCTGGAGCTGGGCATGGCAGGAAACCGTGTCTGACACTTGGAACACGGCACCGAAAGGCTTAAGTCACGGCCCAGATGCCTCCAGAGCTCTGCGTTAGACCCCAACCGTATCACCTGCCGGTGCTTTCAACCCCAAGTCTAGAAAGTGGAACGGCTCCGGGAACTAACGAGAGCTCTTCAAGACACTTTCAGACTACATGATTGACAGCCTGGAAAGGGATTCAGGCATCCTTTGAGCTGGAGCATTTTGCCACTCCGAGTCTGAAAGAAGCACGGTGATTCTAGCCCGGGATGCCTGCTGCCAGCTCCTGCGGCCTTCATCTACAAGTGACTTGACCTCAACAGTTATGTGGTGATGTAGATGTTGAGAATGGCTTGCTTGTCGGATGTAGAGTAGCATCCTAGAATCCGCTTCCTATTGAGATACAGCACTAGCTCTGCCAATCAGAGCACAATGGATGGATAGAAGTCTGACGAATTCACTGAAGGAGAAGTTTTTAAGAGGACCTCCACAAGCCGGCCCTTAAGATGTGAAGATAGTATCCACACCGTGCTGTAGCTGGAATCTTCCCTCGCTGTGGCCCTTCTTCTGCCGACGGTTGAGCGCAAGCGACTTCATGGGGCGAGTGCTGAGGAGAACAAAGTTGCAGGGGGGGCTTCTTGAAGTTGAGGTGCAGCCGGACCTTGCGGGAGAGCGTAGCTGAGGAAGCAAGATTAGTAACCGGAGGTACCGATTTCTCACCTGCTGCTGGCACACTGCAGGTCCCATCCTTTAAAAGAAAGGGTCACCTCTCGATGGACGCAGCGCGGGAACAAACAAAGGGTCGAGCGTGACCATTCACGATTGCTTCCGGATGTCGGGCTTAGGCGAAGCTTGTGGGAGCTACAGCCGCAAGCCGCTACCCGAATACGGCCCGGAGGCGTTTCTGTTACGCCTCCTAGACATTCCTAGACCCATCGCGTTTCATGTCAACATGTCACTGCAGGAGCTCGCTGGGCCCCGTTGGCCCATTAAGGTGCCAGTAAATGCTTCGGCACACTTTCAGACAAGCCGAGTAAACGCAAACCACCAAAAGCCTATAGGTCAGCCTATTTGTTTCTGTGAGATGCGTGAGTGTGTTTGTACAGGGCTCCTTGGGGGTTCAAGGATGTGAAGATCAACTCTTGCCGATGCTGCCGTGCGGCTACAGGGTGTCGGCGAGTTCCTAAACCCCAAGTTTAACTGTTTAACTTCCTAGCAAGCATGTCTCTTACAGCCCAACTCTCATTGCAAGAATCAGTAGTAGGCTAGTATGGTGCTAAAAAGCAACATAGTAGTATGGTCATGTAGTCATGTAGTCATATAGCCAGATAGCATTACAAAACTGTCATAGCATAGCAATGTACTACTGTAGGAGTATCTCTCTCTCTCATAGATCTTTAGCCCCGAAAAGCCCGCATGTGCAAACAGTAGAACTGCCTTGTGCCACGCGATGCCCTCTCACAGACTGCAGCCACCATCTCCCCCCGAGCAGGATTTGGGAGCTTCCGATAATTCGAGGGACCCCAAATCTGGACCCCCAAAAAAGGTAGGATTCCCCGTACAATGAGGACCCCAATCAGGATTCCCCGTACAATGAGGACCCCAATCAGGTACTCCCCCCCCCCCCCAATTTCGGCTCTCTCCATCTCCTTTCGGATTTAGGGTTTTGCCAAATGTTGCTTCGAATTTGATCGAGTAACTTCGCGTCTCTTGGGACTTGAGGTTCTGGGCAGCGTCGAGGCTTTGAGGCTTTGAATGCCTAGGATCCGTGAGGGTCGCGCGCTTGGGATCTAGCCTGATTGAGTTTGTGGGGTGCTTTCAGGGCAGATGACCCTTGAGGGGTTGGAGGAAGAAGGCATCAGCTTTCGGGGAGCTGATGCTCAAACAGCCTGATATGACCAGCGGAGGGTGGTGAGAGTGAGGAAATGAGTTCTTTCATCGTACTTTGCAACGGGTCTCTCCGGAACCCAGCGGCTAATTCCCTGAGTGCTGCGAGCGGCCAAACTCTGTATGCACACGCACGTGTCTACATGATTTGCATGCCCCTGAACCTTACCCTAAACCCGAAAACCCAGGAAGAATTCGGTATTTCATTGGATCTTCAGCCCCGAGCCTACGAAGCCAAGAATTTCCCCCTTTCCAGCCTCACTGGAGAAAAGGCACTGCACTCCAATGTAAAGCCCTGGAGCTTTTGGAGCTTTCTTAGACGTCAGAAAAGACAAGTCGCACCTTCAAGAATGCAAGAAGTCACAGCTTGCTTACCCCGAGGCTAAGTCCCCTGAAGCCTACGCCTACTCCCGCGGCAGGAAATCTCCAGCCCACAGTCATGCAAGTCACGAACATCTCAGGTCCTGTCTCGAGAGGGGTCAAGGTTGGGGATAGACACATTGAGGCTGTGTTGGGGTTTCGCGTTCAACGAGGTCGAAATCTTGACATCGAGCCCCCCCCCCCCCCTCGTGTACCAAGCTCAGTAGCTCAGTATACAAGGCCTGTCTACACCCCCGAGCCCATCAACCCTTACGTCAGGCGCCCCTTCCCGGATTCCTAATGGCTCTTATCCGGTGGATACTTGTAGGATGTATCTACACAGAGGGGCAGTCTGAAGGAATGGGGTGTGAGTTTGGGCTTTGGCGTTGGGTGAGGGGGAGGAGGGACCTCACATGTCAGAAGGTTACGTTAGATGGGAATTCCACAACACAGCAAGTCCAGTGTGCTCGGATCGTTTGTCTCAGTTGAGCTTTGAGGTGCTGCGCCACCCTTTTAAGGGTCGACGATCGGTAGGTTTAAGAATAGAGTATTTGTGGTGGAGCTTCGGAATTGTGAAAGGAATCGGGCTTGGCGGATCTCGATTACATGTTCGACGTTCTGCAACGCAGCCTGGCGACGTCCTCCGAAGGTTGGATTGGGTTCGGGCTGACAGAGCCCGGATGCATGGGTTGCGAACTTGAGCAGTGTAGGCCCATATGTTGGGTAGTTTCCGCCAGCTACATATCCCTTCGTGCCCCCTTCGATGCCCCCCTCTTATACGCCTGAGTATACATGCAGCCACCTGGAAACTCCCGAATCCGAGGCATGAGTCACCTTCCATACGGACCCGAACCTGGTCTTTGCGCCAGTGACGTCATGCTCGCACCCTCTTTTCGAGGCGCTGTTTGGGGAATGTGCCAGCGAACGTCTCCCTTCAAACCCCAGAGGAGGTCGTAAGTGTGCGAATGCAAGCACAATCTGGGGAGGCTGCGCGCCGCCCCATAGCTCCAGGGCATAGCTCGCATTGCGAGAGATTCTTACATATAGTCTTCAAGGGTGTCATGCTTTTGGTCTTGCGCCATCACGGATCGAGCCGTGCAGCTTCTTTTGCAGCGACAGATTTTCCGGTACTGAGCCCTCAAGCCCCCATCACGAACTGGAAGTGCCCACGGCCCCAGACGCTGTTTTGCTGGGTGGCTGCCCATCCGCCATTGCCAAGGCTGGGGCGCGCTTTTCTGCGGGAAATAGGGGGGGGGGGCCTTTGTCATAGGGCGGAGACCGCTCCCTAAGGAGGCTATTACGTACTGGCCCCCTGGAGGTCTGGAGATGTCGCTCTATGGATCTTCGTTTTGTGTGCGTCTGTATTCTTTTGCCTTTTCGGGGGGCAGCGTTGCCATGACAAATCATCCCTTAAGTGTGGAGACCGACAGGAATCCTAAACCCGTAGCCTCTCGGCGGCCCAGGCATGTGAGCTTGGGCGCTTGGGGTTTCAGGGTCTTTTGCGGGTTTGGGAGGACACAGAAGGGCTCCCAACGCGGCAAGAAGGCGCCAACCCGGGCGCCATTAAAGACGCTTCATGGAACATGTTTAGGGCTTAGGGCTTAGGGTTTAGCAAACAGGGTCATGCGTGGCAGAAAGAGCGGGAAAGAAAGCAGGCGCCTGGAATGTCTGATTGTTTCCATCAGAGGTGTTTTCGAAGTTTCCGAGGTCAAACCCCCCAAAAAACCAGACAGCAGTAATGGAGTCCATGGCTTCTACCAAGGAGCTATGGTTTGAGAAGGTCATAGGGCTTTGGGGGGGTCTGTAGAGTCTATAGTATCTATAGTAGTTTATAAGGCTTGCCAGCCTGATGTGTATATACCGAAGAGCAGAGGCGGTGGTCGACGACCCGGCGGCAGGCACGTCTCCCACACTGGCTGTGCGCTGCCCCAACAAGGCGCCCTTCCAGAAAGGGGACCTCTTATGATTCTTCTTATGATCTCTGGCGGTTCTTATGATTTCTGGCGGTTTTGGGCGGCTGCGGAAGAATGTTGCGCAACTTGACTCTGGGGACTTTGCTTCAGGAATGGCTTGGCAGCATTTACCTCCCTGTGCGGTGTGGAGATGTATTGGGAGAGGCTTTAACAGAGTTCGGCCTGGCACGCCCCCTCTCTTATCATGGCAGCATAATTATCAGAAAAGGGCAAAACTATACTCCGCACATGAAACTCTTGAGGCTTCAACGCTGGAAAGCACGAATCCCAAACCAACTCGAACTGTTCAGGAAAGTGAATGACCTCTTGGTTGCGAATCTGTTAGCAAGTGGTGGGGTTTTCTGTTCTCGGACGGCTTGCAAAGCACACCACTCCCTGACAAAGCTTCTGCACGGAGGGCTGTATTTCGGTGGCTTCATTGGGACCCTCCTAACTCTCAAGCCCCGAAGCTGTTCGTTTTTTTCTTGGAGTTCTTGCTTAGGGGCCCTACACTGCAAGACCTAAGCTTTACACCAAACAAATCGCGAAGCTCCAAGCACGGCATGACGAGAGCATGACTCCTGAGAAGCCCATCAAGACTTGCACAAGCTGGAGAAGCCGCAGAAGCCGCTTCGTCCTCGCCGGTTTACCTGGACATGCCTCAAAGTGCATGTAACGTCTCTCGTGTTACCTGGAGCAATGTACCTAAGTCGAACAAGAACCCTTCTCGTTTTTAAAGGCTGCCAACCTTACCCCCCAGAAAGCTTGAGCCTCACGCCTTCCCAAGCAGGAGCAGCATTTCACAGTCTCCTGGCCCCTCGGCCTCAGGGTTTTTGAAGTTCGAGATGCAGCGTGCGTAGTGCCGACCAGTGTAGCCAGTCGGCGCTTGTGGGGTGCTTGAAAGTTTGTGAAAGTCCAGCCGTTCTCAACCCCTAAGCCCGGAACTCTAGAGATGTCCCCTGATAGTGACTTGTCTGGAGTTGTCCATCTATGACCTCTCAGAGACTAGAATACGTAGAAGAACAAGAGATTCACCAAGAGGGGCGAGCGACTGTCCGTAAGGGTAGCTCTGGGTCACCGGGTCGGCTCTTTTTTCCTCCCATCTGTTTTCTCATTGCAGCTTCGGGTTCGAGGGCTTACGTATGGTTTAGGATGGTTTTGGGGTGTTTGGGGCCGGACCTTTCAGACCCTTAGCAAGAAAAGGGGTGGTTTTGGGGTTTTGGGGGTTTTGGTTTAGGGGTCTTCAGGGGACAGAGAAAGGTGCTGTATCCCTTGTTGGCGTCTTGCAGGCGCTGCTCCCTCGTGTCGTTTCTGATGCTGGTAATGGCGAGACGGCTGCAGTTTTATGTTTCGAGACGTGGGGGCTCAGACCCGACAGTAATTAGGACACAGCCCATGCAAATGCCCATGCAAATGCCCACAGCTGGACGAAGCGTCTCACAGGCGATTGCTTCGCACATTTTCACTGAACAATCCCAAGTCTCCCCAGAATGCTGAGGCCCCCATCTTGACGGGAGTTGGATCGACCAGATTTCTGCTACGGAGTTTGTGTTTTGTGTTTTGCGGGAGGGGAGGAGGAGGGAGGGGTCTTGGGCTGAGAGCATGAGGCTGTCAGTGGTTGCCTGGGGAGAGATAAAGAAGGCTAAGCTCAATTGGGTGAGAGGCGACAGATTATGCAGCTGGGATGAATTTGGTGTTTGTTCACCATTTGTTGCAATTTATGTGACTTATTTGGGGTTTCGGGTTATTTGGGGTAAGAGGGGGATTGGGCAAAACCCCCAACCCTAGTGCACTTCAGGTCAGCAAGGCGGAAGGCAGACCAAGCAAATCAAGCCTAAGGTGATTTTTGCAGCGCTCGCGGGTATCCAGACGTACATCACTATGGAACAGCCGCTCGTATGGAATTTAGTTACTCGAAATGTCCGGAAACCGCCTGGTTTCCTGGTGAGATCAGGCTGCCAGACCCTGCGGACCCAGAGGGGTTTGAGGGGTCACAGCAGTCTGCCTGGTAGTGGTCAAGCTGTTGAGTTGGCCGTTTCAACAAAAACTGCCCTGAAATGGGTGGCGTCATATATTTGGGGGGTTTCCGAAAAAATAGGGGTACCCCTTCTATCCCAAGTTCCAAGGTCGGAGATGCACAGCGACCTAGCTCTTACAGTTCAACACCACCAGGCCTCCATCGACAAGTTAGCTGCTTGGACCCCTTTCATGTTGCAGCAGAGGCACAGTGCATTGGCACGCCCTGAAACTTCCCGGGGAGCACACCCCGTGCAATCCCCACAGTGCTGCAGTGGCATCTGCGCAAGCGCGAAGATTCATTTCCCCTAAGATTGGGGTTACGGGGAAGCCTTGGCTACTCACGCGTGGCGTGGACGAGGGGGCATGCAGTGCTTTTTTGGTGTCATCCCACCCAAGCCCTACGGTCTAAGCCTGAATCGCCGAGGTTTTTGTCAACCTCACATACGTGGCGCAGGGCTCCTTACTTACACAAATTGAGCTGCTCGTCTGCTTCGACGATGATTGCCAGTAACGTGTGCCCTATAGCTTTGGCTTCGCAGCTCTCATGGGTCTGAGTTGCCTCGTACAACACGGAGCGGGCTTCACTTGTACAAGAATTGGGAGTCACGACCTTTGCTTCAAGTAATGTGCGGTTGACCACCATGGGCTTGGCATTGAGCGGCTTTGTGGCTGTAGGTGAGGTTCTGCGTTGAGACACCGTGTTTCAAGCATCACTACTATCCTCAGTGCTGCGGAGGGGAGTCACAGCGCACTTCTGGCACACAGACTGGACCATGAACCTCACCTAGGTAGGCCCTTGGGACATCTCTACATGTTCCCTTTTTGGGTTTATCAGGCTCATATTCAGGAACATTTTTCAGATGGTTTTTTTAAGGGCTGGAACCCTCCCCAGAAAAGCTACGCCATGCCCCCTTGTTTGCGAGGTCGTTTGTTCGGCGCAGTACTCTGCTCCCCGTCATCGATGCGGTTGAGAAAATGCAGCTGGACTGAATTTAACAGCGGGGAGGCCGCTACGAAGCCGAGGCGGTTGCAGCAACATGTGGGCTCGGCAGAATTTCAGCTCAGTGTACTTCTTCTTCAGAACCTCAGAAGAGGAGTGAGTCATGTTAAGAGTGCCATCCACTTTAAGCTTGTCTTCTACATATTGAGACCCCCTGAAATAAGGCCCAGAGTGGCCCCCCTGAAACCCCGAAGTCTTCTGACTTGAGACAACTTGCAGCCAATGCTGAACCTGGAAGTAGATCTCAATTAAGATGCACACCATAGTGGACATATCTCCAGAAATCGGCCTCTGCTGTCATCCGAAGAAGAAGTCAACTCCCCTCTTCCCCTGAAGCCTTAAAACCTTTTTAACCCCAAACTCCAGGCGCGGGGTCATGAGCTTGCAACACCGCCTAAACAGATCTTGGAGCGGTAGGACGACAGAGGACTCGTGACCTGCTTCGCTTTTTGTGTGGGGTGGGGGGCGGGGGGGGGGGGGGGGGAGTGCTGGGCTTTCAGGCTTCCGGATAGAGGGTTGCTTAGGGCTCAGGGGCCATGCGTGAAAGGAAGCAGATCTTTTGTGTTCACTTCTTAGAGCAAGGCTCGAAGGGTCCCATGGAAGGGCAGCAGCTTGGTGTTCATAGAGCAGGTGAAGCGGAGACAGGACCCATGTAATAAAGGCAAAGCCATGGGCAAAAGGGCAGCCACAAAGGAGCGGCCAGGGGAACACAAAAAAATGGAGGAACGACACACATGGGCAACGGTCAAATCTCGGGAGGGTTCAAGGAGTTGTGTGGATTTTTTTGGGGGGAGGGTGTCAGACGGGCCAAATGAGGTGTAAGAGGTTTCGGGTTGACAGCGACATGGCACAGATGAATGGACTCCTTGTTAGCTGTGCCGTGGGCTTGGAGGGTCGGAAAGTTCGGCGTCGAGAAGCTTGTCCAGGGTTCCAGCATTGCAGTGAGCGGTTCAGCCGAAAGGCTTCTGCCCAGGCTATTATCCCACAAAGATACGGTGCAGCATTAAGTCATCGCCTGGGACCTTGCTGAGTTGAAACCCGTTTGTTTTGACAACGGCTGCAGGAACGACGCTTTCTCCCTGCAGCGGCACAAGATGTTCTATCAGTGTCGCCGCTCGGTCATGAAGGCGCGTGCGGGAGCAGGTCAGGCGTTTGCGCAGGGGGCGCACTTGCACACATCGAGAAGCCACCTCTCGTGTGTATCATCCTGTCTAGAGTTGCTAAAGGCCGAGCAGGTCTAGAGTCTGCCAGAGTCTGGAAGCTAGGTTCCGTGACTCGCGTCATACATCCCACCTTGAATGCGACACAGTCTCTAGTCAGAGTTTGGCAGTTGTCGCAGTGCATCCAGCCAGCATCCAACATACACTCAAATGGATCTGAGCATGACCGCGCGAGCCGGAACCCCGTTCGCTGACGTACGGATGTCCCGGCGGCAGATCTCAGCTTGCCTCGCCTTTTGAATGCGATAAGCTGTGTAGGCTGCGTCAGTGGTGCTGACAGGGAACATGGGTGTGAGCACATCTAAGACTGCGACACACGCTTGCCACCTTTGCGAAGCCCCGGAACTGCACTGTGCAGTATGTCCCAAAGCCAACCCCGAAGCCATGCGGGGTCGGCAGCATACCATGTGTTGTTTCCGCTATTCTGCGACTGCATAAACACACAAATTGAGCATGGTCATGGAGCCAGGCTTCTTGCACAAAGTGTTGTTGTCCAGAGAAAATCACTATCTTTGGAGAAGTGCCCAACTAGGCGGCTGAGGCAGAACCGCCACTCCCTCTCGACACAACAGACCCACAAGAGAATTGCAACGAGACCTTGGCAGCCAGTCCATCACCCACCATCACCCCCCAACGGCTGCCACAACAGAACTGACACTTGACAGGCCTTAAGCTGGAGTTCTTTGGCCGCCGTACCGCTGAAAGACATGTTCAGAACCACGCCGCAGGAGTTTGTTTGGGCTTGCGGCCTTTGGCATCTTTGGGATGGGCTAGCGGCTAGAGGGATGTGTTGAAGTGAGAAGGCCTTGTTTGTTCCCTGGATGGGCAGTGATTCAATGGCATGTTCACCATCCCCAAACAAAACCTAAGGACACTTTTCCCATCTGTGCGGGCAGTACGAGTCGGCTTTACTTCAGGCCTGGTTTGCTTGCAGAGGATCTTGGCATTCAGGGCCGGCAGCTCCGCTGCCCCCGCCCTTCTTCCCTCTACTACCCCTACCGTTTCATCAGCGTCACCGCACCGCCCCCTCCTCCACAATAAAATGAAGTGTTTTGAGAGCTCCAGTGCCCAAACCCGCGCTGCTGCTCCCGCTGCCCTTCTCCTGCCCCTCTACTACCCCGACCCTCAAGCCCACCTTGAGATGAAGTGTTTAAGGGCTCCTGTGCATGCATCGCCCTACTCCCTACCCACCGCCCTCCACATTGACATGAAGTGTTCTAAGGCGCTCCAGTGCACGCCCAACCGCTCCACATTGAAATGAGATGTTTGAAGGGCTCCAATGCATGCCCAAACCCCCTCCTGCTGCCCCAGCTGCTACCCCGCCCCCCCCTGCCCATCCACTACTTCTACCCCCTCATCCTTAAGCCCTACCCTCAGAAGCCCACCTTGAAATGAAGTGGTTTTAAGGGCTCCAGTGCCCAAACCCCGCTGCCCCCGCTGCCCCCCAACGCTTTGTAGATCTCTGCTGCGACCCGGACCGCATGATCAATTGTTTTTGGAACTTGCAAGCTCTCGGCAAGATTGTTGTCATGACCACTGCCTTCGCGGCTTTCCGGTTTGGAAGCGTGCAGGTGTGGGCCACCTTAAAGTTGTGTCTATAGCGTGGCCACGGAAAGTTAACACCTTGTGCTGGCAGCAGCAGGAATAATTGAAGCGAACCTGAGCTTGAAGGCTTTCTCTTCGAGCAACTCAAGGAAGGCTCTGGACTGTGCACATACCTTGGGAGTGGGGCATGCCGCTCACAGAGCTCAAGCCGTTCTGGAGCAAGAGTTATCCCCACACCACTTGCCAACGCGGCACACCAAAATGGAAGCAAAAACGTCTTCACTCCTCTTCTATGTCAAAACAAGTCAACCCCATGGGCTGACCAAGGCCCTTGTCCAAAGTCGATGCATCTTCTCCGCGACATGAGTAGGTTCATCTTCTTGGGGGGAGAGCGGTGCAAACTGTTGGAGCTCAGAATAGGATGGCAACTGAGAATCACGGAGGTCGAGCAGACTCCTATTTTTTGTTTAAAGTCTAGAGGCCTGAAGACCGAGCGGCACCCTACCCCACCCCACCCCAACCCCTGCTCTAGGTGCGTGACCGTCTCCAGCACTGCACCTGTGTGCTTGCTTCCTGCAGGTACTGTTGTGCTACCATATGCTACCAGATGTTTTGCATGCCATTGTCGTGCTGCGGCGCGCACTTTTGCTTGCTTTGGTGCACTTTCTGGTTTCTACCCTACGGCCCCTAAATCAAAAGATGCAATCACCCTAACTTCAATGCAGGGCAGTCTGCTGCAGTCATCTTTCCAGAGGGGCTCTCCAATGTGAGCACGAACGTTCTGTTCGAGGATGCCGGGCCTTTCATTTCAGCAGATTGTGTGGGAGTTGTGTGGGGGGCTTAAAGCCAATCTGCAAGATCTCGGATTCTCTTCTGTGGGGTGTTCACTTGCGGGAGGTTGATGAGAGAGTTCCCGGGTTCTTTTGCTGGTTCCTGGACCTTTTTCTCCTGCAAAAAGACCATCCATGTGCTCCCAGCACCCGTTTCTGCCATAAAACGCATCCTCAAGATCCTGAGAAGTGCTTGGCTTGGGTTTACTGGGTGTGCGCCCTCAGCCTACACTCATTCCTGGGATTCTTTGTCGAAGCTGCAAGGTGCAGGGCTTGGCACAGAAGGGCTCAGCACACAAATGCGCAGAGCTCTGACAGCGAGGATTTAACAACAAAACCCCAGGTTATGGGCAGACGAAAGTTTAGAGATGTTTGAGCCCAGCAGCCCGCAAGGAGGGGGACGACGATGGCTTGCTTCACCGGTACACCATGGACGCCGAAACAGGCAGCTGTGATGGAAGAACTTTACGTAGGAAAGTGCTTCGGGTGGGTTGAGCAAGACCGCACGGTCCCAGACTTCTTGGGTTCAGTGTTCAAGGGACCTACAAACGTTTTGTAGCAAAACTGTATTTCCGAGTGTTACTTAAAAATTCAGGGCTTGGAGGGTCATACCGGCGTTCATCCTGACCAAGCCCTTGAGCAGACTTGAAAGCCCCCAGGCGACCTGAGCGACCACTTTGAGCAGATTTCGAATACCCGGCCGGTCCCCTCCTGGTCATGCTGGCAGGCGGTGGTGGGGCGGTTGGGCGGGCTTTTCAGAGCCGACAGTGCTTGCTTTGGCGACATGCACGTTTGGGTTGAAGAAGTATCTTGAGCCTCTGCATGTGTTGAGAAGTATAAGGTTCTAGGTACCCTGAAAAACATGGTTAGATGGTACAACCCCACTTCTGAGCACCCATGAACCTCCTAGTAAACCCTTATAGATGGTGAAGACGGGGCGGAGCCAGGGGTCTGTCTTTGAAAGCGCTGTGTGGCGCAACCGATGGAAGCTTAGATGCCTGATGTAGCGTCTATTGCTGTTGTTGGTGAGTGAGAGAAAAACAGAGAGAGGAGGGCGAGAGAGAGGAGAGAGAGAGAGAGAGAGAGAGAGAGTGTGTGTGTGTGTGTGCAGGTACTTGTAAGTATTGGACAGAATAGAAGCATATAGAAGCCCTGCTCCGTATTTGGAAAGCTAGAAGCTGAGAACCCACTCAGAAACAACGAGCAAGCAGAATCGAGCTGGCCATCCTAGCCTTCTTTTCCGGGTTGGATTTTTAGGATTCTGGGAGGGGGTTTACGGGTTTGGGGTTTAGTAGGGCCTGAAGGTAACCCCCCCCCCCCCCGCCCCCTCAGAACCTCTGAGCTCATGATACGCACAGGATCAACAAGCAAGGATCAGACCGGGGGACAAGGCACCTTGGCCAATCTAACTTAGGCTACCTGGAACCACACCCACAGTAGCTCCCGACCTTAAGATGCAGGGCTCCTGGCATGACCGTTTTTCTGCTCAGTGCTTGCACCTCTTGCATAGCCGTTGAAACAGACACCCAGAACCACAGATTGTTCCCGATGTGCCACCAAACGCCCGAACCATGGCTGCTAGCCCTGGAAGCCTTCAGAACCTGTAATCGGGCAGGCAATTGCGTTTGGGATGCGTTGGGGCAGCTGTGCACAGCCTGAATCATGGCCGTGCCTGCATCACAGTTCCCATTCCACACAAAAAACCTGAAGAGCCTACCCTTTTCGCAAGCCAACACTTGAAACCCCCCCCACCCCGACCCCCCCAACCCCCCCGTAAGATGGACACTTAAAGGCTATGCCGCACGTGCGTGCCTTGTAAACAAATACTTTACAAAGGGAGACACCCGCAGAATAGACGCAACGCACCCGCAGAATAGACGCAATGCACCCTTAGCATCAGCACCCAGTGTCCTGAGCGGGGGCGCGGAGGGCGCGGAGGCCGCGGAGGGCGCGGAGGCCGCGGAGGCCGCGAGGCCGCGGAGGCCGCGGAGGCCGCGGAGGCCGCGGCGGCCGCGGCGGCCGCGGAGGCCGCGGAGGCCGCGGAGGCCGCGGAGTGCGTGGAGGGGGCGCGGAAGGTGACTGCCCCATCATCTTGTCCGCGTGTGACCCTCCTGCCCATCGACCGAATGAATGCTCCCCGTCCGCGCTCCCCCCCATCATTGTTCTCGACCCCCCGAACCCGTGCGTCAACCTGACATCCATGCATGGTCCGCCACGCCCCTCTCCCAGCAAAATGCTCCGACCCCCTCCCTTGACCGCGTCGTCTCCGTGGCCGCCCGTCAAAATTCATTCCGTGATCCCACCGCGCTCCGTTGACCGTCTCCTCTTCGTGGCCTCTTTCGCCAGAAAGCGATCCGATAGAACGCCTTCCGCGTTGAAGCGCCAAACGAGAACCCAATCCCAGAGAGGTTTGCGGGAAGAATCCAAGAAAACAAAGAGCACGCGCAGAATAGACGTTAAGTGTCCAAGGCACCCAACCCCCCCCCCCCCCAAGACTTTCTCCTCCTACGGCTTTCACCGCAGCACGTGGTTAGGCGAGTGGCGAAATCCAAACGCAAGTCTTCCGGACCCCGTCCAAAGGTCAAATCCAGCTGGACTGGCGTCCAGGAAAGAGCCGGAGGCCGTGAGGGCTTTCGGAAAGTTGCATTTCTTCGGAGTGGATAAGTAATCGAAGCCAAGTGTGTTTGAACATTTCTTCGAGGGCTTCAATGGCTAGGAGTTGTAGGATTCAAGCGGCTGCGTAGTATAGGCATATAGGATGGCTTAGGGGTATCAGACCTTCGTTGTTCGATCCCAAGCAAGTTTGGGGCTTGGGTTTGTTGGGATTTGTTTGGGGGGGGGGGGGGGGGGGGGGCGCGGGGGTTCTGAGGAACGCCATGAGATCTCCCGAGACCCAGACATGGACTTGACATGACGACAAGAGGACCCCTGAGAAACAAAGGGGCCCTCTGCAAAGCTTGAGTTTCAAGGCGGGGGTCCCATACTAAAGGTGTGACAGGCACTAAGCCTTCAGACCCACACGCATTCACCCATTTCATGAGGAATTGTTATGTCCAGAGCCGCCCCTCTCGCGCGGCTTGGCAGCAGTGCTTGGAATTCGGGCGCTTGGAGTTTCTTACCAGTTTCAGAGGTTCGAGGTGAAACTGCTGAACTGCTGGCTGTTTAGGGTTTAGGGTGTAGGGTTTAGGGTTTAGGGTTTAGGGTTTAAGACATCCCCCCGCGTTCTTTGTGAGGTGTCAAGGAGACAGGTGCTTTGGTCAGAGGCGCTCAAAGGCTATTTCTGCCCGCAGGAAAAGTATGGCTGCCGAAACCCAAGGCACCAAACTTGACCAAGCCAAACCCCCCCCCCCGAACCGAAGAAAGCGATGGCTTCCCTTCCCGCAAGCATCCGCTTTAAAGGTATTGTGGTCGGTATGACTGCCTGGAGGGCGTCATTTCTGCAGATATGAGCTACTCAGCTGAGCTTCAGGATTCAAGTTAGCGCGGAGAGTTGGGGGGGCCTTGGGGCGTTGCAGGAGTCTTGTGTGTAGATGTCCATGTTATCTTGGGGGTTCAATGCTAAACCCTGAACCCTAAACCCTAAATATCATCCCACCAGTAGGGTTTCGTGGAGCGAGCCCGGCCACAAAACCCGCCTCTAAAGAAGGAAGAGCTGGGCATGGCCCTGCCTGGTGGCGCAGGGAAAGACTACCTGCTTCCCCCAAGCTTCCCCCAAAAGAGTCAGGGTTTAGGGTTTAGGGTTTTGGGTTTTGGGTTTAGGGTTTAGGGTTTAGGGTTTAGGGTTTAGGGTTTAGGGTTTAGGCTCTGTGAGTCCGGATGCAAAAGGAGCTCAGAGCCTTCACTGAAGTCAGAAAAGAGCCTTATAAGTTAAGCCCTGAGAGGCCCCTGGCCGGAGCCCCAAGGACCCCAGTTGCGGCGTCCCCTGAACCGCAAAACCCTCAGCCCCAAACCGCGGGTGGCCAAAAAAAGAAAAGCCTTAAAACCCTAAACCCCAAATTTTAACCGGTTTTGGGGTGCTGGGGTGAATGAGACCAAGGCCTCAACCACCTCAGCTCGATTTTGTCCACCGCCTTCATGGTGTCGTCCTCAGACATGGGTCTTTTTTCGGGTGCGGCTTCTGTGGGTTCTTGTGGGGGGAGCTTGGGAGTTGAAAGGTAGAAACTTGGTACCTTCAGGTTGAGGTGATGTTTGTTCCCTTCTTTTTGGGTTGAGGCTTTTGGGAGGCCCAGGAGCATCAACCTTAGATTGTCTCAGGAGGTCAGAGAGCTGCAGCTTTGAAAGTGGGATCTTGGTTCGAGCTCAGGGAAGAAAGTGTACCACTTTCGGACCTGTGCAACTGTCGCAACTTCTCAGATTTGGGGCCATGAGACGTTGCGAGCCGTCGGTTGTACCTCTTGGACGCCGTTGCAGTCCGAAAATTCTGCGCCCCTCCGCGCTGCCCCAACCCGAAAATGCCAAGCTAGAATTGTCACTCAGAAGTTTTCGGGTGACCAATTGTCTTGTGTCGTGCGACTGGTGCGTGTCAGACTGCATTGAAGTCCACGCTTTGGGAACAATAGCGCTTGCACATTAGAATGTTTTCCTCACAGGCCCCGATCTACGAATGTGAACTCCCTTGAGAACCCTCAACGAATCTCTGCACGTCTAAGGCGATGAGCCAGGTCCTTCCAGGGATCTGCTCAGAAAGTGTCTCTTGGCAAAATGGAGAGCTCCTCATGTTTGTTTCGGGGGTTTGGTTTAGAGGGTGGAAGCCCTAAGCTTCAAAACTCCCTGAGACCCTAACCCTAAACCCTAAACCCCAGGACCCGCAGGAATCGGTACCCCAGCGCCTTGCCCGATCTTCCCCCTGGAAGCTCGGAGCATTGCCAGGGAGCTCAGCCGAGGCCAACATCTACATCATGGTCCGGGAGTCGAAACATGATAAACCAGGCACGACTTTTGGAGGTTTTAGGTTAGTTTAGGGTTGAGGGTTTAGGGTTTAGGGTCTAGGGTTTAGGGTTTAGGGTTTAGGGTGGTTTAGGGTTTAGGGTTGCGGGTTTAGGGTACAACATGTGCGCCCAGTCTGCAACCAGGCACTTGAGAGAGCCCTGGCGCACAAAGGGTCTAGGGTTTAGGGAAAAGTGAAGCCCATCACCCCGAGCTTCTGAGCCAACAAAAACTGGGACTGAGCTTTTTTCAGCACAGCCACATTCCAAATGGGGGGGGGGGGGGGGGGGATCTGCCTCAAGCCTGAAATGCGCAACGACGCAGTAGGCGAGGAAGACAGCACCCGAATCTGCGAAGACATCTTCGAAGACATCTTCCGAATTGGTGATACGAGGGGCCAGGTCAGGTGGTGCAGCATCGCAATGTAGCATCACCAATGCCGCTGCCGCTACACCATGCAACATGACCTCAAGTGGCGTCACAAGGAAATGAGGTCTCAGGCACCAGACACTAAAGTGAGAATCCTACCACTTTGTAATGCACAGACAAGGTAGGATCAGTCAAAATCTACATACTGATATGTATATATTCAGTTCCCATCGTGGATTCTAGCAATAATCTAGCCCGTTGCTTCATATGTTTATTTTCAGGGCCTCTTTAGGCGCAACGTTCAATAGCCTTGTTATAGGAACTCCCAAAATTAAAATGGATTGTGAATTGTTGAAATCTTCACGGGCTCTCTGTCAGTAAGATTGAGCTGAGTAGCCTAAAAGGATCTTCCTTTGACCCAACCTGGAATCCGACAACGTTGCACAGATTAAGTTCCGAATTCTTTGGGTATGGCCCCTTCTTGGGTACTTCCAAGAATAGGGCGCCCACCTTATTGCAGTTTAGCGAACTGACCAATATGGCTCCGACGCTTCATGTTCAGCATGTGGATGGTTTTGAAAGTTGAGGGCGCATGAGCCCCGCCTGAATTCACCCTAGACAGCCCCTTAACGATGCCTACAGTAACGAGTCTGACCGATAGGGTTTAGGGTTTCGGGTTTGGGGTTTAGGGTTTCGGGTTTAGGGCCTTTTTTTAAAGAGAACTCTTCGAAAGAGACCCTGCGAGAGGCCTCTTCCTTGGGTCAGCGTCCAGCCTTTCCTCGGCCAGCCAGCTTCGGCAGGCGGAAGGGGACTCACTTTTGGGAGGGGTTTCTGAGTTTTTTCTGTTTTCTACTATTTTGCTGAAGAACCCCAGAGGAATATGTTTTTTCTATTCTTTCGGGTTTCTTAAGCAATGGGTAGTTTTTGGGGGCCTCCGTACCGGTATTTGGATACATGCAAAGGGGGGATCAACACGACGACCTGCCGATCGGCCGCTCTACTTGAGCTCTTCAGGTTTAAAGGGGCCAAGGATGGCGGGCAGGGTTTGGAGTTGCGGCTTTTTTCTCATCTTAGTGATCTTAGTGGGTTTAGGGTTTAGGGTTTAGGGTTTAGGGTTTAGGCCGGGTGCCATGGGAACCAAGCTTTTGGGATCTAAGGTGGGGCTGTTGCGTGTCAGGCTCGAGTCTTCGTCTGAGCACTCCGAGTTAACATGTCATCCCAAGAAACCGCAAGGCCAAAGATCTACCTGGGAAGGAAGCCGCGCCTTGGAGCCAAAAAGGAGCTGAGGTTGACTTCTGAGTTTCTGAGCTATGATCACGATGACGAGGACCGTGATGATGATGATGAGGATGATGGTGGGGGGAATAGGATGAGGACGAGGAGGTCTGCGATTTGGGCCTTTCGCATGAGGTCCCCCCCCCCCCCCCCCTTCTCTCATTGTTTCACTTCCCCTCCGGGCCTCTCCAGAAACCGTCCCTGTGATCGCCACTGCCACCACCTTCATAGGGCTAGCTGAAGCTCTTTCACGGCTTTTCTGGTTCTGCCGAGCGCTTAATATATAGGGGCCCTGCAGAGAATGCTGAGCACTCCCAAGGCCACAGCCCTTGTGACACGGCTGAGCGCGACGGGCTCAACAGGAAAAGAAACAAGACCAAAGAAACGCTCACGAGCTTCTGAGCTAACTCGGGGCAAGGTCATCCTTCAAAACTGTGTCGAATGCCAAGGAGCTTATTCGCACCTCAGCCCGCGTGATTGCTGCTCGGTGCATGTTTATGATCTGACTTGAGATGCGATTGTGAGAAACGTTCATAAAGAAGAGAGAGAGAGAGAGAGAGAGAGAGAGCGAAAGGGCATATCCAAGATGTACGAAGATAAGTAGTAAGAAGAGTCTGAACGAGATTTTAAAGAATTTCAGACGATGGCGTTGTTGAGAGTGGTTCGCGTCTCGAGCTGCGTGCGGACCAGCTCCGCAAAGCGGACACCCCTTAAAATACAGTCAAGCACCGAGAGAAGCCCTGCAAAAATGAAGGAGCTACGCTTTTTGACTTGGTTTAATTTAGTTTCGAGCATGCAGGAAGCGAAGTTCGGCGGCATGAACGCTTCCCAGCTGCATCTCGACTGCAAGGCGGAGGCAGCTTAAAGCCCAGTGAACCTTAGGGCCCTATAAGCCTTATAAACCCAGCATGGAGGGCTTCTTTGTAAACAGGAGGTCCGGACTTTGTGTTGAAAAGCCGACGGAAATAGCTGAACCCTGTCTGCCAGGAGAACGTCCCCCACCATCTTACACTACTCTCTGGCCGCAGCGAGCGCCGAAAACTTCACGTACCAGGTTGGCCATCTCGAAAGGTTGCCGTGATATTCCTTGAAGGTTCAATTCTGGAGTTCCAGAACCTCGCTCTTAGTGGTTTGCCCTGGGCTTTGCCAGTTTTGCTTTTCTTGGCTGCCATGCTGGAGTTGAGGGTGTCAGCAAGGTAGCGCGTATCGCTTGCAGAACGGATTGTGGCCAGTCCTGAGCAAGTCTTATAGCACGTCCGCACAGCACCGATAAAAGGCCAATTTCCATAGCTCACACAAATAAGATCCTAGCTGGGGTAGGGAACAAGGTTTAGCCCTAAACCCTATATGGGGGTTTACGAAAATAGGGGACCCCTAAAATAGCCCCCCAAATAGTAGGATTCCTTTGTAATAAACAAGGGCCCCAATAAGGCACCAGAGTTTTGGAAACCACCATATAGGGTTTAAGGGGCCAAAACCCTGAACCCTAAACCCTGCATAGTGACCCTGAACCCCAAACCCTAAACCCCTGGATGAATGGACCCATGGACCTTGCCGGCCTTTGTGCGAGAGTGAGCGACTAAACCCCTGACCCTAAACCCTCAACCCTAAACCCTAAACCCCTGGCCCTATATAAGGGCTTAAGGGGGTCGAAAGGGGTTGACTGAAGGACTGCGATGCCCAGACAGCGAGCTGGAATCATGACCTTGCCACCGGGCTCTTCAAACGGCGCCAGGGGTTGCTTAGGGCTTATAGGGCTTATAGTTTAGGGTTTCGGGCTGAGGGCTTTCCAGGATTGCTTTCTGGCATTCACCAAGTCCCAGTTGCAAAAAAAGGGGCTTTCCGTTGTTGAGCATAGGAATCTGGACCTTAGAGTCTTAGCCTCAAGAAGCGGCTGATGCTTCAAAATCTGGGCTGCATACACTGTGCCTACTAATTAGTACTAACTATACAGGGCCCTGACTTCGAACCCACCGCCACCGAAACACGAAACACCCAAGCAGGGTTTGGGCCTGTCTAGGGTGTAGGGTTTAGGGTTTAGGGGTCTGGTGTCGCCGCCCTCGGTTCATGCTTCCCCACAAGGGTTTAGGGTTTCGGGTTCAGGATTGCATGATCGTTGGCGCCCACCGCCTGGACCTGGACTCTGAGACCAGCTGGCTCATAGCCCTCCGGCGGAAACCAGGATTCTTGGTTTTCGGGTCCGCTTTTCGATTTGGGGGGAGAGACACAAAAGTCATGTGTCGCAACCCGTTGAAGTACCAGAGACACTCGCGAGTGTGGCAACCCCCTCACCACGCTGCGCCTCCGCCTCAAGTCCTGGGCCCCCTCAGAGGTCACTGTTGTGCCGACGATCTTCCACGACAGCCTTGTCTCACTGACCATGGAGCGCACGAAGGAATCGATGGCTCAGGCGCTTTGAGATATGAAAAGTCAAAGCATTTGGGATCAATCAGAAGCCTTCCCCTTTATACCAAACAGCTCCTAAGCAGCGATTGAAGCACAGCAGCCGTGCCACGACGTGCATGCCGTGGCTAAGTTGATTTGGCGGTAAAGGGGTCGGTCATTATAGGTTCCCCATCTCAGTCTCAGACTTCAGGAATTCAGAACCGTGACGCTCGAGCAATTGCCGGCGAAAGCTCCTGCCAGAGAAGTATAGGGGCCTACATAATTACGAGTACCAAACCCTAAACCCTGAACCCTAAAAGTTGTTTATTTGTTGGGGGGGGGGGGGGGCTATTTATCGTAGAGTTATGTAGGACCCCCAAAGTCAGCCACGTGGAGGTTGAAGCTGCCGAGCAGCTCAAGTTTAACTCTCTCCTTGCAACTTGGCATTGTTTTTTTTTTGGGTTTAGGGTCTGGTTTGTTCCTTGGCACCTTGGTGCTGCAAGGGTGTGAGGTCTCATGCAATAAGATTTTCTGGTGAAAGAGGGACGTATTCAGTCGTGAGGTTGGTGTGTTTCTTTCGCATGGCATGGCCTCAGCACATTCCTACAAGCCCCTGCCGCTGGAGCAATCAACTCCCGGAAAATCACCCTAGACCCGAAACCCTAAACTCGGTGCTTGAGTCCTCAAGTTTTCGGTCCCTCAAACCTTGTAAAACCAATTTGGTCAAAGCCTACGGGGCCAGCACCTTGAAAAAATGCCAACCCTTTTTGCCCCATGTAGGGACAGGCGTTGGAGGGTACGCCGGCACTCGATGTTTGAGGACTTCTTGTTGGGCGTAGTTTTTGGTCAACCTGAACGAACAAGGGTTTAGGGTTCAGGGTTTAGGTCATGGATCCTCATTCCTCGTTCGCCTAGTGCTCGCGCGCTGCTAGACTGCCTCCCGAGTGCCTTTTTCAGCCCAATCCTGTTCAATGTCTCCTTCAAGGCAGATTCTTGCCTGATATCTAGTATGGTATCATGTAGTCTATATACGCATATATCTATATATATATATAGTAATATGCATACATATGTATATATATATATATGTATGTATGCAACGGCAGAGAGAGAGATATACATATATATATATATATATATATATATTATATATTGATATATTGGAAGATCCGCGTCTCCCGGGGTCACCAGGCGCTTTACTCCCTGGTCACGGCTGCGGTTGTGGCGCCTCGGCGACCGGAGTTGGCTTCAAATGTTTCTGCATGAGGAGAGTTGCTTTAAGGGGTTCGGGGGTTCGGAGGCCGGGGGGGGGGGTGAATTCTAGTGCTCGACGCGGGCAAGTAAGTCACTGCGTCTTGAAAAGAAGCCTTTCCAGGTTAGTGGCTGATGTGTGTCGGGTGATCACCAGGCATGGGCTTTGAGGCTTGACGGTTTAAGGCTTAATTGCAATCGCTTGCGCGCGCCGCCTCGGCTTGTTCCAGACGCTTCTCGGCAGGAAGCCGAGGCGAATTTTTCAATTTTTTCAAATCCTTGGATAGTCAAGCCATGTGAATATGTAGTGGTTGTTGGTGTTATTATGAGGTTCAGCTATTGTGGGGATCCCGGCACAAGGGTTGTTTTAGAATTCCATGGGGTCCTCATGCCAGTACGTTGGGCAGCTTCTTTGGGGCATACGAGCTTTGGAGAACCAGCAGAGACCTCAAGAACCTCCTTAGCTTGCATATGTTGGCTGGGAGTTGTGCAGAGCTCACCGAGCTCGCTGCTAACCCCTAACCCCTAAACCCTAAACCCTAAACCCTAAACCCTAAACCACGGCACATGGGTCCTAAAAGCCCATGAGCCCTCACAGCCTCCAAATGCATCCCAGGCCGTTCTTGTGTTGCTGGTCCTCAGCTGGTTTGTATCACATCCGCTGGAGGCGCAGTGTGCCTGCGCAAAACCACACTTGCCTTTCAGAGATCGCAGAACGTGTTATTTTGAGTTTTGTTGTTCTTATTATTGTTATTATTCTTTTTATTCTTAGTATTGTTACCCTCCCCCCTCCACCCACTACCCCAAAACTCTTCTCTGCATGGCACTTGCTTTTCTGTCGGCAGGAAAGAAACTCGGAAAGGAAGTACGAGCATCCGTAGTCTCTTCTCTCACAAAATGTGGAGTTCGAACGTCTCACATGTCCGCATGGGATTACCAAGCACCACACTCAAAAACAGGAGCTGGCCAACTTGAAGGAGCTCATGGTCAAGGTTGGAGTCGGAGGCTCAGGAGAGCGAATGTGCAGTGGCTTCTACCTCAAAAGCCAGATCTTCTGTCGGGTTTGGGTTTTTTCGGGCTCAATTGAAAACGTGGCTACCTCCAATGCCATCTCTGCCTCGTGTTTTTGGACGGTCTTTGGGGCTCAGCAGCTCAACCGACTCGTATAATTGTAAAAATGCCGCAGGGCTCACTTTCAGGGTTGCCCGGGGCTTTTGAAGTTGTAAACGCTGTCGCGCGCGCGCGCGCGCGCGCGCGCGCCCGCCGCCTCAGCAGCCGGGCTCCAGCCCAAGGCGGGCGCATCGCAGATGCGCGCGCGTCCTGAGTTTTGAAGGGATAAGAGGGGGGCCCCAGTGGCACCGAATTGCAGCTTCTCCAAAGCGGTTCGGGCATGTCCCACCGGGGTGTGCGTTGAGGGGGAAGGATATCCTGCTCTGCTTGTTCTAGACGCCTCTCGGCCAAAGCTGTGGCGAATTGAGGGTTTTCCCCTTCTATGTAATGTAGTGGTCCATGCACTGGGGGCTAAGAGGCAACGAAACCTCCAGCCCTCATCCGTGAGAATTCTCGCAAGGTTTGGCTGCATCAAGGGTTTCGCTTGGAACAAAGAGAGCAACAAGAAACCAAGTACTACCACACACGACTCACGACCCTACGCCCTTACCTTTAGATTCCTGTCCCTTGACCCAGCCTGAATCGAGGTCCTAGAGTTTGATGATCGCCAACTGTCTCAGCTTCGTGAGGGGCACCGTTCCCGGATTAAGGCGCGCTTCTAACTTTGAGGGGTTCGGGTGGCCGTCGCCGATCTAGTTGGGGAGCTTCGGATAATTTGTTCTCTGGTGATGCCCAGCCACAAGCAGATGTCCCTGAGGCAAAAAAATCTCGAGGCTTTGGCTTCAGAACTACCGACTGCGGGGACGAAGGGGGTTTAACGCTGGTTTTGTAAGATGCGCGGCTTGTGAAGACTGAGGGCTGCGGGCCGAGGGGGCTTTTGGGGCTCCCTGACACCAGAGTTGCCATATCGTCGTAGGGCTTCATTCGTTCCAAGTTGTTGGGTCTTATTTTGGATCGTTTGTGCCCTCAAACTCTAATTTACTTCCTCTTCGTTTGTAGAGCGCACAGTTCCGATTCTACGCAACAAGCCCAGGGGCTGGGCTGGATAGAAGTCTGTAGATGCCGAACAAAGCCAGAACTCCTTTGTGCCGATGATGTGGGGGTTTACGAAAATGGGGGACCCCCAATATAGAAATAGTAGGATTCCCTTGTAATAATACCCCCAACAAGGTACCCCTAATTTCGGAGACCCCCCCCCCATGTTGGGCAGGAAGTCTGCAACCTCCAGAATGCGTTCTGCCAGCTGATGAGGCTGACTCGATTGGATTGTTGGGGTTTAGGGTACTGACATAGTGCTCTTATGTGCAGTACGGAGACATGTTTTCAAAGAACAAGCGCATGAAGTTTTCAGTGTAGACCAGCCAAAGTGCCATGGGCCAAGATGTAAGCTTTGCCCTTAGCAAAAAAGGTGCAGCCCAAAGACCCCAAGCCACTCGAGCGCCCCTCCTGAAGTGGGAATCTGCATCCCAGTGCTTTTGGCTGCTCGAAGGCTTTCAGGCGGGTTTCAGGCTTGGGCTTCGCGATCTGGATTTCCAGGTGTCGTGCTGAGGGTTACAGGGTATTTCTTAGGGCGGCATCGGGTTTACACAGTACAGGGACAGGTACCCAGGAACTGCCAAGCGCATACTGATGCTGAGCTGGGGAGGAGGGAGGGGAGGGAGGGACCCGGCTTGTAGGGTTCGGGGAAGTTTTCAACCCGGGCTGTGGCTTGTTTGGGTCAGGGTTCGAGGGCCCGCGCCTGGATGCCACTCCCCGAATGCAAAGCCTCGATGCCAGCACGCGTGCAGGGGTGTCGAGACCTTCACCCGCTTTGTTCCGAAGAAGGTGGTGCGAGACATTGTTAGCCGGAGCCTTCAGCCGGGGTTTTCGGTTTAGGAGCTTGCAGCTAACATCTCGTGCAGCAGCCTCATGAGGTGCAACTAAAAACACTGCTGTGCAGATGGGGCACCACATGGCTTATGATAAGGCCCTCAACCCCCGACCCTTCGTCAAACATCCGAAGGGCCAGAAAATCGGCCTTCAGAACGCCGGAGGTGTTTCAGAGGGCGTTCGATGTTTGCTACGAAGCCTATGCCCTTTTATACTTCAGGCTTGGTGATTGGTGACACATCCGAAAAGTCGCAGAGTAGGTTTTCGCAGGTTTTTCAGACCACTCGGTTTTTCTGCTCTTTCTTGGGGGAATGAGGAAAGGAGTGAGGGTTCGGGGCGCCTCCTCCTCCTTGAACTTGGCAGGGGCCTGGGACAATCCGACCACGCAGGTGCGCATCACCTGAGCCGGGTGTGATACCAGAAGCTCAGAAAACAACAATTGAAACGCAGGGCGCTCCCCATGACGAGGGGGCCACACCGACCGATGACATCGTACCAAACAGCGTCCAACATCTACGGATCTGCAATGCAAAATGCCCTCGGCATCATGGGAGACTGCCTTCTCGGAGTCCGGGAGTCTTTGTCAGAGCGGACGTGGGACTTTTTGAGTTGCTTGAGCCTACCCCAACATTCTTCCCCATGACATAAGAGCGGACTTGAAGCGACTTATGGGGGCTTTGGGGGGGCTTGGGGGGGGGTAGGGGGGGGGGGTCCATGCGGAGCTCCGCAAAGATCGCCCAGCGCCTCGTCTCCCCAAAGTGCAGCTCTCAATTCTCTGCGGTTCCCATGACGCCTGCTTTTGGAGCATCTAAAGAGCAATGTGGGGGGACATCGATGAATGCTGTGCTCGAGGTCGGCCACGCCATTATCCGCAGCTGCTCCACGCCAAACGCCGACAGGCAAGAAACCCGAAAGGGGGCCCTAAAGTCCCCAAGGCCCGAACTCGGCTTAAACGGTGTTTGCGGAGCCTTTCCTGCGAGAAGCCCTATACTCCTCCTACTACATCAGACAAGTAGACTATTGTACCATTATACTTTTATACCATTATGCTTGTAGCTTGTGATTCCGGAGGTTACTATCATGTTCTCTGACATTGCGAACTTCACAACCATCGCCGAGTCTCTAAGCGAGGCGGGCTTGAGGAGAGGGAGTTGTTGCAGAGCCTTGGGGGGAGTAGCTGTTGCGTTCCAAGTTGGCAGCTCTTTTGTTTCTTCATTTGCAGTGAAAAGGAATCGGAGACCGACGTGCGCGAGCGCGAAATTGCGTCCCTGGGCTTGGGTCGGAAAAATGCCCCCGAGAGCCAGGACGGGAAATCCGGACACCGGATTTACAGTAGTACATCTGCCAATCCAACGGTGGAAGTTCCAAGTATCCTTTGAGAGCAGAGGTCATGGAACATGACAGCCAGCCCCCAGCACAAAAACTTCCCATTGTTTCTCCTCCCTCCTCCGGGGAGAAGTTAACCGGATGGGACTTTCAACCCAGCTCACAGGACGGTGAGTTGTTGGGGCTTGGGGGCCGGTTTTTGAGGTTTAGAGGGCCTGTCACCTTGGGTGCTCAAAGTCCAGGACACGCCCGCGGCGTGCTCGGGTTCATGAGAAAATCTCTGTGTGGCCCTCCACAACTGCAGCTCAAGACTTGTTCGTTGGGTTCTTGGCTACAGTGCGAATGTAAAGCAAACCAACTCAGCAGCTCCCACACAAACCCCTTTCGCTTGAAGCACTGTGGCTTTCAGATGTTGTTTTTGCGGGGTCTAAGGACGTTTTTTTGGGGTCTAAGGACCTTGCAGAGCCATTGCCAGGGGTCACATGTCTTTGTAAAATGTGCGTTTCAGCATGCATCGACGCCCTCAAAACGAATCCGGCAGAGGCTGTGACAGAACCGCAAAAAAAAAAAACCTCAACGACTTGCAACCATTCACCGCCGCAACCTTGGAGTCGGGAGTCCGTAAAAGAAGCTGCCGGCAGGCCGACCTGCTGTTTCTCCTGACTCGGCCTCACACTCAGCAACGTCGAGCACGTATTTCTTTCCCTCTTCAGGGCTTCGTTCGGGATTTCGATGGTCTTTCTCGAGTGACTGAGATATCCCCAGGGCCGTAGGCCGTACGTAGACCCACTTCGAAGCAAATGCCGTGCTCGCATCCCGACCTACCTTGTATTGCTCTAGTTCGTCCAACGGAGTGGATGCTGACCTGGGGCTTAAGCTCCTTTCATGTCCTGCTCCGCGGACCTGAGAGCACTTGTTGCAAGAAGGAGGCTTGCCTCTCTGTCTTCAAGAGCTCCGCGCAAATCGCACCCCTCGTGTTCTTGGCCCAGCTTTTGCTCATGATGGTTCAAAGGACTCCCCTGAGAGCTCAAGAGGTTTTTTTTTCATGGGTTCAGCGTGTTCCCTCAGAGCCCTTTGAGAGCAGAGGTACCTGGGCGTGATGACCACATTGGTGGAGAGCTACCAAGGCCCCGTCGGTCTTAAGACTTGGGAGTACTAGACAGGCTTGGCTTCGGACGTAGGACGGCCCCTGCCTCACCTTAAGAACCCTATAAAGCCTTCAAAGCTCTCAAAGTTCTGCTGGGGTGTAGAATTACTGTAGGTTTTGTGGCATGAGCCCTTGCGAACAAACTTGGCTGCTTTCTTTGTGTACACTGTTTAGAAGATTGCCTTATGATGCGTTGTCCAGATGCTTCCTGGGATCTTGCTACTGGGGCCTGGAGGTCTCCAGTTTCAAAGACCCAGGAACTCTTGCAAGCCCAGAAAAAAGGAGCAAGTCCGAAAGTTGAATGGAACTTCGTGCGGGCAGAGAAATCGATTTCCAAAGACCCCCGAGTGCCCTGCGGTATCTACGGGATGACTTGCTTCAAAAAGCTTCGAGCATGAAAACAAATGCTTCATGCCAGCTGCAGAGGAAGCAGAGGTTGCGAAGGCATCAACTGTTCAGGAACTATACTTATAGACTTGCTGTGTTCAAGGCGCCTTCAACTCGTAGGGTTCAAGGGATGTAGAGTCGTCTCCCGTCTTGCAGAAGTGTTTAAGAGGACCCTAATTAAACCCTAAACCCAAAACCCTAAACTTGGGCTGCCGCCCAGTAGTTCCACTACTGCTGGGGAATGGTCCCGATGATGTGCTGGTTCACAGTGCAGTCGCGCTCAGTTGCTCAGACTCAGAGATAGCGCCGAGTAAACCCTAAACCCTAAACCCTAAACCCTAAACCCTAAACAGGAGAGATTGCAGAAATCCTGGGGGACGGCCTGCTGATCTTCTGGAACACTCCCGAGGCAGGGAGCAGCGCTGGCCACGTGTGACCCAGGCGTATGAGTATACCTACCATACTATTCTCATATTCTCTACATCCCCTTTGGATTTATTTTTCTTTTTGTTCATATAAACCCAAGAGGATATTAAAACATATCTTTTTTATGGTTCTGAGGGGAGTATAGTTCTTATACAATTATGTGGGTAGATGTGCATACTTGCTTATGTATGATGATAGTGGTCCATTATGTTTCAAGCACTGGGGACGTGGATTGCGCGGCGATAAGGAGCGAGCTGCTCAGCGAAAATGTGATGTTAGGGTGATCCACGTAGGACTAAAAAGCACGACTAAACCTTCATTGAATATGATACATTGCCGTAGTTTCCCGTAGTTTCTACGGCATTCTACAGCAATGTTTCAAAGCAGTGTACTGCTCACACTCGCAACACCCCATATATGACCATATGCCCAACTAGGAGGTCCCCGAACCATCGTTGATCTTTACGTGGTCAAAGTCTGCAACAGCTACTTTTCCAGCCCCCTCTCAGCATCCGCAGAAAAAAGCGCTGTATTTCTTGGTACTTTCGGAACATTCTGAACCAAACCCTCAATAAATTCCAGGCTTCAAGAGATTTAGCCGCAGGGGCTTGCAACTGTTGTTTGAGCTTCTCGGGTTTTACTCAATACTCGGGGGATTCAAGGATGGAGGTGAAGGGCATAAGGGGCACAGAGGCATAGAGCAGCGCAGCCCTGGCCAAGACACATTCGTTGAGTTGCCTGGCAGGATGTCAGCGACCACGCCACGAAGGCGTGTCGGCAGTCGTGGATCCCAAGCCCCAAGTGCTATTACTATTATGATTATTCTTCTTATCGTTGTTGCATATTACTATTACTATTGCTATGATTATCACCACTACTTATTGTCATTATGAAAATTATAGCGATGATTATTCCTCGTAATTCCCAAAAGATGGGCTTTTGATTGTAGGGTTGTTCGAGCAGCAACACAAGGTCGTCCGATGACAAACGCAAGCGCAAGCCGTGCTCTCCAAAAGCAAGGGGACCATTTTTCGGAACAGATTTTTTGTCCGGATAGCGGGAAGACGTGCGAAGGATACTGCGAGGTTCTGGGCTACGAAGCCTCATCCTTCTAACAGCCAAACGACTTGCAAGAACTTCCGGCACCCCTGCCCCTTAGGCTTGCATGACAGCCATTGCGATGCAGCGTGCTGTGCCACACCTGCTTCTGGGCTGCAAAGGTTTCTACTTGTGTGTTTAGCAAGCTGCTCTGATGCGCAACTAGGGTTGGTGTGTTGTGGAGTGCCAGCGGCTAGATACACGCGGCACGCTCACGGAGCAACATCATCCAGCAGGTTGATGCCTCTTGTGCCAGTGTCTCTCTCTCTCTCTCTCTGTGTGTGTGTGTGTGTGTGTGTGTGTCTGTGTGTCTCTGTGTGTGTGTGTGTCAGTGTCAGTGTCAGTTCTGGCTGTAGGTTGATTATGCCTAAGAAGACATGCACACCATTGCCTGTGAGACTCAAAGCACATGTATATTGTTGGGATCCTGAAAGCCTGTGTGAGCATCTCAGAATATCTTAAAGCCTCTTACACGCCCTCGGCTGAGAGTTCTTGAGCCGAGCCCAGACAAGGAATCATCAGCTTACGAGCTACGGGCTGCCTCCGCTGAGCATTCGTTGCTTGCTAAGCACTTGGGGGGTGGGGGGGGGGGCTTCAGTTGACTCAAAGGGGTGGGCATTGGGGTTTGTTGGTTGAGGATGCAAGACGTAGATGGCCTCAGGGGCTAGGACGTGCCCCCTTCTCACAAAAAAAGTACAGAACATCCCGGTGGTTGTGACCCCCGCCACCTGTCAACCCTGAACCCTGAACCCGAAAAGCCCTACCCAGGGATTGGCATCCACAGTGGCTCGGTGCTCTCGGGACTGATTGGATCTGCGCGACGGTTGAAATTCGGCGTGGGCCCCCAGAGTGCGAGCTTTCGTGGGGTCGGGGTGTTTAGGGAGTTTACGGAGGTACCGAAAATGGTAAGGTTTAGCGTTTATGTGGTAGTAGGGTTTAGGGTTGAGGGCCAGTTCAGGGTTTAGGGTTTAGGGAGTTTAGGGCCCCCGCATGCCGTGCGGATTCCCATGGGCTTCGTGCGGCTCCTGCTCATGAATTAAGAGTCCGGAGAATCGGAGCCCTCAGCATGGAAACCAGTCGGAGCTAAGCGGCTGGGCGCATGGTTCCAGGGTTCAATATAGGGGTTCGGAACAATTACTAATAGTATTCCCTTGTAGTCCCTGTATAAGTATATGCTAGAAGAACCCCCCAAAACCCTATTCCAATTATTAAGACCCCTACATTTGCGAGGGTGGGGGGGGAAGGTCTTTGGGGTTCGTGTGCTCCAGGGGTTATCGGGTTGCGGGTACCTGAATTGGAATTGGCACATTGGTTAAGAGAGGCTCCGGCCGATTTTTTGCACAGCATGAACACATCCTCAGACACATCACATAACCTTCCGCAGGACCGTTGAGTTTCAGCATCGTGCGCCTGAATTGAACTCCTGCGCAACTTGAAAATATGTTCGAAGAATGCAGCAAAGAAAACGGAAAGCCTTTTGGCATTCCGATCCTGTGTGGGAAGGGTCCAAACGAGAGCCTAAGAGTGCCCTTAAAGAGCAGGAGGGGACCCTCTGTGCGAAAGTTTTCGAAGCTCTTTTTTTGTGCCCCTTCCAGGATGCATGGGTGATGCTGTGAACTTGGCCAGCCGCATGGAGGGGTCCCTTACCTGATGGTGTGTTTGGGGGACTTGGGGATTCTAAGGTTTGGGCTTTCTGGGGCTTCGGGGGGGGAGGGGGGGGGAAGGGGCTTCGGATTCAGATGAGGCGCTATAGGTTCTTGTGAGGGCTGAGTGCAGCCCGCAGCATTCCCCCAAACTGGCAAGGACCGAAGCCTCTTTGGAACTTCTTGGCATCGCAAAGCCGAGAGTCAACTCCGACTCAAATAGTAGAGTGCCGCGAGGGTTTAGGGTTTAGGGTTTAGGGTTCAGGGTTGGTGCCGAAGTTTGACAGCTGAGGCTCTGCAAATTCTTCGGCGTAGGCTTGGAGTTGCCTTCAAGCCTTGCAGTCTTTCTCAGCTTAGGGCTCAAGGGGTTCACATCCAGGCTTCTTGCCATTCTGTAGCTCTGATGATCAGAGAGCCGAGCAGGGAGGTAAAGAGGTGCAGAGCTATGATCGTACAGTCAAGATAGGCCGTGCTCATACAGGCTGTAGGGAGAGTCCAGGGAGACACTAAATGGTAATGTGTTCTTAGGCTCCATGTATGAGCTGCCACGTTCGCTATCGTAGTTCAACTCGTATCCCTGGCAAGGCTCTCTGTTCAGCTCATGAATACGGGAAGATTCGCATAGAGACCGAAGGCGCAACAAAATTCAAGTAGGGTTCCGGGATTGGGGTTTAGGGAGTTTGGGCCAGCATGTGTACTGACTAGACCTCTGACCACTGGGAAAAAAGGGAGTTTGGGACAACCCTAAACCCTAAACCCTTTTTGCACAAAGTCCCGGCTCAATTCGGTCCGATCCTTCGGCGCATGGAGCCTCAAACCCGAAGCGCCTGCGGAAACCTCAGACCCTAGACCCTAAACCCTGCCCTGAGCCCTATGTGCTATACCCTAAGTTAGGACACACTTAATCCTAAACCCTAAACCCTAAACCTTAAACCCTCAACACTGGGGGAGAACCTTCGAAAATTTCGCAGCTCGGCGCTTAACAGGTGTTCTTTGCTCAGGGGCGACCATGCAGGCAACCACCCTGCGGGGGTTTAGGGTTTAGGGTTTAGGGTTCAGGGTTCAGGGTTCAGGGTTTGGGGGGTGGCAGGTTCTGGGACGGGGTTGGGGGACTGTTCAAGGGGGTTAGTCAAAGAGTCGGAAACCCAACCAGGGCATCAGAAGCTACGAAGTCAGAATCCAGGCTTTTCTGGGTGATCGTAGGGTTGCTGGTTGCTGAATTCCTGCCGGGAGGGGGAGGTGTCCGTGCAAAGAAAGCCAAAGCAGCAGAAACCCCCCCCCCCCCATTTTCCGGGCTTCCGTCAGCTGCCTCTGAATTTCCGATTAGTTTCCCAGCGCCCCTGGACCTTCCAAGTAGAATCAGAAGCTTCAGAGAAGCACCGTAGATCTCCTCAATCCTCTGAAACATCGTAGCAAAAGTATACGCAGCCCTGCGTCCTGCGCACAGTTTAACACCCCCACCCGGCCCCACCCCCCCCCCCTCAACCCCTCAACCTGAAGCCGCAAAAACTCTACCAACACAACGTTCCCTTTGATGCTTCTAGCACATCCTTTCTGTCGCTCTGTCGCGGCAAGGACACGTTATCCGACTACCAGTTCATTTTTCGCCGCAGGGCTCTTACCTGCACAGCCGCACCGGGGGGAAGACAATGAGTTCGTGGCGGTGAAGCTTGTGACTTCCGGATTTAGGGGCCTCGTTTCTTACGCAACGATTTCTTACCACAGTCGCTTCACCTTGGGGTCCCATTCATGAAATCCTCCAGGAAACATGCATTCCAGCTGCGTGCTCTGGGCTACCCAAGTCCTATGACTTTGCCCTAAACCCTAAACCCTAAACCCTAAACCCTAAACCCTAAACCATTTTCAATCTTGAGCCGCACTGAGGTTTGGGGAACGTGCAAGTAAAGGGCAAGAGGGACATCACCACCACGTGCCCTGTCACAATGGCAGTCCGCCGAGTGCGATCCTTTAGGCCTTTTGGGTCTCGAAAACTTCGGATTTAGGGTTTAGGGTAGTTTAGGGTAGTTTAGGGTAGTTTAGGGTAGTTTAGGGTTTCGGGTTTAGGCTAAGGGGTTTGGGGGCTTAAAGGGCTCAAGGTTTGCGGCTGTTCAGGGCTCAGGCTTTGAGCTTTGGGACGAAGGAACTGCACACGCATGGTGCTTCAGACATGGATCGCGGCCAAGAGGCACCTCCCCAGAAAGAAGAGAGGAATTTCTTTTTTGCCTTCTGTAGCCCTTAGTCCTCCTCTTGGCCGCGCCCTTCCTTCTACTCTACTCTTGTCTTATAGGTGGGCCTTTCTGTGCCATCTTTCTTCCTGCCTTTTTACTTCTCTGCGTTCTCATGCAGGAAAGGGGGACGAGATAGAGAACAAGCTACAGGGGAAGTCATGTCCGCACCTGTTTCCTTCCTCTGCTCTTTGCCTTTCCTCCCCCCCCCCCCCCTGTGTTTTCCTTCGGTTGCCTTTTTCATTGAGATCAAGAAGAGAGGCGGGGCAAGAGAGAGGAGAGAAAGAGCGAGAGCCTGCGTTTCATAAACTTCAAGCAGTACCACAGTGCAGGGGGGCCGCTAAGAGCCCCAGAAAGAAGGAAGAAATGAGGCTAAAACCCCGGGAGTTCGTTCTTGCTTCCTGGTTGGTCTTTCTTGTCCCCCTCTCGTCCTCGTCTCTTTCCACTTTTCTTCTTAGAAAGCCACTATTTCTTAAGCATTCCAACCAGTTGAGACACCTGCGGCGCGGGACGACCCCAGGAGACCAACCAATCATTCCATGCCGCGGAATATGAGTAGCAGCTACGAGGAAGATCCATGTGTTTGCCTTGTGCACCCGATGGCTCACCAGACTAGCGCTCCAAGTAACCCCCAATGCCCGTGCTGCCGAACCTTCATGCCTTGATCTCTCTTACGAGTTGCCCAGAAGCACTTTCTCGACCGCCAAAGGTATGAAGTGATGGGGCTCTGTGGCAAGAGAGCCCCTTCTGCTTCGCCAACGAGCACTTCGCTTGGGGTGACAGGGCGGGGACAGCTACGGATCTGAGGGCTGACGATATCGTGTCAGAGGGGTGGGGGGGGGGGGGGAAGGGTAAAAGAGAGTAAAGAGGGTTTTGTGTTGGCGTTTGAAAGGTCGTTTTTTGGGTGTCAGGGTCTTTCAGGGTCTTGGGGTTCTCCCGGGTTCCTGTCGCCGTGTGTACACCTGGACTCTCAACTCCCCAGCAGACGTGTGAAAGGCAGAAGGGGAAGCTATCATAACGCCGATTTTGTCAGGAGCCTGCTTGCACAGTCCAACCCTGAAACACCCTTCAGTGCCTGGATGCTGAAGTTGCCTGGAGGCCCTCGCCCGAGCATGAGATTGCGCTGAAGGCTGGGCAAGCAGATGGAGTAAGCATCAGGGCAGCACAGACACACATATGCTACTGAACACTAGACTCCGGAACCCTGAATCTTGTTGGGTATCGCGGTTTCGATGAGTTTCGGGGTACTTGGATGTAGCCCTGCTATGCCCTTCCTTGCCTGCAGTGCACACACCGATGCTTGAAGTTCCGTGCGCGCGGAGTGCAATTTTACATATCATTGGCATCTTTGCGTGCGGTCCCATGGCGGTTCTTTGCACCTGAACAATCTCTGACGCGGCAAAGAGATTGAGACCGCGCAACTTGTCGCAATAAGGGTATGGAGACTTGCAAATATGGCCCCTGAAAACTGTCAAAACTGCTCAGAAGTCCTTTGTGGGGACCAGGGATCCAGAACCACGAGGTCGAACCATGGCAGAATGGAGGGATGTCGGAGTCTTGGGCCCTGTCGACTGGTATGTGCACCCTTTCAAATCTCTGTGCAGCCGTAACGGGGGATGTAATACAAAGGCTCGGCAACACCTTGAATCCGGCTGCCAGTTTATCGAAATGCTCACTGCCCAGAGCGGGGTGGCACGTTGCAGTAGATTTGATTCTTCTGCTCCCCCTTCTGGTAGCCGCCGTCGATACTGAGCCCATTGCGGCACTTCTGATTACAAAGGTGAGAGCCCGAAGATTACAATGTAGAGTTGCGACTTGCTTCAGGTCGCTGTAGCACTGTAGCACTGCCCAGATTCCTGCCAGGTCATGTCGGCGCATCAGTCGGCGGCCGCGTGCTACGACCCGTCCACGTACTACGACCCATCGACATGCAATGATAGCCGTGGGCCCAGCAATCCACCCACTTAAGCTCTCGCTCTCACTAGCCCCCGCTTTCGCCCTCACCTTTAGCCTCCAAGACCCGAAGCATCCACTAGTTTTAGTCTATAGAGCTAAGTCTCAGCTTCGGATGTGTAGGGGTGAAGGGCTGGTCTGTAGTGTTGGAGGCTTTTCAAACACAAGGGCTTTGAGGTTACAGGGATTGTCGGGCTGCGGGGTGGAGCCGAAAAGGCGTTGTTGTTACGTACGTTAGTACTGCTCCCAGTATGAGTTCCACACATACTGCATATCTTGTTTTGTGGTATCGTCTTCTGTCACATAGCATGTGATTCACTGTGTTTCCGGGTGCGTGCCGCAAGGGCCCGAACTTGACTCTACAGGGGGATGTGGTGAAAGCATGGCAGCAAATTGCGTGGGCGCTGATGCAAACACAAAGCCCATCGTTACCTTTTGCAATCTGCAGCAACATGTTCCACTTTGGTGCCTCATCACCTCGTCAAGAGCCATGCAGAGCCAGCCGTGATGCCCGTGATGAAAGAGACGAAACTCATCACACCACCGAAGACCCCAAGCAGTCAAAGGCACGTCAAAGAGACAGTGTTGACGACGCGAGACAAAGGGAGACGAAGGGAGACAAAGGGAGCCCAGGAGCCCGGCAGCAGTTCTCAGAATGTCGGGAATCCTTGAATGTAGAACCCCAACAGTAGACTCTTTGGGGAACAGCGCAGAAGGCGCATGCCGACCATCTGTTTGAGAGAGGCAGAGAGTTCCAGGCGCTTGTATTTAGGTCCTCGAAGGATAACCCGGCCCAAGACCCTAAACCCTAAACCCCAAGCTCTTGTTCAAGGCAAGGCTGGTATTTGAGAAGCCTTGGCCTTGAAACAGCCTTGCAGGTCATTCCCGAATCAGACTATCCGATGCCCCATGCGTAGTCGATGGCACCATGTTGTCTGGTAAAGGAAATAAAACGCACACACACACACACAGTTCAAGGCAGATTTATCTTCTACCACACATTAGAAAAACATGGGGTTTGCACTCGTTTGAGGCACGAAGTCGCCCTGCTCGACGGACTTGAGGTGCCTCGTGATCTGCTGGTTTTCAGTTCCGTTCAGGGCCCCCAACCCGAGCCCCTAAACCATGACAGCCCCCCCCCCCCCCCCCATAGGGTTTAGGGTTTAGGGTTTGGGGTCACGGTTTAGGGCTTAGGGTTTAGGATTTTTCGTTTCGCAGACAGCTCGTGTGCACGTATCCACGCGCGGTGAGATTGGAGGAGTCACGCCTTGGAGTTTGCGGGGAAGGTTGGAAGGATTCAGGATCGTTGAGCAGTAAGGTTTGGGGGGAGTGAGAGGTTCTTAAGCCTTCTTCCACAAAGTCGTGGGAGCTCGGCCCTCCAGTTCCTGTCACTAGAGCTTCAGGCGCTATAGAAGATAGAGAGGGGACCTGCCTTTTAAAGAGGGAAAAGAGGGAACCCAGGGAAGACTCGCCTCCTTAAACCCCCAAAGCCTCTGCCCTCCGCTCAGGAACTCACTCTTCGAGGCAGGCATGGGGGGAAACCCTAAATCCATGAGGGCCGCAGCGACGTCCGAGGGTTTAGGGTTTAGGGTTTAGGGTTTAGGGTTTAGGGTTTAGGGTTTAGGGTTTAGGGTTTAGGGTTTAGGGTTTAGGGTTTAGGGTTTAGGGTTGTCAGAATTCAAAGCCCTGAAACCGTCAAGTTTCGGTCCCCCTAACAAAAACCGACCTTTTCGGTACTGCTCCTGCAGAGCTGGGCCCGAGTTCGAAGAGCTCTCTCGCAGAGCCCTAAACTAGTCGAGTAGCATCTCCGCACCCATGAGGTGATGGGCAAGAGCTCTGCGAAACTTGGAGTTCGGGGGGGGGAATCCGGAAGTTGTGGTACGAGAGCTGCGCATGGAGCTGACCCCTCTCTTAAGCCAGCATCCAAGCTCCGCAAGGCTCCTGCGCCGACCCGCGCCGAGAAACTGGAGTTTTTGAGGCGGGGAGGGGTCTTGGTGTTTAGGGTTTTAGGGTTTTTGGGGTTTTTGGGGTTTTTAGGGTTTTTAGGGTTTGTAGGGTTTTAGGGTTTTTAGGTTTTTTAGGGTTTGGGGTTTAGGGCGGTTGATATTGCAACTGGTTCTCCGAGGGGTTCGGGGTTGGGGCTTCTTGCTGCCCTTCCCACGGAGTAGGAGACGTGCGGTTCAGAAGCTCAGAGCAGTAGGCCCACCTTGCTGCCCCAAAACCCCCTGGATACGGCTGTGGGGATGACAGTTGTGGGGCTTGAGAAATTCTGGGGGGCCTTCAGAAAAACAAATCAGTCTTAAGGGCCCTTAAAAGCCCTAGACCTGAAACCCAAGGAGTCTAAGTTGGGAGTCTCTCATGATGGTATGGAGGATGCAAGCGACGGAGTTCGAGTCGGCGTTGGCCGCATACGAGTCTGGCGAGCCAGCCAGGTGCAACTGTGCGAGTTTGTTCGGGGGCGGGGGGGTCGTATTTCTTTCCTTTTTACTATATATAGGTCCTAAACCCCTAAACCAAATAGAGTCTGCGCGAGTTGTCCGCTTGCGAAGGGCTAAGGGCGCGAACGAGGCTACTGCTGTCGGGCGTCCAGGTTGTGGGTTGAGCACCCTAAACCTGAGGACAGCAGACTCAGCGCACGCGCTTAGCACGCTGCAGGTCGGTGGAACTGTGCGAAGCATTCCTGCAAGACGCTCGCCTCCGCAAGTGAGAGGCAGATTTAAATCTCGGGTTTCGGGACCTTCGGCTTCTTCAGCTGGTGTTGCGCAGGCAGGCGTGAGACGAAGGGCTAAGCGGACCTAATCCGCCCCTCCATATGAATCATATGACCCAACGGTGGCACCGGCTGGCTAGGAACACATGCCCTGTGAGTTCATAAGACAACGACTGAGTCACCAGGGTCCCCTCCCTCAACTCTCCCGGCCGCTCTTACTTGAGATTGTAGATATAGCATTCTTGGGGTGCGTAAACTTAGTTCAGTTGAAGTGCCATGTCGTTCATGATCCAGGTAGAAGTACGCTGACGAAGGGTCTTGAACAATCACGCACAGTAATGTTAACGTCGCTTTAATAAACCCCCCCCCAAATCTTGTTTTGGTCCCCGGGGTTTGGACGGGTCAAAAAAAAGAGAGGGTGTCAATAATGAGGATTCTGGGGTCTGGGGTCTGCGGTCTGGGGGTCTACAGGTTTTAAGTAAGGAAACCTGGCTTTGAGATCTCTGGCGGCTTCCTGAATTCCAGGACCCGAAGGCTGAAGTCTTAAGCTTCAGGGATTCTTGCCTTGAGACTTGGACCAGGACCCGAAGCCTGAAGTCTTGAGCTTAAGGGTTCTTGTCTTGAGACTTAAAGGCAGCCATTTAAACTTGAGGCTTCCTTGGTTCCCCCCCCCCTCGCCGAAATTATTATTGCCACCCATTTACTATTGTCATTTTGGAGGCCCATAAGGGGTACCCTTTCCGGACTTGTTTTCGAGCCCCGGCGGATAAGGATTTTAGTAAAGAAACCTTGCTTTCAGACCTCTGGCGGTTTCCTGAATTCCAAGACCCGAAGGCTGAAGTCTTCAGCTTCAGGGACTCTTATCTGAAGCCTTAGAGGAACACCTGCTCCTCTGAAGAAAGAGGCCTGAAGCAGCAGTTTCTCGCAGCTCTGGAGCTGCAGCAATCTCAAGAGGCACCTGCTTCTCTGAAGAAACAGGCCTGAAGCAGCAGTTTCTCGCAGCTCTGGAGCTGCAGCAATCTCAAGAGGCACCTGCTTCTCTGAAGAAACAGGCCTGAAGCAGCAGTTTCTCGCAGCTCTGGAGCTGCAGCAATCTCACAAGACAAGCAATCTCAAACGAGATCTGCTTCTCTAGAGCCTCGGAGCTCGAAAAGTCTTCTCTGCAAGTAAAATTTCTGATTCCTGGCCGGCCAAATATTACTGTTGTCACCCCATTATTATTTTCACCGGACCCCCCTATATAGACTTGTTTACACACATCGGCCCGAAAACCTCCCGTAATGGAAAGTAGTCTTCGGCTGAGCCCCTCTGGCCCGGCGAATTTTACAGTTGCCACCCCATTTATAGATGTGAGGTTAACATTCAGCACCAGCCTTCAAAGACCTATGACTTCCAGAGCTACATGTACAAAAACGCAACCACCCAAGAGCGAAAAAAAGCAAGACAAACCTACTGTAGATGAGAGGCCACCGCATGGATACCAAAAGGGGGAGTACGTTTTCTGGATTTTCTGCAAAACACAGACCTCCAGTCTGGATAAGCTTTTCGCACTTGAGTGGCCTGTACATGCAGGCTTCTCGGAAACATTTCGAGAGGAGGGGTGCGTGATGCCCACAATCATCAAGAACATCATAAGCTGGTGTCTTCTTTTTTTGAGCTTGTTTTACTTCCCAGCAGTCACGCAATGTTAAAGCTTTCTCGCGCAACTCGCTCGACCAGAAGCTGCCCATGGGCACCTGCTCTCTAAAGCCCAGTGCCGGGCCCCTGTCTTCGATCTGTTTATGGCTGCAGTGTCTGAGCCTGCCAAGGAGTATCCTGACGACGGGCCCTGCCTGCGTCTCAGGAAATTAGCAAAGAAGGCCTGCGGCACTCGGGGTTAAGTTCAGGCGCCTTGTAGGGGTTTCGCTACATCCTTCTTCAACCCTGGGACCTTTGAATTTCGAGGCCTTAAAGGCCTGAGCCTAAAGCCGAGCTGACTTAGCTCAAAAAAGCCCCCACGAAATCAATGAAGTCCGCAGACGTTCAGTGAGCGAATCAGGAGTGTCTTAAGTGGAAATAGTACTGTTACAGAAACCATATAATTCCCCTGAGCGGTGGCTTGAGGACTCGTGGAATGTTTCGGTGCGTTTCGGTTTTCAGTTGTTCGACTACAGCTGGGTTAATCTTTTTGAAGCCGACAGCTGAGAGTTGCGTCACTGCCCGTACTGCTCAAGACCTGCAAGGTCAACTTTCGTGAAAAAACGGTTGGACAGATGCCCACACTTCGCGCTTCGCAGAATGCAGACACGTGACATGTGATCCATGTAGTGAATGCGGGCGAGGCACGACACTCACGCAGCTTGGAACGATCAAGCACTCGCTCTATTTCCAGCAGCAGTAGCTCCGTAGCAGAAAGTTTGCTAGAAGACAACGGAATGGTCCATAAGTGCTGAGAGCGAGTGTACGGATCAACTTCTTCAGTTCTTTTTCAAAGTCGCAGTCACTGCTTCGAAATCGAAACGCTTCCAGAAGCCCTGAGAATCCAAGTTGCCACTTCGGAATCCGTTACTACTATTTGATTCAGAACCCAAAAAAATAGCTCCTATATTACGCGTATAAGGAAGTGTTTTTTTTTTTTGGGGGGGGGGGGTTCTTAAGCAGTTAGTAGATGATGACTGCAACTGCAGTTCGAGGAACTTTCTTATGCGGTCCGAGGAGCCTCAAGAGCAGTCGCAAGGATCGCGGCATCGCCTTCAGGAATTCTGATTTGAGACAGAGAGGACTTCGTCATGCATGAGTTGCCACTGCCAACAGAGCTTGCGTTGTTCATGGCATCAGCTGCATCGTGGAGCCAGGAACTGACGTACTGTCCACAGGATCTTGAAACTCTGGGAATTTCTTTCATGTCGGGGATCAAAGGGGGGGTTGCCGGTCAACGCCTTCAAGCAGTTGTCGCCATTGCTTTCGGTACTACCAGTCGCGGCGTAGTGTCGTCCTCCACTGACATTCCTAAGAGTCGTCGGCGCGCTTGTGCAGCATCATCCGTCGTCATGCTCGATGTACTTGAAGGCTCATCAATCGGACGCCAGGTTGATTGACCTCAGTTGTCCCGGTCCATCTCGCTGCCCGTGGAAAATCTAAGTCGGGCATTGCACGATCCATCCATTCATCACGTCAACAGGGCCTCCCCAAACCTGGCCTTCATATCAACTAAATTCAACATGTCTTGCTGTAAGTTATGTCGAAGTCTGCCGAAAGCCCGAGTTCCGCGAAACCCTACACTCCATCAGCCCATTCCAGTGCGGCAGGCGGCTACGGATCCTCTCCAAGAGACGGAGTACCGTGTGCTTGGGCGAGCAAATCCTCGAAGTTGGGTAGGAACTAAAGGGATAGCAAATCGACACTCTGATGGTACGAGGATCTCAGGTCTTCTAAGTAGCCGTTTTCCCGTCCAGCCCCAATCGAATTCAAGCAGAGGCCCCACTCTACCATCTGGTCAAGACTTTCCTTGGTAGGTTGTCACTTTATGTGGCCGAACGCTTCCAGGTCATCCGCCCAGACGAGAAGTGAGCTCAGGACGTTCTGCCAGCGGTTCTGAGAGCTTAGGCCTTCTTTACACAGAGACAGGTAGATTGATTTTGTTCTAGGATGCCCCCCGCTAAATTCGGAAGACTCAATACTTCCAGACCGTATTGGCCAGAGATGGGTACCGTGGCTAGCTATCGTGAATGTTTGGGCGAAGCCTTATCCACAACCTCAGATTCACCAGCATCTCAATTTATTGACAGGGCCTTGATGGGCACAGACCTCTAGCGAGGGGTGAATGTGGTGCAAAAGCCCTAAACCCCGAACCCTGAACCCTAAACCCCCCTAAACCCCTCGAAATAGCCCTCAAGGAGGGGGTGCTCGGGTCTAGGAGCTCTCATGAATCGCTGGGACGATGCTTAGTGAGAAGCCATCCGGTGCTTGGCGCGCGTGCGCGACCAAGTGCCAGAGGCGCTTTCTGCACCAACCCGCCACAAGGGAGGGTTTAGGGTTTAGGGTTTGGGGTTTAGGGTTTAGGGTTTAGGGTTATCTTGGGGCTGCTCAGAGCTGAAAAGGTTTGTGTTTGGAGTGCTACCAAGGCTGTGATCGAGGTTCAAGCTTCGGCACATTGGGGAAGCAAACCCCAAACCCTAAACCCTAAACACCCAAACCCCGGAAGCACCCTAGTGAGCATGTTGACAAGTTGGATTCCCAGCCTCTCCGAAGAGTCATGGGATTCAAACCTTGGTCATACCCCCTGGGTTCGGGGACCCCGAAAGGGGAACATCAGCGCCACCTTCGGAAATTTCCAAGGGGGGAAAGTCCTTGAGGGGTACAACCTTATACAAATACGAGTCTTAAATCCCTTGGAGCGTGCGACCAGCTCGCAACTGCAAGTTGAGTCGACTGTAGACGACAGTGGGCGATTTAAGCTTGACGTTGCCGCTGTTGCTGTGATGGCTGACAAGGCATCAACGTCAGATTTCTGCTTGCTTCGCTTGGCCCTGCAGTCGGGCGTGGCACTCTGAATGGGGGCGTAATGTGCATCCCCAGGAGCATATTATTTGTTCAGAGTACGCGTGCGTTGGATCTCTAGGGTTTCGAGTTTTTGCAGATCATCTTGGATTTGAAGCTTCCGGAGCCTACAGTTCATAGTGGCACTCAGAACTGTTACCGTCTGAGCATCTCCCTGAAGCCATTTTCAGCAGGCCATGTTTGCAAAGCTGCAGCACAGGACAGGCATCAAACTAGTCCTAAACCCTAAACCCGAAACCCGAAACCCGAAACCCGAAACCCTAAACCCTAAACCCTAAACCCTAAACCCTAAACCCTAAACCCTAAACCCTAAACCGCAACGCCCTTGTCCAACGGGCCCAGATTGCAGAGCAAGCCGCTCGCAACCAAGACAGCGCGTGAGCACTTGGCAGCCGACGAAAGCCAACCTGCTTTTTGCTTTAGCCGGTCAAGGTCCTAGACGCAAAGCTCTAAACTCTGAACGGCGGTAATGATCTGAGGGCGAAGAGCTTTAGACCCAAGATCGCCCTGTCCAACCTGTAGAAATTCCTAGCTAGATGCCCTGATGGACATACAGTGATGGCAGTGCTGCAGGTAATTCCTGTGACCTCTGTCCTGTTGGATGTCCTTTTGGATGAGCTTGGAGTTTGGAAGCAAACATTCTGGAATCACTTAGAGACTTAGAGTCTCAGGTAGCCTCGAAGAGAAGGCCCCAAAGCCATGAAGCAGTCATTCCTGGAATTGAATTATCAACTCCGGCACAAGATTCCCAACACTGCTTGTCATCTTGTCCTAGCCAGCAGCTGCTACTGCCATAGGCAGGGTTTGCAGCCGCAACAATTCAAGCAAGTGCAGTTGACAGCTAAACGTTTGTTCTAGCTGACCCGAACCTCCAAAGCACTTCGAACATGTAAATGCAGCTCGCTCGGGAACACCCATTCCAGAGTTGAAAAAGCAAAGGCCTTCCCTTGGCTGCCTTGCTGCTCTGACCTCGAACCTGGCCGAGCCATGATTCGTGGGGTGGCTGCGCTGCACGTGCAGGGGGGAGATGCTGGCCGCACGTTTCTATGTCGGCTTAAACAGCTAAACAGGAGTAGTGTGAGAGGGACAGGTCCCAGACAATTCTGGGCCAGACTGAGTGGGCTACATTGCTCCATGGTATATGTAGTGAAACATCCATGGACCTAGGACCTTTTTTCTAGGGTATAAGTTCCCTCATAAGCCCGTTTAAACCAAAAAGGGCAGCCATTTATTCCTAGGTTACTCTTGGGTCTGGGATAGCACAGGCCGGACCAGAATGAGAGAGGGAGAAAACCGAGAAGCAACAAGAAACAACAAATGAGAAACTGCACCAAGCCATGTCAACTACCTGTGGGGTTTCTTCAGAGGCTTCTAGAAAGCCCCTAAGGGGCCTTAGGAATTGAAGGCTTGACCTGCGCGCGCAGCTGCCAAGCTTGATCATGATCTTCCGGCTCCTGCGAGCATCCCCTGCTTGTGTCTCGGATGGCCGAGGCGGAGCTGTAGGCCGTCGTCGGCTCAAGAAAAGCAGGGCGTCTGAAGGGGAAGGCATGAACAAAGGATTCCAACAACAGCAACAAACAGCAACAGCAACAGCAACAACAGCAACGACAACGACAACAACAATAATAACAACAACAACAACAACAACAACAACAACCACAACGACAGCGACAGCGACAGCGACAGCGACAGCGACAGCGACAACATTATTAACATCATCATCAATGACAACAACACTTGCACTTAATCATAGCAACAGAGCAAGACGGAGAATCGCAAGGCAGTTGGACGCTCGGCCCGAAAAGTCTTGCACCCTTAAGGTTCGGGCCCCGGAATTAGCGAAGTGGACAGGCCATCGGCACATGAGCACAAGCGATATCCAGCCCTTCATTTTGTATGCTGGGCAAGGTTTGCCTTTTTAAGTACGTAAGCGATTTTAAGTGGCACCGGCATGCTGTTCAAATTTGGACAAGCATGAGTGCCAAGTGGCGGTTCTTGCCCTTGCAGGAAGAATGTAGGCTATTCTTCAAGTTCGACTACAGCGCAATAGGGGGTCGCGCAGGATGGTAAGGTCACGCCCCTTGAATCTGACGTGTTGCCACCAGATGCAAGCACGCAGTACGTCGCAGTACGCTAGTTGAAGTTTCTATGCTGTCGAGTTTTCGGGCATGATGATTGTTTGAAGTTGATCTCAGCGTCTGGCTGGTGTCGCCGGTGTGGCAGTGCTGGGACCATCTGTGGACGGTTTCTATGGTGTGTGTTTAAACCCTAAACCCTAAACCCTGCTTCGAAGCGGGGAACCAGACTGAGAAGAACTGCAAAAAAAAAATAAACTGCCACAAGCTGCATGCTGGCAATGGGAGTCGGCAAGCCTTGGAGTTCCCCCACACACATCACGAAGTGGTTTAGGGTTTAGGGTTTAGGAGGTTAAGTGGCCCTACATGAACCCACCTGGGAAGAATTGCCCCGAAGTTGAGCCCCCCAAGAAGACCATGCTAGTAACCCTCGCCGCAGGAGTACCCCCCCCCCACCCACCCAACTAGTTTCGAATAGAGCTCTCGGAGGAATCTGCGAAGCTTTGGTCGACTCCCGTAGCCAATCTCACAAGGCTTGGGAGCATATGCACACTCCAAGCAGCCCTACGGATGTTTTTTTAAGCACCGCAGCCTCATGACAAAGGTAGGTTCCAATAGACTGAGGGTCCGAAAAAAACTCCCTATGCGTGCTACTCTGAACCTGCCTGAAACCCGGGGCAACCCTGACGCCACTTTTGTGCGTTGGCTCGGGCTGCTCTCCTTCGCGAGACAGAGACGCTGAGTCGAACGAAAAAGGGGGGGAGGGGGAGAGCTGGTACGTAGGCTGCCTCCATCTGCACAGGTCTGAGGGTCGTTTCGTAACGTGATGCACGAAAATGATAATGTGGCAAAATGGATGAGAAAGCAGCCTTTGAGGAATCCCGATCTTGCGGCAGCTGCAGTCACGTGTCGGGAGAATGCACACTGCCAGTATAAGGAGACTTTTTGTTGGACCAACTTGGATGCGTTGTTGCCGGGAAGGCCCTGCTCCACGCCCACTACGCGGACTTACAAGTTGTGGTTTGCAGCACGGGGCTCATAAACTCCATAACTTCGGAAACTTGGGTACTTTCTAAGTTGCAAGAGAACGGTTCGCTACCATCCACCCTTTGCAAGGGTTGACAGTTCACCTCGTTTCCGGCCGATTCGGAGCGTTACGTCTGGCGTGGTCGGCCTGCGTCTCCAGCCGACATATGCAAGGGGCTGTCTGGCAGGCACGGAGAGAAATTTGGTGGTGTTTAACTACTTCGTTGGCTCGCTGAAGAAGGTGCAGTGTGACATCGAACTCTTCAGACGGCACAGAAACATCAATTCTGTTTTCGCATCCGGTGTGAGATCTTAGGTTCTGTCCTCTGAAATCTTTGCGACAGGGGCATCCTCTCAGGCTGGAGTGGGTCGCTGTGCCGAGGGCCGTTGGAGTCCTGCACATTCTTGAGAGGGGAGACATGGTCTTCCAAGGGAATCCCCCTCGTTTTCACCAGTGCAGGGAAATTGGGAGCCGGGACATGACATCTTCCAAGCGGCAGTAAGGGCCTCAGGGCTTGCAGAGCTTCGGAGGTAGAATGATCGTGGGCATCAAGTCTCAAAAAACCATCCTGCTTTTCTTGGCAAAATCAAAAGCCATTTATTCTGGGGGGGGGGGGGGGGGGGGGGGCGGGGGTTGTCACCGTTCACAGGCAACTGCTTGCGCGGATTTGCATGTTCTAAGATCCACTTATACAAGCTGCCCGGACTTGCATAAAGCAATGCTCGACGGTTCTCCGTGCATTGTGCCATGGGACTCCGGCTACATATGTCACACCCTGGCGCGTAGACCGCCTGTTGTAGGAGTCATGGGTCCCTTTGAGCCCTCTGTGATCCTGTGTGGTGGGCACGGGGAAGGGTTTCTGATGCCTCATCGGTACGATAATGAGGTGCCGGTAACGCCACACGTGCTGCCTACGAGTCTCTGAGGAGATGCTTGAAAGAGGTTGTATGTGCTTTCTTCACTGCTTGTGTAGTGTTCAGCAGGTTCTCTTCTCGGGGGGGGGGGGCGCTTTTTCAGAGAGAGAGAGAGAGAGGGAGAGAAAGAGAGAGAGGCACGCACGCGAGCAGGGGTCCTTGGGGCCCCTAGGCCCAGCAGAAGAAGAAGAGGAGAGTGTGAACAGGAGAGCACAGGGGCCTGAGAGAGAGAGGGATAGACAGAGACGGCGCTTCTCTCTGGCAAAGCAGTGTGCTCCGCACTCTTGACACCGATGTCCACGTCTCTCAAGGCTCTCAGTTCCTGAGGCGGCCCGTACAAGCCTCAAGTTTCTTAAATGCAGACCATCAACTACGAGTCACCCCAATGTTCCTATCAGCAAGCATTGCAAACCGATTCTCAGTGCTTGGGCAAACCCGCACAACTGGGCTAATTGAGCGATGCGAGATCGTGGAATGCAGTGATGGGCGGCTTTAGACCTGAAATGTCGCCTGCTGGTGAAGCGTTTCGCTGCTCGAGTTCCTTTGCAGATGTGGTCCCAGTGATTCCGGCTGTGGCAGCTGTGGCACCCGTGGAGAATTCAACTTGGTCAGGGGTCCGGGCTCGGGCCCGAAGTCGCATCGCCTTCCTCGTACTCCTGGCTTTTCTCGCGATTGCTGGCGGCTCTTGCGGCGCGGAGATGGGTTGGGCATCCGCCCTCACGGGCTTGATGTCCTGTTTTTGTCTCTTCCTCGTGATCTCCTCACAGTTGAAGTGGTGGCTTCGGGGGCCCTTCCTGTCAAAGATGCGATGGCACATGGTGCTGGATGCTGTGAACGTCTGGCTCTTCCACTACGTAGCTTGCCATGAGCCCTGTGCTTGTGGCCACTACGATGAGGCCGCAACAGCTGCAACGACCATTGCCGCAGCGGTCGGCCAGATCATGTTCTGGTGGAATAAGCTTATGGGGTACACAATCATCAAAGCTCACCTCCCAATGTTAAGAGAAGCCTTCTCGCACACGCGGAAGCATCACATTGGCACCGGCTGTTTGGACATCCTGTTCTGGCTCTTCCTGCTCGCAGCGATTGCAGCAACCATCCTTTTTAGCTGGGTGTCATACCTGTCATACCAGGAGTTTCGAGGACACCACCCGTCTCCAGAAGGGGTTGTGACCGTCAGCGACCATTCCATACCTCTTGTGGCCGTGCTATTGCTGGAATCCTCTATTGTCCTCTCCTCCATCGTTGTGGGTATCGTGATGACCCGTGCATTTTTTCTAGCCCACAGCTATGCTCGTGAGGCCACAGCATCTGGATCGCCGGTTGAACAGAAGCTTGCATCAAAGGCTGTCGAGTTCTCACGGCGGATCAGATGGGAAACACCTTTCAACTTGGCTCTGGTAGCCATGGCCTTTGCCAGCCATGTGCTATGGCTCTTGTATTGCCACGTGCTTCCCTCGGACGACCAAACAGTCGCACTCCTGCAGCGCATGTTTCTGGTGATCGAGTCGCTGTCGCTGACGAACTGCGCGCGTTTCAGCTCGCTGCTCTCCCTGGCAGAATTTCAGTCATCACCCGGATCCTGCACGATCCTTGGGGACCATCACGGACCACAACGACACTGGGCCGGAACAGGTGATGACGAGTGGGACAAGAAGACGCAGGCAGCCAGAATTTTCCCCCTAACCCTGTCCCCCCGAAGCACATACAAGTTGTCCAAGCATAGCTTCCAGCGCCGAGAGCCGTAGGTGATGACAAGGGGCTGCACAATGTGTCACGGGAACCGCGTGACTGTGGCTGCTATGGGTCACATTGAAGCTCTGGTTCCTCCACCCTAACTAAAAACGTAGTATGTAAAAAATATGTATATATATATATATACATGTTTCTATTGTATATATAACATATGTTGCAAAGAAGGCGGGTAAACACACCTTCGAAAAGGGGGGCCTGGGATCCGCGCAGCCCATCATGCGAAGCCAGTTTCATGTCACATCGGAAGGAGCTGGCACTTCGTGGCATCACCCTGCGCTCGCTTCTGAAGTTCTACGGCCAACTGTCGGAGACCCTGCGGGGATTTTAAGGTTTCAGGTTCGGTTTTGTGTGGTACTCCCATCGCTGGAACCAGTCAAGTATTGAAAAGGCTTCCAGATTTTTTGAACAAGAAGCGTCAGAGCTCAGCAAAGAACAGAGACTCCTCAACAGATGCTGTCCCATTTTGAAAAAGGGGCTCTCAATTATTGCCCCCCCCCCCCCCCCCCCCCCCCCAACCTCCACCTCTCTGTTGAGAGCCAGCTTTGAGAAGCCCAGAGGAGACGATGCCGCACTTCAGAGCTTCAGAGCACAGCAGTGCCGAAGTGGCAGGGTGCTTAGAGTCTTCGAAGCTTACTATGAGTTAGCAGGGAATGGGGGAATGAGGTACCCTACATAATGCCTTAAAGGGAAGATATAGGGCCCCAATTCCTTCAGTCCCTACAAACCAGCAGCAAGTAAATGAATTCGGAGATCGACCCCCCCCCCCCCCCCCCCCCCCCCCTCCAAAGGTGCGGCAGGTCATTCTGCCCATGACTGCGAAAGACGGCTGTGCTGCAGCGCCACTCGGCAGTTGGGGCATTTCGCAAACTCTTCCAAAGTGAAGAAACGGTCGGGGGAAGAGGGCTTCCACACACGGATGCGAGCTCACTTAAACTTAAGACGCTTATAAGGAGTTGATTTAAATCTGGCGCTGTTGCACACTTTGAGTTCGAGGATTCGGCTGGAAGGCCAAGCCCGGCGGCCCGATCGGCAGCTTGGAAAAGAAGGGGTCTTTAGAACAGGGTTTTCTTTCTTGTGTTTCTTTGTTATTATATATATATATATCTATATATATATATATTAATTTATTTATTTATTTATATTTCTATGTCTTTTTTTTTGGGGGGGGGGGAGGTTGCCAGCTTCTGTCGTTTTTTTTGCTTTTTGGTTCCCTTCTCTGAAGGACTGAAGGACGCCTGTCTGGAAGAACCCCCACCCCTCCCCCGAGAATCTGCCACAAGTTGGGATGTTCCCCCTTACACTAACAGTCCTTAGTAGGGATTCTACTAAGGTACTAAGGAGCTGTTAGTATAAGCGGTTGAACATGCCAATTAGCCTTCTAAGGATGGTCACCCACAGCTGGTCCAACTACTTCGCGCACCTCGTGGCCGCGGTCGTGGCGGACGCCATGGAACTGCCGAGCTTCGAGTCTGTGATTCCAAGGCCTGCGCCTCAGACTCTGCCTTATCCTCACCTTCTAGAGAGTGCGAGAGAGAGAGAAAGAGAGAGAGAGAGAGAGAGACATGCTTTTCACACATGTCACACCGACTGACTCGGTAGAGCACGCCCATTAGGGCGGCCTTCCTTCGGGAGGGTCAAGTGCTGCGGAAGGAAGGAAGGAAGGAAGGAAGGAAGGAAGGAAGGAAGAGAGAGAGAGAGAGAGATGCAATAAACAACAAAAGAGGTGGCCCTTGGAGAGAAAAAAACGAGGGGGGTACCTCTTCGAGCGTTGTGTGTGATTCAGAGTTTATAAGGAGCTGCGCCCGCAGTTTGTGTGCAGAGTTGTGTGTGCAGGTTGGAAGGCCGGGAGCTCGAGGCTTTGAGGGAGGAGCTGCTGCTGAAGAACAAGCTTGGGCTGGCCTACTGGATCTGCTGCTTCTCCGTGAACCAGCATCTTTGCAGCCCAGTGGTGCCCCTTTTCCCCCTTTTTTTGGTTTAAGGTTCCCTTGCAAAGTGACCAACCCCAAAAAGGGTACCCTTATTACTTATTATAGTAAATAGTATGGTGACTATTAGAGTAGATATTGTAGTATGATTACGTGGGCTACTAAGGCATGCTGGCATGTGCCACACCGTGCACCCCTCCGAGCGGCCGGATCCCGTCACGGGCCTGCTTCCGATCGCCTGCACCTGCCAGCACGCAAAGTACCTTAGTGGGACTCTAAACTTCTTGGGCTTCCTTATTTAGTAGGAATAAAGTTTAACCTCTTTGTTCCCTTGGTTATTGGAGAAGTAAGGTACACCGGTCGCAGGGAGCCACAGGGAGAGATGAACAAGTTCGATGACATGATGCGGTGCATGCAGGCATTGAACCCCTGCTGTCAGCACGTCATCGCCGTGGACACCGAGTTCCACCTCTTCCAACGCACCTGGTGTCTTGGCCTTTTTGGGGTTCTTGGGTTTCTTAATAAGGCGGCTAGAAGTTCACAATTTTTTGCTACCCTCCTAAGTGCAGCCAAGGTGTGTGGCGGAAATTCATGAGGCGAAGAGTCTCGGGATGCAGCAGGGTATGATCATCTTCTCAAGAGAGAACCTTGAAAGGCACAAGGCTTGGCTACACCAACTGAAAGTGGAGGAGATGCAAGCATCCAGCGAAGAAGATACCCAGTACATTCTGTCTCAGATTCAAGACAAGGACAAGTTCAACGCTGAGCTGCGAGATTTTATCTTCGGGACCGAAGGCTTGATAGAATCCTGCCATCGGGGATTCGATTTCATGGGTCTGCTGGCAGATGCAGCACGTAAAGGTCTGGACAGACAAGGAAGCTGGGTCATGAATTAGCTATATGTACAGCTTCTATATATGTATGTTTCACACCAATGTGCTACGAGAGTTGGCGATGGTGGTTGTACAGCTGCAGTGGCAGTACCTGGGCATGGTAATGATGCTTCGGTGACTGAGTTGATCTCGATTTGTGATAGGTATCGTCCGGCTGGCCGGCACAAGGCTGTTTGGCAAGCGGGCTCCGTCTTTTTTCGACGATCCAGCTCCACGGGCTACCCGGGTGTGAGTCGCAGAAAATCAGGAACGGCAGTTCACGCTCATGGTAAATCCAAGCACACACACACAAAACAGCAAAAACAAAAAGATACAAAAACAAAGGGATAACACAGAGGGAGCACGCAGCACGCAGCACGCGGCACGCGGCACGCAGCATGCGCGCACACATACCTACATTCCCCGCACTATGAAAAACGAACTTTTTTAAAGAGTCCCCGTTTGACACAGCAGGCTTGCGACTTCAAGAGGGCGGCAACAACATGTTCGTTGTCAGCCTAGGCTTCAGGCAGTGTGCGATACAGAGAATCGCTCTGGCCTGCTTTGAGCTGACTTTGCGCGCAGCATCCTGCCCAAAGTACAAGCTAAAGCTTGTATTCAGCCTTGAGCCGAAATGGACCCAGCTATGGCCCCGACTGGTTGGCGGGTGCCTAAATAAACGAGCAGCGCTGGAGTCCCCGACGGGTAGACTCGTGCTGCTCCAGGATCTTGGAAGAAGATGGAAGAAGTGTCTCTTTTGGTCGGACTTCGAGGGCTTGCAAGGGCTTGCAAGGGCTTGCTTGGGCATTTGTATCTCTCTTGCGCAGAGCCCAAAGAAGATCTAGAGTTTTCAAGTCATCAAGTGTTTTGACTCCACTTGACCTGATGACCTGAATCAAACCGAACACTTATAGCATCTTCTAACTTATTCGTCTCCGCCCCCGGCCTGCCAAGAATAAGAAGCATCTCGAAGAACTGATCTCCTTCCGCCCCACTTTCACGCCCCTCTGGGCCACTTTCACAGAGCCAATGTGACCCTACCCTGACCCTACCCAAGCTTCATTTGGCAACAAGCTTCACTTCTCCAGGAAGACTATACGAGCTACCATCCACAGGTATGTTCGGCTTTACGGCCTTGGTGTATTCTTCATTTTTGCCCACTCAGGTCTTCCCAGTTCTACGCGCCGGTGTGGTTCCCTTCCTTGGCTACTCCAAGCGGGGCTGTCTTCCAGGCCTCAGACACACATGTGCAGGTCGCAAGAGCCATGCAGCTTGAGCTCAGGGGCTGGGCCTGCCTAACAAAAAATGGGAAGTAGAAACAGTAGCCGCCGACTACGGTTATACAATATGGAACGAAAGGTACTTTGCATCAGTTCTGAGACCCTCTCATGATGACAGCAATGAAAGGCCTACCCTGCTACCGCGACAAGGTGCCACTAGCCTGTGCCACAGGGGTGATGGAATGGCGGGGTCGAGGGTCGAGGGTGTTATGTTTGCAAGGCCACCTTTGCGGACACATGTTGGGGTGGTTCAAGTGGAGCATCTTCAAGTTCTCAGTCAAGCCATCAGCAGTGTGTCTAAGAAACCAAACCCGATGGTGGGCTGTCGGAAAATGTCAAAACGTCCTACTTGCTGATGGTAAATTGTGTAAGCTACAGTAATGGCCGGGCAGCTTTGATTGACTCTCTACACTTTAGGTCCCGCCGGTACCTTGCCTTCCCGAGGTCTGTGTAGATTCAGGGGCAGCTTGGGGGTTGCGACGCACCATCAAGTCGTGCAATGCTTGGTGGATGCTTAGGTGTTTGGCTGCGTTTTTCTCGGTCGTATTCTGTAAACTCAACTTGAGAACCCAGATCCCAAGTTCCCAAACCCAACCGCGAAAAAACTTCCAAACTTGCAGGACTGGGGTGAGCTATTTGGTGCAGCAGGTCGAGGCAGAATTCCAAGGGCAAGCGCGAGTCTTGATCCCAATGCCCGTGGGGGTGAATAGATTCGTCAATCGATGGGCAGCCAGTAGTTGCTGGCTGTTGCTGATAGTGTGTTTTGTCGATCTCGCGATGGTGCCCGGTGCGATCAGCAAAATCAGAACTATTCTCTGATAGAGCAGGTGCCTGTCTATGCGCCAGGATCTCAGCTCGAGCTTCATCCGGGCTTGCGTGGTTGTTCAGCTGAAGTTCCCAGTGCGGTTGGTTTGCTGATGAGCTTTGGGGTATGTCTCGGTGGGTCATTTGATATTTTCCCTTTCTTGGGTTTACGAGGATCCTATTCAGGAATCTTTTTCAGAGGGTTTTAAGGGCCATCCTCGATGATTTGCCGAGAGTTTGAGCATGGTTGCCGTGGAAGTCTAACCCGAAACCCTAAACCCCTAAACCCTGAGTCAGCTAGCCGGAGTCTCTCTGAGTCAGCTAGGCGGCTGGCAAAAAAACCTTATAAGCCCCATAAGCCCTAGAAACCCTAAAGGCGAATGGAACTCTTTGTGAGCCGGTTCCCCAGGTTGCTGCAGCAGCCGGTGCCATGCAAAGGCCTGCAGCACGCAACAGCTGCTGGGAGGCGGGGGGGGCATGAACCCTAAAGCCTAAATCCCTAAATCCCTAAAGCCCTAAATCCCTAAACCCTAAACCCTAAATCCCTAAATCCCTAAATCCCTAAATCCCTAAATCCCTAAACCCTATAAACCCTAAACTCTAAAACCCCTAGATGTTGATGTCACTTCTTTTTTACCAATGAGCCGGCTTCTTGCAAAGAATCGCGTGTTCTGCGTTGCCACTTCTTTATGGGTTGATGGGATGTCCGCCGGCCCGCCAACATTCTACAAGTTTGAACCCTCGGCAAACTCCCTTCGAACCTGTAGTTCGGCTTACCGACGCACGCTCAATCCTTCAAGCCCTATCGGTGGGGAATTCCCAAAAACAAAGATGCGCCACACATATTCAACCCCCAAATCACCCCAACCAACGAGGGTACCCCCACTTTCGGAAACCCGTACTATAGGGCCCAACCCTAAACTTAAGCCCAACTTCAAAGTTCGCACCCCGAAAACCTATCTCGAAGCCTCTAAAATCCCTGCTGCAACGACACAATCACGCCCTATCCGAAACCCTGCCCAACAAAGCCTTAACGGCCCTCACGCTGCACCCTCTACACGCCCCCAACACCTCTGGAAGTCGAAGCCCCATGAAATCCCGAGTGCTGCCAGCATCCAAGGCGCTCCGGGCCAAGTCGCGCCGTACCGAAGAAGGTCAGGAGAGGGTCGAGGGCAATGCAGCGTTGAGGGCTCACAGGGCTTATACGTTCCCTAAACCCAAATCCAAAGTGGAAGTGAATAGAGCGGAAGCGGAGTGGAGATCCTAACGTCCAGGGTTTTTTTTAGCGTGGTTGGGCAAGAAGTGTCACTGGGGCTCTGTCGCTTCTTCCAGGTTTCGGGCGAGTGTTTTGCTTAATCATGTTTAGGCTGTTGGGTTCGAAAGGTTCACCTTGTTATTTTTTGGTGGGATTCATGCCCAAAATCAAACAAAGGATGTTTAGGCTGTTGGGTTCGAGTTTTGGGCGCTGCGGTGTTAGGGTTTATGGGTTGAAAAGGTGTTCTCAAACACCCTGCTCGCCAGCGCTGGCAAAAGTACCCTTTTCAGCTCCCATTGCGGCGTGTTTCTGCGCAAAAGTCCTGCGGCCTCATGAGCTTGTCACCCACGTCCACGACGGTGGAGCTGGGGGGGGGGGGGGGGCGCGGCTTCTCGGACCAAGCTGGAACGTGCTCGGTTTGACTTCCGATCAAAGCGCCAGCCAAACATTGCCACACCGAGCCCCCCAGGTCTTTGTGAGGGCTTCTAGGTGCTTCTCGGGTGTCACCAGGCACTTGCCACACTCTGGGTCACTTTGAGGTGTTTGCGCTTTCCAGTTTTGCCTCCGCCCTCAGAAGTAGGCGCGGTGGGGTGGCCTGTTTGCTAGAATCATCTAAACATGTTTAAGAGCTTCCTGTGGAGTAGCCTGTAATTCTCCGTGCTGTGCTGTACCATCCGCGCGCCTCCACGTCGTACATGGGCTTGCCCACATTAGCTGAGCAGCATGAAGCAAGGAACTAAGCTGGCATCCTTGACTAAATAGCTGCCGTAGTCCACGTTCCCCATTGTCTGCGGAGCCTTGGACTAGAATGGCTCATTCCATCAAAGTTCATAGCTTTCAGAGAGGCGCTGTCCCTCGAGGAGTGGTTCTTCGGCCCCAGGCCCCCCGGCGCAGTGGTTTGAATCATGAAGACTTGCTCAGTACAGCTTCAGCACGTTTTTTTTGGCCAGTCCTTGACATCAGAGTCACAAAGGCTGCCCCTAGCGAAAAGTTGCTGCGCCAAGTACAGGGGACCTTGAAAACCTAATCCCCAAACCCTAAACCCTAAAGACTCTCTGTTCTGAAGGCCTGAGAAGCGCACGGCCGAGCAGCGCCAGAGGGATCGAAAGATGACCCGGAAGCTGTGCAGGCCCCTGTTGTTTGTTTCAGGGGCACACAATCCAGCAGTTGCAATCAGTTGCTAGAATGTTGCTACAGTTCCTAGACATGACACGTGAGCATTGCAGCTCTCCGCGGCTGCTGTCTTTCTGACGGCCCTCTTAGGCGTCCTAAGGCCCTAACCCTAAACCCGAAAACCCTACAAACCCTCAACCCGAAACCCCCTAATTAAGGCATCCAGAGCCCCTCAAACCTCCGAGTTCCCCGCAGGTCCTGCCAAGCCCTTCGTTGCCAGGCACTTCCGGCGCGACTTCTGCTGCGACTCCGACTGAAAGCGTGGACCTTAGCCCGAAACCGCACTATCGGGGCACCTTGAGCCCAGCCGATCTTCTGGCCCAAAAACCCTGTACAATTCGCAGAAGCCCCGAATATGCATTGAAAGGCGATCAAGATCTTGGCTTGTGCATTTTGAACCTCAGCTCAGGTCGCGAGATCCGGTGCATCTGCAGAGGTAATGAGATGAAACCGCCCAACAACTGCCACCCTCAGATCAGGGTTTAGGGTTTAGGGCTAGGGTTCACGGTTTAGGGTTCAAGGTTTAAACGGTTCAGGGTTTAGGGCGAAGTGGGGGGTCGGTCTGAGGCGCAAAGCTTCAGGTATCGACGATATCGATGTTTAGGGAGCCGAGGTCGGTGACGCCTACTGCCTACCTAATTATTTGCTCAAGAACCCCTCAGAAAGAAAATCCTGTTCTTCTTTATCGGGGCATCATACAGTTTTATGTCTCACTGTCTCACCTCTTCGACGCTCAAAGTCTAGCCCGAAACCAAAACCTGCCATGGAAAAAGTTCTTCGGGAGGGCAGGGCTTGCGCCCGAGTTTGACGGAGGAGTGTTTGGCTAAGAGGTGCCCTTTGCGCTGGTAGGGTTAGGATGTAGGATTTAATTAGGGTTTAGGGTCTAGGATTTGTGCTTTAGGGTTAAATCTAGGCTTTAGGCTTTAAGTACGGCGATAGGCTGAATATTCAGTATAACTCTTCCTGTGGGTTCCTGTATGGCTACACTATACTGTATACCAAAAAACCTGCATCTGACCATTATACTTTTTGGTGCTTGGTTGGGAATAGGGTGGTGGTTTGGGGCCCAAGTTTATGATTTCGGGTGCTAGGGCTAGGGTGTAGGGCATGCTTGGAGTTCAGTAGTAGTGACAGCCCCTATTGAGTGTCTTGAGGAGACTGTCTATAAACCCCGCGGCCCGAAGGGCCTTGAAGCGCAGGTAGGGTCGAGGCATGGGCTTTCTGACTTTAGGGGTTTGGGAGTTTACGCTTTGTGGTTTCTTATCGCGTTTTTTTTTTGCTGCTTGTTGCGAGGGCGTGGGGGGGGGGGGGGGGGGGTAGGTTAGGGCTTTCGAGAAAGGCAGCCGCTGGTCCTTTGCGCCATCGCAGCTGGTGTCCATCAGCCGGCAAAGTCCAGTAAAATCTTGGAAGAATTGTATGTCGCTCTTTCCACAGCACATGATAGATGAAGATATATTCCTTCATCGTTCTATACCACAAAATTCACAGCAAAATAGATAAATAGTCCTCCAGAGCCCAAGGCATATCTAAGCCTCCTTGAGAACCACAGGACCTTTCTGTCGTTGTTTGCCAGGCTCGAGCGTCCCTTGCAAAACGCGAGGTTCGACAATAAGGGGCCTTTTTAAGTAGTGCTGTGGCTTCTTAGAGTTCCCTATTATGGTACTTTTTTCCCCTTCAATGGTCCTAAGGGGGGGAGCATTGCAGGGGTTCAGGAATAACGAGTCGTGTTCTTCTTTAACGGCTCGAAGCATTCTTTATATATATATATATATACATATATAGACATATGATACATATATGATTTTATATGGTATACGGTATATGTAAAGTTGAAAAGAAGACTGGAAGGAGGAGGAGCTGTCAGTGCGAGAGTGGTGTCCCCTCTGGCCTCCTGTTATGCCCTCCGCAGGGGTTTAGTTGTTTAGTTCTAGGTTTGAGGGTTTCAGGGTTTCGGGGTTTCGGGTTTTGGGGGTTTAGGGTTTTCGGGCTTGGGGTTTTCAAGGTTTTTTGGGTGCTAGGCCCCAAGGGTTTTCAAGGGTTAAAAACGGTTTGCAGGTTTTGGGGTGTAGGGTTTCCGGATTTTTGTGAGGTTTTGGGTTTGGGGGTGGGGGTGGGGGGGGGGGGGGGGGAAGGGGGATGCTTCAGCCCGAGCGGGTGAGGCCGCCCTTCGAGCAGGCCGACAAGGACCTGATCGATCGCCAAAAAGGCCAAGGAGCGATGTGGGAGAGGTCAGAAGGCTTCAGAACCCTAAGCCCTGGAACCCTAACCCTAAACCCTAGACCCTAAACCGAGATTCCGGGCACTTTGGTGCCTTGTTCCAGTAGAGATTCCAAACCTTGCTGCCAGGGGTGCAAGGGCATCACAGAAGGGCTTTTGCGTGCTGTTGTCATCGTCATGAGTCGAATGGTTTGTTGGACATCAAAAGTAGCCATTCAGGGTTCAGGTCCCAGGCTCTCAGTGCATTTGCCGTCACGAAGCTCGGGGTCGAAACCTCGCGGGGCATGTGACACAGGAGAACCTGGAGTCCATCGTGACGGATCTCGTCACACCGCGCGAGGACTGTGACCGAAGCTGGAAGGAGACAGTCCATTTGACCACAGAGAGAGAGAGAGAGAGAGAGAGACCAGGCGACCGCAGTCTACTTGGCTCTGGCCCAAAGGGTCTTTTTCGACGCGCGGCAGCCGTAAGCCGAGCGCAGGGCCATGCGTTCAATTCAGGCACAAGCTGCCTTGGCCGACCAGCACGGGCTATTTCGAGCAGCATCTGCCCTTGATGTCACATCAAGCCTTCTGAACTGCTCGCGATGCCTGCCCGTCAATTCCTTGCGGAAGGTTGCGAAGGCTGACATCTTCGTCAGCCATTCTTGGTCCTGTGCCAGCTGGATGAAAGCCCTGGCACTTTGTCACCATCTGAACCTTGACTTGGCCATTGCTTCGTCTGTGGTCATTGCTGCCTTGTCAGCTACCTTCATCCTCTTCCTACTGCAAGCCGGGGACGCTGCCCAACGCTTCATTCCACAGCCTGAAGACGTTTTGTTTGTGTGGTTGTTCTACGTCCCGATGGCTACATTTCTCATCGTGTATCTCTTCGGGCACGTCTTTTCCAAGACGTGCATTTGGTTTGATCAAGTTTGCGTGGAGCAAGATCAGCCTTCAGTGAAAGCTCAGACGCTTCAAGCTGTACCAGCCTTTGTGGCTCAGTCAGCTCAGATGTTGGTGCTTTGGGATGAAACGTACTGCCAAAGGCGGGGGAGCTTGCAAAACAAAAGCTTTGGCTGCGTGTAGTAACAAGCCACTGTATAGTCTGTATAGTCATGACTTGTTTGTCTGTTTTGCGCCTGTCCAGGTTGTGGTGCAACTATGAATTAGCTGTTCGTGCTAAAGCTGGACCAGAACATGCGATGGTACTGGTGCCAATGTGGAAGCCACTGTGGACGTTGTCTTGGTTTGGAATCGGTTTCGTGCTTTCCTGCATGGTGATGGGATACAAAACTCCGCCTTTCGAAACTGCCTCAAGAAGAGCTCTTTTCATGTCTCTCTTTGAATTGGAGTCTTTACCTCTATACATGTATGTGTGTTCTGGAGTCCCCTTCTCATGGTTTTGCTTGGAGAAGCTCAGACGCCACAGATGGATGCTGGATGAGATGCAAAGGTTCGATTTGAAGAATGCCAGATGCACCCTGGAAAGTGACCGTCAAATCATTGAGGAACATATATCAGATCTCTTTGATGAGGCTTTGGACCCCCCCCTGAGCGTCGCTTTGGATGCCGAGGAGTCTCGACCACCGCCTTTGATGGATGAGATGAGCTTGTGGCATCCTTGGAGGAGCATCCAGCAACCTAGCGAGGATGAGATGCAGGATGCAGCCGTTCCTCTGGTGCAGACCATGCGTGACATCCGTCACATCACGAGCTACCCCACGAGAGCAGAGGTCATTGGTGAGTTCAACGCCTATGTGAGAGCTACGCTGCGTGATTCTGTGGTCACTGCCATGGGCCAAGAGAATGAGATGCCTTTCAAGTTGTGCATGGTTGCCATCTTGCCTTTCATGTTCCTTTCGTTTGTAACTGTCTTAGGGTGCGACGGTCATCGAGATTGCCGAGTAGCTGCCTCGAACATGGGATTCACTTCAGTTTCTGCTTACATGGTCTCAGATGCTGTGATGAACTTCCTTTTGGTCCCATTGTTTTTGGCAACCAATGTTCCATTGGCGCTGCGGTGCAATCAACTTGTCACTCGATGTGCAGCGGAGCGTGGGATCTTGCAGCTGCTGCTAGGATCAGTTCTCACCGGGACTGCCCTGTGGATTTCGGATTGTTTTATGATGGCTACTGGCGGCATCTTCTTCGTCGTCATCGAGAAATATTCGCCCATTTGGTTGGCAGGCTTTATGGCTTGTGTCATTCTTCAGCTCGCAGCAGTGTGCCTTTTGTTCTGCAAGATCACATTGCCACGTCCAAAACTCGCTTGTTGCAGAAGCATCGTCGTCGCACCTGGGTCGGCTTGAAGGCCTGTCCTTGAGTCGAGCATTGGTGGGCTTCGAAGATGCCAGGAGTCCTGGACAGCCAAAAACTGGCAAGTCCTAAGTATGCTAAGTACGCCATGCCCAGCCGCAAGCGCGTTGTAAAATAGTTTTGGCCCTGAAGCCTTGCAATGCTTCTACAACTTCGAACTGCATGCGGTGCACGACATGCTTGAACCTCGAGCACTGCGACATGTATACTCCCCAGTGTAGACGACCTAGACTCGTAGACCCCGGAAGCAGCAGTGGCAGGAACAGTCACAGGGGATGATGCTCGCCGAAGCGCTTGGCATCTCAGTGGTCTCCAGCTCCAAAGAGAATGAGAGGGTTTTGACATTGCGATAATCCCAGGAGCTGTCTGGAAAGACTTGTCGCCCTCGTGTAGTTGACCGCCGCCGCCAACAAACGTTTCAGATTTAAGAGACCCTGAATGACCCTGAACCGCATGAATTTAAATCCGAAAGCTTGATTGAGACCCCAAGCAGGGGCTTAGGGTTCAGGGTTTATAATTTGTGGTTTGGGTTTTGGAGGAACTGAGGCCCGAAGCCCGAAGTCCTGACACCCTAAGCAATCCCGGACTCCCGAAGCCCTGGATTTACACGTTAACGCCGAGGCTCGCACGACTGCACTTCTTGGAGCAGAGCAATGTGGATGCATCTTGGCAATTCAGTCGTCGTCGTAGCAGAAGTAGTAGGAGGAGGAGGAGGAAGAGGAGGAGGAGGAGGCCGATGATTACCACCACTAGAGTTGAAATTACGGCACCGGCTGCTACAATTCCTCCTCCTCTACCTCCTACTTGTCCTTAGCCGCGTCAGCAGCTGCCACTGCAGCCCTCTAAACCCTTAAGCCCTAAACCCGCAAACCCTACCGCGCCGCAAAACCTCAAGCGAGGTCGTGGCGCAGCTCCGGGCCGAGCCACAGGCAGCACGTGCGGAGCAACGGACAGCTCTGCTCTGCTCCGAGTTTTCAGCTTCTGGTGGTGGTGCATACAGTGTACATGCCATGCCTTCGTTTGCCCAGGCAGAGCTGGCTCTACAGGGTTGTGGATTTTCAGAGTACCATACACCGAGCCTGAAGAGCAAGAATCCACTGAGGCCGCGATGGGGCGTGGCCCACTACTGCCAGGTCTGTTCATTGAGAAGTAAGATTTCCTGTAGTCAAGGCCTAGTTACGCCTAGTTGTGGCCATGGTTCCATGCTTCTGCGCTGCCGCACCCCGCATGCCCTCAGAGCTGGAGTCCTACGCAGAGACCTTGCGCATGTCTGCACAAGACGATGCAATCACCACACCTTCGTTTCCGATGCATCTACATCAATTTTGCGAAACATGTTGCAAGCGTTTTCTCTTTCTTTGAACAGAGAGTTTAGTCTTGCAGTTCTGCTTTTCTTCCGACGCAGACCCAGCTATTGATACAGGTATGTAGTTCCAGCAGATGTCCTGATGGCTATGACCGAGCTGAAGGCGCATGAGGAGCTGATGGCGGAGGGCTGCCTAGCGCAGTTTGACGGGTCCCAGGGAAATGCAATGTTTGTGTCGCATCAGTGGTCGAGCATCGACCACCCAGACCCCCACCTAGAGCAGTTCAAGGCGCTGCAAGATGCCATCAGGAACGCGATGTCCGGAACGACGACCATCTGGGGGAACATATCCAGCGAGATGTACGACCAGACCTTCATGGGGCAGCCGCATCATCTCTCAGCGGCCGAGTTGTCTTCCAAGCCGCTTTTTCTGTGGTACGATTTCTTCTCATGCCCCCAGTCCAGGCACAACGTCGCCCATCGCAGGCTGGCCATCACGAGCATCCCGTGGTATGTAGACAAGTGTGAGTTCTTTGTCATCCTTTGCCCACTCCTCCAGCACGCAGATACCAGGGAACTGCTGAACAGGAACAGTTGGGAAAGCCGCGCGTGGTGTCGGCTGGAGAGAGCGACTCGTGCACTCAGTGCCAAAGCGGATATGCATCTGCCGATTGAGATCCACAGCGCAGCACACCAGGAGATGGCTGCGTACTTCTCCTGGTTTCGATATCCTGTGGGAGAGGGGCACTTCACCGTTGAGTCAGACCGGCAAGAGATTGCAGTGCTTTTGAGAGGCTTGATCCAAAAGAAGTTGCAGTTCTACCTGAGCCATGGGCACCAGCACAGCTACCGCATCATGTCGAACCTGCAGCGTGTGCTTCTCAGAGGACTCCCCATTGCTCCACACGATGCTTTGGTCCCTGGCTTCGTTTCGGACTTGCTCGATCCTGCAAGCTTTGCAGCAGCCCATTTCATGTACCAGAATGGGTTTCAGTCTCTTCGCGAGCGAGATGAAGCTGGCTGGACTCCCGTCTGCTATGCGGCGCTCGATGGCAATCCCATGCTGATCCTGACGCTTCTGGAACAGCGGGCAGATGTGAACGACAAGATCACGAAAGGGGAGCCGATGTGCCACTTCGCGCCAGACACCCCGATCCTTCACATCTCTGCTTCGTTGACAAACAACGGTGCCATCAAGGTGCTCCTTGCAAACCGGGCCGATGTCGATGCAAAAGATGGCTACGGGGCGACTGCACTCCTCTGGGCCGCCCTGTCCAATAACGTGGAGGGAATCAAATCTCTGGTGGCCGCCAGTTGTGATCCCACGGAGAGGAACATGATCGGCTACACGCCTTTCATCATGGCCAGTGCTGCAGGATCTTTGCAAGCCATGGGGGAGCTGCTGAAAGGAACTCCCCGGGAAGATATGGATTTGGCACTGCACGCTGCCATGCGTCATGGCGAGGGTGGCACGGCGAGGGTTGTGTCAACCTTGATCGAGGCGGGTGCGGATGTGGACCACCAGCAGAGTACGCCGTTCTTCAGCTCTTTAGGCATCTTGTTTTCAGGCTTGAGCATGCGGCATCGCTGGAAGCAGTCCACCTTAAGTACTTATGCCTACCATCACGACAAGGCCACACCCCTGATGTGCAGCGTCATCACCAGCAGTTTCGAGGCTACGGCCATGTTGCTTGCAGCTGGTGCCCGTACGGACTTGAGAAATTCTCGCGGATGCACGGCAGCAGATATTGCAGTGGAGACTTCAGCTCCCGACTACATCCTGTCTGCCTTGCATGAAGATGGGGACGCACGCGCAGCGCTCGTGATGGGGTTCTCAGACCTTGCTGCGAATTGCTTCGTTTCACAAGCTTTCTAGCTCCGCAGAATGCGGAGCTTCATGCCAAAACGGCATCTTCGCTTCCGTGAATCATTCTTCTTGCTCGCATCCGTAGGGGTGCTCCTTGCCTGCACATTCCCATGTGTTTTCCATGAGTGTAGCAAAGGGGGCCATTGTAAATCCATGGTACACACCAAACGGAGTGCTTGTGAAGGCCTCATGCGCTCATCATCACGTTGTACCCTGCTCGAAGATACTTTTTTAGCAGGTCCATTGTACATGTGGACGAGTGCTTGCCAGATCAAAGTTTCGCCAATGGCTTCTGGGTTAAGGTTGAGAGGGTTTAGTTCACCACAGACATCCTTGAAACCCCCCTTCCTGGCAAGTTCACCTTGCACCTCACCGGACCGCCACCTGACCCCTGACACTGAAAATCCTTTACCAACCCTTGCCCGATCTTACCCCCCCCCCTCCCCCCCATCCAAGCCCTGCACCCAGAACTCTGCCCAAACCCTAAGCCGAAAACCTAAAACCCAAGAAGAAAACTCCCCACAAGCCCCAAACCCCTCGAAGTGAGCCAAGTCGTACTGTGCATTCGCAGAGTCTGGAGTCCGGAGAAAGGCTCCGAAAGAAAAGTGTTTACGATGCTTTTAGGCAGGGCTCAGAAAAGAAAGACTTTAGTGTTGCAGGCTCTTCGTCCCCTCCCCCTCTCCCACTCCCTCTCCCTCTCTCTCTCCCTCTCCCACTCCCTCTCCCTCTCCCTCTCCTTCTCCCTCTCTCTCTCTCTCTCTGTCTCTCTCTCTCTCTCTGTCTCTCTCTCTCTCTCTCTCTCTGTCTCTCTCTCTCTCTCTCTCTCTCTCTGTGAGCTCAGTGCTGCAGGGGCATCTGCGCAGTCTGGAAGAAAACAGTCGACCCGTTATCCCGAAAGCCAAGATTTGGTGAACAGCTCCCTCATAAGAGAGTCTCTAAGGGAAGTACCCTGTAAACCCTACAGAAGTTACGTATGGAAGGAGAAGTGCCACAACTCAAAGCATACCGGCAACTCCAATCGTCATATGGGTAGCTTCCTAAACTATGGTCCCTTTTTGGGGGTGCCTTTGTAGAGGGTGCCGCCTTTATAATGGGTACCCCAAGAACACTGCCCCTAATTTAGGAAGCTACCCATATGACATTTCCCAAAAGAGGGGTACCCCTTTTATCCCCCCATCTGGAAAAAGCCCCTTAAAAAAAGGTACCCCAGAAGGGTACCCCCTCTGTTCGGAAAAAAACCCTTTAAAACCCTAAACCCTGAACCCTAAACCCTAAACCCTGAACCCTAAACCCTGAACCCTGAAGCCCACGCTTCCTCCACAGCCGTTTGCTTTTTGGCGTAGGCCGAAGTCCACTGCCGAGCACGTCTTGATCTCAAGCCCGTGGGGATGATTCTTTCGAAAAGGGCTTAGGGTTTAGGGTTTAGGGGTTAGGGGTTAGCGGTTTAGGGTTTAGGGTTTAGGGTTTAGGGTTTAGGGTAACCTGAACCCTTCAGGCCCTAACCCGAGCCCCCAACCTCAAAACTCAAAGCCTAAACCCCAAAATAATAATCCGGTGGGTCGTTTCAACCACGCAAAAAAAACACTGCACTCCTCAACCCTAAGCCGTCACCCCTGACACCCTTCACCATAAGCCCTCAGTCAAGCCCCTCAGCCTCTCCCCCCCCGCCCCCGCGGAGCAACAACGCGTACAAGCGCCGATGATGCCAGTTCAGTGAACATGCGTAGCAGGCGTAGCATGCATCTTATAATCTTTGACAACCGCGACCCTGGCCTCGAATCTAGCGACTACGAAGCTTTGGAGGTCCGCCGGCATTTCGCTCCTGGGATTTAATCAAAGCATCGTCGAAATCATCTTGAGAGACTCTTGAAATATCTCGAGTACTTGGGGTCACACGAAGTATCGGCTTCCTTAACCAGGATGTTGGTGAGTGTATATTGGGGGTACACAAACCAATGTTTACCAGAACCCCCTGGTTCTGGAACCCATTTAGACGCCCTTTTTGTATAAATCCCAAAGGACACTCTTTGTGTGATATAGGGGTCGGACGAGCTACTCATAATATTCCCCTAATGGTCCCTTCATCAGTGTACCAGAATATCCCCCCAAGACCCTCTTCTAACTATTTAAGGCCCTTGCAACACGCAAACTCCTCCATCTCCGTGTGCGGGCGGCTCAAGAAACTGGGAAGACGGCTTAGGTGTTGGGGATTGTACAGCTGAGTGTTTAGGTTGAAAGGGTTTAGGATTTAGGGTTTACAGGATTTAGGGTTGAGGTTTTAGGATTTTAAGGGGGTTTCGGGTTTAAAGGGGTTACGAGAATCTCCTTTGTTGTCGGGAGATGCCGCGCGTTCTGCCTGCAATCTCCCTGGCGCTTGCGACTCGGATGTATTCTGGAAGAGTTCTTTGCTCCACCACCTCTGCTCAGCAAGCAAGGAGAGTGGGGTGTGGGGATCAAGGCCAAAGTGCTTGTTGATACTGATAGGTTTGCCCTATATACGGCTCCTGGACCCCTCAACTCCTAAACCCTAAACCACCCTAAACAACCCTCTTTTGTTTCCCGTACCCGACTTAGGTGGGGCTCGCCACCATCATCGACGATGCCGAGCTTCCTGAGGACTGCAAACTTGCAATGGGGGAGTTTAGGGTTTAGGGTTTAGGGTTTAGGGTTTAGGGTTTAGGGGTTTAGGGATACTGAGTCTTACCCTAGTTCAGCCTGAGTATCCGAATGCCACACTACTGTCGATTCGATCGGGGAGCTTTGTCTAACGATGCAGGAGTCTCTATCAAGCCTGAGTCTCCAAAGCCCCCTAGTTTAGGGTTTAGGGTTTAGGGTTTAGGGTTTAGGGTTTAGGGTTTAGGGTTTAGGGTTTAGGGTTTAGGGTTTAGGGTTTAGGGTTTAGGGGCCCAAAAGCCCCACAACATTGCTGCCTTCGGAAAAGGAGCCGAGCCCTAGCGAAACACTCTTCCCGAAAGCTAGTCCTTCACCGCTGCCATGCCATTGGTAGGAGAATGATGGCTATCGTTCTTGGCCCTCTCTCTGCTGTTGCTGCGCTTCTTCTTTCCCTGTCCCCTAAATCCTTTAAACCCTTTAAAGCCTTAATGCCCTTCAAACCCTTTTTACCCCAAACCCTGAGCCCTTTCCCAGAGAACCCCAATCCAAAAACCCTTCAAAGCCCTAAACCCTTTTAAGCCGTTTAGACCCCTTTAAAACCTTAAAACCCCAAATCGGAAAACAATTCAAAACCCTCAAGTCGGAGCCCTTTCCCAGAGGACTTCTGCGAGCAGGAGCCGGAGGAAGACCTTTCGCTGCGGCAGCTGAGAGGCCGGAAGACATCCCCCGAGAGGAGAGGGTTTAGGGGTTGAGGGCCTGTGGGGTTTAAAGGTCACTTAAAGCGACTTCCATCTCGACCAGTGAGGAAAAGATCTGAAAAGAGCTCTCGCCTAGAATCTAGGCGAGCTTTCGTTGTCCTCGGCTTGCCCTTCAAGTTCAATTGTGACGCCTGAATCATTCGACGATGGTTTTGTGCGGCCTAAACCCTAACCCAAAACCCTCAGCCTTAAACCCTAAGTCTCTATAGGGAATAAGTATAGTTAGGGCCCCAATTTTCTGAGGCTGGCCGTTTCTGAGGGCTGTAGAAGGGCTCACTTCAGGGTTCTCAATTGAAAGTCGACCCCTCGAGCGGCTTCCTATCGCAATACCCCTTTAGGATTGTCCCAAATTGCGGCTTCTACTTTATAAAATCCTCCCGGGGGGGGGGGGGGGGGGGGTCTGCAAACCCAAACCCCAAACCCCAAGCCCTAAAACCTAAACCCTAAACCCCAAACCCTAAACCCTAAACCCCAAACCCCAAACCCTAAACCCCAAACCCCAAACCCCAAACCCTAAACCCCAAACCCCAAACCCTAAACCCTAAACCCTAATCCCTTAAGAGAGGCCGGAAGATGATGAAGCCTGATGGCGTAGCTTCGACAGAGGAGCTAAGAGCTCAAGAAGAGGGGGCCTTGAGCTTGGGTTTAGGGTTTAGGGTTTAGGGTTTAGGGTTTAGGGTTTAGGGTTTAGGGTTTAGGGTTTAGGGTTTAAGGTTTAGGGTTTAGGGTTTAGGGTTTAGGGTTTAGGGTTTAGGGTTTAGGGTTTAGGGCAAAAAAGGGGCCGTAAGCCCTAAACTAAACCCTTTCCCCCCCCCCCCCCCCCCCAAAAACCCTAAACAAGCTTTGCTGCCAGATGTAATCTAGGTCCAAAAGCCTTAACCCTAAAACCCTAAACCCAAAACCCAAGCCCGGGCTTCAAGCAAGACCTGGAGCCAGTATATGCCTCGCCTGGCTTGTCCGAGTGTGAGCGATTGATTCAACCCCAGCCCGAGGGAGATAGGTCCTGACGGGCTTGGGGCGTCTTGTCCCAGCTTCCTTAGCTTCACAACTTGGACTTTCCCTTCTAAGCCCTTCATCCCAAAAAGGGCACCCTGTTTATTCCTAGGTTCCTCTTAGGCCTAGAGCAGGGCATCTGGGGTTGGGGTTTCGGGTTTTTGGTGGGTTTTTACAGCGTTTTCGAGCGAGGCTTTGGGGTTTCGAGTTAAGGGGGCATATATATATATATAGATGTGTGTATATAGTTCTGATGAAAATACCTACATGATACATATATTTGCGTTTATATTTATATTTAAATATATATGTCTGTCTCTCTATCTATCTATCCCTTAAAGCCCAAGGCCCTCGTCATCCTCCCAGCTCTTCAGGACCAGGCCGGCTCCAAGTGGTCCTTCACGGATCCAGACCCCGAGATCCTGATCTGGGATACGTGGTTGGAGGACTCAGGACTCCAAGGGTTTAGGGTTTAGGGTTTAGGGTTTAGGGTTTAGGTTCCGTGAACTCGGCGGCCTTTTGTGCAGCCCGTATAAAGAATTCTTATATCGCACTCTGAGAGTAACAACAAGCAGTAGAGAGCATGTGTTGCAGAGCCTAAGTGTCGTTGCAAGAGATCTGATGTCCAGCGGCGAGATGAGCTAAGTGTCATTCATCCATCGTCTTTATTTCTGCCCATTCTTTGTGGGCCGCATCTTTGTTGAGGCTTGGGTGGAGCTGCTGGGCACACTTTTTCTGCTAAACTTTAAAGGCACAGCTCTCTCCGTTTCAGACCTGGAACAGTATGGGCCATGCAACAGCGAGTGGCATCCGCAATATGACAACAAGACTAAGATTGAGCTTGTTCTTGGGGAACTACCGCGACAGAAAGTCACAAAATGCACACGCCATGCCAAGCAGCAACAATTATGTGCAACTAAATTGTTTCACTAAGTGTCCAAATCGCGCTTATTTCACTTTCCACGAACAAGACATCTCCGATCTCCCCATTTGCTATAGCTCTATTCTAGTTATTCGGGCCCCTATATTACAGTAGGCTGGGCTGAGGGTGTAGCAGCGAAGCGCTTGCTCAGTGCAGGCAGGGTTCAGGGTTTTGTTTAGGTACGAGTATTGGGCTTTAGGGGTTTGCAAAAGGTATTAGGGTCTAGGTACGCGTTCTTTAGGTGTCAGAGGCTGGGTTTTAGGTTTGGATTCTGATGCCTGCTTGCCGTGGTCAGTATATGCTCCTGCTGGGCAACAAGTTGCTGTGGGTTGGCTGAAGACGCCGCTGGCTTAGTTCGATACAGTAGGTCCTTGTTTTGAGAGTTTACAGTGGCACCCTGTATTTCCGGAAAAGAGCACTCAGGCCACTGGTGCATGACCCGGACATGTCTCCCTATGAGGCGGTTCCATACGTTTGCTTGCGTGTGCCTCGGCCACAAGCCTTGTTTCAAATATGCATGTGTGGCGAGCACTTAGTAAATCTTTTGAGGACCATGTATGTAGAAGTACAGGCTATGGGCATATGCCTAGAATCTTGCTCAAATGGTTGGAAGTCTGAGTCGTGCCTTAGAGTCAATAATGAATGTCATTGAACAGGACCACACGACACCCATGAATGCAATTGACCAGGTCACACGACACCCATGGATGTCATTGACCAGCACGACACGCCTTAACAGCCCCCGAGCCCAAACTTGAAACCCTTCACCCTAAACCCCAAAACCCATACAGTCCTTACAAAAACCTTCATGGGAACCCTGACAAAGCCGCAAAAGCCTTAGTACCACCCTTGTGCAGACCCCCTTTCAGGTGAAAGGCATCCCAGCCATGAACCAGCCTGCCAAGCATGGGCTGCTCCTGGGCCACTGTGGCGGCCCAGGCCCACCCTTTGTCGGTTGAGGGTTTGGCGTTGCTGGGGACAGAGGGCCCGGATGAGGGTCTTTTGGGGTTGAGGCTTTTCAGTTATGTGGGACAAAATAGTGGGATCCGTTTTTTCTTCTCCTAAATTTAAGGGCGCGTTGTCTGAAATTCCCATTCGTCGGTTTAGAGCTTATAAGGGCCTTTAGTGCCAAATGCGGGGGTCCCTATAGCAGTAAGGATCCGGCCACTCGGGTGGATACTCCGGGTTCCGTATTTTTTATGGTGACGGCTTCAGGGTCTGAGGTCTAGGATCACATGTCGGGTCAGGGTTTTTCTCAAAGCAACGTTATGGACTTTCAGAATTGGTTTTGAATCGGTGCTCACAAGATTCTTGATTAGGGTGTCAATCTGTTAATCTTAAAGTTGGTTCAGCTTGCACACAGCATTGGGTTTGCTAGAGAGCTATGCCCTGAGATAAGCTTCAGCAGGCTTGCCGCATACGTTTCGTGCAGGCTTGCAGAAAGACAGGTGACGCGATATGACAAGATACGAACACTAAACCTAGACCCGAGACCCTTGAGCACTTAACAACTGGAGCCTGGTCAAGGCAGCGACAACAACTGCCTATTGAACGTTCCCATGGATATCAATGGCGAAGGCATGCGGCGGCTTTAGGGGACCTCGCTTTTTGTGCTGGAAAGCAAGCCCGTAAGGCGTCGCCAGTGGCACCAGCAGAGGGCCCAAAGTCTCAAAGGCAGAATCCGAAGAGACCTTTGCATCGAAGAGCCAATCATCCAAAGCTACGAAGCCGTCAACCCAACTGCCTAGGAAGTGTAGGGCCGTGTAGGGTTTCGGGTTATAGGGCCACCTGCAAGCCTCCTGGGCAGTCGGGTTGCGATCTTTGGGCCGAAGCACTGTAGCCAAAGAGGCCCTGTCGTAGGATGCAGAAGTACGAGGGAAAAAGTCGACCCCGAATTCTGCGGCCCCAAACGAAACCTCAGATTCTGCAATCAATCAAGGACCTCAAGTAACTGTTCACTGCTCACCTTCACATTCAGAAGCTCCGAAGCCCTAATTCCCAAAGTGCGAACTGCGAATTCACCCTGAAGACCTGAATCGTGTTTAGGGTTTAGGGTTAGGGAATCATTTCCCTGAAAGCTCTCGATTTTTTGCGGGCTCCTGAAGCGGAGGGGGAAAGCACGAAAGCACGACTTGCTCTTTCGGGGTTTCAGAAAGTGCCTTGCGACCTTGAATGCCTGAAGTAGATGTCCATGCTCTTCGGTCGGAAAAGGTTAGAAAGGCATTTTGTAGCCTAAGTTTTGGATCCCGGCTGAAATAGAAAAAACTGCTGTTGTCAGTGGCATTTCTCATATGTAGGATATTATGGGATTCGGATCCTCTGACCCTCCAAAGAAGTTCCCCGCCGGCTTGAGCAGGGAGCGCCAGCACGCTGAGCGCCGACTTCGACGTCTGGTCCATCAGCCAGCGAGGGGTGGGCTTGGGAGCCTTCGCCTGGATTTGGAGTCGAAGGGGGCTTTGTGGCCTTGGTGGGGGGGGGAGGGGGAGGAGCTTTTCAGGGTTTCAAGTTTGGGGAGGAGAAACCCTAAAGATGACAAGCATCTTGCGCAGCGCATCGTGCACATAAAGGTGCGAAGAATGAGGATGCTTGAGAGTCAAGAAGCCTCTTCGCGGTTTCTTCTCTCCGAGAGAGTCTTTGCATATGGGTTGCATGTCTTCAGTGAGGACCATGACTTTGTAGCTGAATCGGCAACTGAGTCGTTCCGGGCTAATGTTTTAGCGCTGCGCGACCCGCCTCGGTCTGGGCCTGCCCAGCGGCGAGGCAACCCCAACTACAGGTGTGAAGGTGCTGTTAGGGTTCAGGGCTTTGAGAGGCGTCGTGGAATCATTTTCCTTTGGGGATCCTGTTGTATCACGCATAGACCAAAAGTGAGAGGTAAAGCAAGAAAAACAAGCCGGGCGGGGGTTCCGCACAGAGGTGAGATGGCGGGCCTTCATGTCGGTGCCGGGAGGGGCGGGGAGGGATTTTGGGTGGGGGTGCCTGCTTAATGCTACCAAGACACCTACGGCCCGACACCTTGGCGGATTTTAGAGCAAAATTAATGCGTGTGTTACTGTAAAGAATAAAGAGTTCCAATATTCTTCTTCAGGGTCTCATCGAATTACATACTGTAAGACCCCCCTACATTGGGCATCGTAGACGCAGATCAACACCCATAAGTCTAAACAGTTGGATCCTTGAAAAAAAGGCTCCTCAAAAATAGGAACCCTCTGCAACTCTTGGGTTTAGGGTTTCCGGGTAAGCAAAAAAAGAAAAACCCCTGAAGTAAGGGAACCCAGTTTCGAAGAAGCCTTTCCAAGACGAGCCATTGTCACCTTGATCTGAGACACAGGCTCTAAGAACCGCTCCTCCGCCCTAAGATTCCAGTAAATCCTGCTGCTCTTAGGCTCAGGGAGGGGCTTTGGCTCTGGGCTTTCGGGCTTCATCAAGCTTCTAGAGTTTAGGCAACGTTTCGTTCTCGGACGCTCAACTCTCAACTCTCCCAACCGTCCTGGGCCCCACACAGTCCTCGGCATGACCCAAGCGGAGTCAGGAGAAGAGGTGAATGACACCCCCTCGTGCCCTTTCAAGCGCCTTGGCTTCGTTAGAGGGCTCGTGAGTTGTAAGCTTTGTAAACTTTGTGGACCCTTAAAGCTCCACAAGCCCCAAAACCCCAAGAGACCTACGTTGATCGTGGGATTTGCGGTGTAGATGAAAGGTCTCTTCTGCAACTCCTCCACCAGCCCTACAAGTAACCTAAAGAACTAAGAAGTTTTCTTGGAAGCAAAGCCCTTCAGCCTTACACTTACAAATATAGGGGTCGGAATAGTCGCTAAAGGTATTCCCTTATGGTCCCTATCTAATATACTAGAAAGACGCCCGAAACCCTGTTCTAATTACCCCTATATTCCGTCGGGGAAAGAGCATCTTGCGGAAGGCTATATTCGGCCGGCCATATCAGGCAAAGGGCAGGTCGCAGATGCCGGGTACCCTAAACCCCTAACCCCCTAAACCCTAAAACCCTAAACCCAAAACAATACCTGTCACTCAAAAAGGATGAGAGAGACCTTCTTTTTGAGGCTTTTGCTCGCAGCTCAGTTTGGCACAGAAGGTCTAAGCTGGTGAGCCTCATGCCCCCCTCAAAACTCAGCGTATCTCAAATTACGGACTAAGTCAAGCTTGTCGAGTCCTGCATCTAAGTTTCTGAACGATGCTATACTATAATCCCCGAGGACCTCCTCCAAGTTTTCAATGATCCTTTCTACGGAGTGTGGATCCCCGGCATAGAAGTTCTTCCAGATCGTTTCTCGCGACACAGCACACAATCCTGGGGCATTTTTGGTCTCGGGCTTCAGAGTTTGAAATAGAAAGAGGTTCTGGATTAAGGTGATTAAGGGTTATGGGTCCCTACCGGTTAGGGGCCCGGTGTTTTTTTTTCCTAACGTTGGCCCTGGCTTGGTGGCCTTGGTAACGTTGGCCCCAGGCCTTCTGGTCCCCTGGTCCTCTGGTCCCCTCATCCTCTGGTCCCCTGGTCCTCTGGCCCTCTGCTCGCTTGGTCTTCTGGTCCTCTGGCCTGGTCCCTTGGTCCTCTGGTCCTACGGTCTGCTGGTGCTCTGGTCCCGTGGTCCTCTCGTCCTCTGGTCTTCAAGAATATTATTGAATATTATTGAATACTATTGAATTCAAATTCTTGAATATTATTAATCATATTGAATATTATTGAATAATATTCAGTATTATTGTGCATTATTGTATCTTATTGTGTGCTGTCGTATATTTTTGTTTCTGCTGGTATCTTTTTGAACATATTTGAGTAATGCATACCATTTATTCTTGTATATTCTGGTCCATTATTGTTTAACAATCTACTGCTTTACATGTAGAGTACCGGAAATTATTGCATACTATTGTAGACTATTGTATGCTCTGGTCTATTCTTGTTTAGCAATCTATGTTTTTTGATATACTTGTGTATAACTGTATATTATCGTATTCTATTGTCAGAAAATCTGTATCTTGTTATATATTATTGTATATTATTGTATGTTATTGTATATTATTGTATATGATTGTATATTATTGTATATTATTGTATATTATTGTATATTATTGTATATTATGTAGATCATCTCGATCGGGGACATCATGTAGATTTGGGTTGCCCATATCCCAGCTTCAATCTGAGCTTACGCCCGGCAAGAAAAATGGCACGACATGAATCCCTCGGATGTCCCTTTTACACAAAAGCACATGTCAAAGAGTCTCTGCTCAAAGGCTTTACAGAATGGTGTCACATGTGACTGCTCGTGCATTGTCTGCAATGGACGTGTCTAAGACTACTTGTCCATGCTCAAGGGAGAAATCACCGCAACCGACCCTTGGGCCGATGTCGAGCGGCGGCTCAACTCTTCAGCTCCATTAAAGAGGAATCAAAAGACTATACAAAGGTCAACACCCCTCGTTGATGCCGCTTAGGGCATTTTACATATTATTGTATATAAGTGTATATTATTGTATATTATTGTGTATTCTGGCGTTCTTGAACACCAGTGTATTGTTTTATACTATCTTGCATCTTATTGTATATAAATTGCATATTGTTGTATATTGTTGGATATTATTGTCTATTTTACTATTCTTGTATTACTGCATATTATTGTGTGTTGTTTTTGAAAATTGTCTATTGTTATACATTACTCTATATGATTCTATATTATTGTATATTATTCCTAATTATTGCATATGATTGTGCATTATTTGTAGGTTACTTCATATGGTTGTACATTATTGTATATTATTGGTATATTATTGTAGGCCATTGTATGTTACTGTACAGTATTGTATGTTTTGTATATTGTTGTTTTTTTTTATTGAATTATGGTAAATTACTGGAGATTATTGTAAGTACTTCTTTTTATGTAAAAGTATGCTACTGTATATTCTTGTCTCTAAGTGCATTTTGTTGTATATAGTTGTGTATTATTGCATCGTTTTGTATCTTATTGTGTCGTAATGTATATTTTGCGAAGACAATGCTGGCATCATGGGTTTGGAAGGGATTCATGTGCTTTGAAGCAAGAACAGCGGGGGGTTGGGGGGGGCGCAGCCCCCCCCCCCCCCCCCCCCATTTGCAAACACAATGCTCGCATCATGGGTTTGGAAGGGTTTCATACACTTTGAAGCAAGCTTGCCCGGCTCCAAAAGAACAATATAAATATGTGTTGTGTACTATGAATTGGACTATCGGACTTTATATATATACACATACATACATACACATGCGTTATGAAATTTTATCATATTGTATGATATTATACGATATTATATTATATAAAATTGTATTCTGTTATCTTATCTTATATTATATCATATGACATTAAAATTCTATTATGCTATATGGTACTATATTATATTATATTATATTGCATTGAGCTAGATTATATGTATATTTATGTTTATATTTGTATTCAAATATATTTTATCATATCATATTTTATTTTGTTGCAATATGTTATTGCAATATATTATTGCATCAAATTATAATATATTATATTTTCTTGTATTATCTTATATATGGTATATTATATATTATGTATATTATATATTATATATATATATTATATATCATGTATTATAATATTATTATAATTATATATTATATATATATTATTTTTATATTATACTATATTACATTATATGATACTATATTATATATTATCTTATAATAAATTATATGATGTTACATATTAATATTATAATATTATTTTATTTCATTATACCATGTTTATATAGACATATATATATATAGATTCTTATATTATACTACATAGTAACTATACCATTATCATGATGTCCAAAACAGGTACATCAATAAAAACAAGAAAAGACTCAAGAATTTTCAAGAATATTCAACAATATTCAAGCATATTGAATAATGTGCAAGAATACACTAGAACATACACCAACTACAATACTAGAACAACACAGAAATGCTGCATTTTTCAGCAATTAGAGCCTACAAAAGTCACAAGTGCTGCAACCTACAGCATTCCGAGCTTTGGAATACCCAGAAACGCTGTGTTTTTGAGCGTTTTGGGCTTACAAGCAACCAAAAATGCTGCATTTCATAGCATTTAAAGCCAGGAATGGCAGGGCCAACGTTAGCAAGGCCAACCAGCCAGGGCCAACGTTGAAAAAAAAAAAACACCTCCGCCACCGGTTAGGGGCTCAAAAAGGATGCTTCAGCGTTTGCGTTTTTGAATCTTCCCTAGATTGCCAGAGTGCCTGAAAGGTATGCCTCCGGCGGGGACATCCTGCCATTTCCGGAAATCAAATGCAATGAGATTCTCACAAACCCGTACTTCAGCGAGGCTCGTCTTCGGGTTTGGAGCTGTCACTGTCACGGGTCTCTTGTTCATGGGGTTGAGGGTGCCGGAAGTTGACTGCTTTAGGGTTTCGGGCGAGGGGTCGGAGAATTCATGTTTATGGCCATGTTGCTCAGATTGCAGGGGGGAAATTCACTTCTGCGACTGCTTTGATTGATTGGCTGGAGCAAAAAAACAAGCTGTTTCCATTTCTTCGTGGAAAACGGGATCTCCCCCCCTCGGAGACACAAAACCTTCGGAGCTGTTTGGGGCCTGGATGCTACGAACTTCGCGAAGTCGGTTTGGAGAGTGACTGGAGGCTTAAGGATCCGTACGATTCCCAGACCTCTCGAAGTGGGGTTTGGGTTTCACGACATCAACCAGGACAGCCGATTGTCACATCGCAGCTACATTCTAGTTATTCTAGCTGGGGAAGCTTCACAAAGTATCCCTACGAAGCGCTGCATCATTCTCCCCCCAAGGCCGAAACCCCGAGACCTGAACCCCTAAACCCTAAACCCTAAACCGAAAGCCTCTATAGATCCTAAACTCGAAAGCGCTGCTCCAATGATCGGCAGGTGGAGGACAGGACGGCCCCTCAGTTGCGAAGAGAAATGCTTGGTTGGATTTCCCGGCCTCTCTACACGGTACAGCCGCACGAGGGCTTCATAGGATTGTAGGGGTGTGGGATTTCCCAAAGAGCCCAATAGGATGCAACCCTTGACAGCTGCGAGTCCCAAGCTAAGTTTGTCGAGCTGATCATGGGCGGCAACAACGACACATCGGAGCGAATCGTCAACCAGAGCATGGAGTATATCGTGAAAATCTTGCGGACGCCAGACATGACACAGACTGAATCTGGCAACATGGCAGAATTGTCAAGAAGTTTTCGAAACCCCCAAACCCCCAAATCCTGGATGGGTTCATGCGAGGCCCAGATTACGAACGTGGAGCGCGTGTCTATCCTTCGTTCTCCGATGCCGAACTTGTAGATGTTTAGTTCTGATAAGCTCATAAATGTTTTGAGAGTTCACACATCTATTTGCCCTGGAAGTATGATATGTGTCCCTGTTTCGGTTCTACGATGCTCTACGAACTACTATGGTAGAGCAGTCTTTCTCTTGTCTGTCGGGCGTATTCAAAATAAGCGTCGGCCCACCCCCGTAGCTACACGGCAGGAGGCTTCAACCCAAAGACCCACACACACAGGGATTTTTCTTGGTTGAGGCTTTTATAGGGTTTTGGGCTACACACACCCCTTGTAACCTACCCCTAAACGCTAAACCCTAGACCCTTCAATAAGGCATCATGGCCTACAACGAGACCCTGGTCCGATGGTATTACCGGCTGATGAAGTTGGAGTTCAGCTACTGCTACGAAGCTGCACGAGTCTTGGGGGCTTTTTCGAAGCAGCCTTTGTCTTGGTTTAGTTTAGGCTTTAGGGTTTAGGGCTTAGGGCTTAGGGTTTAGGGTTTGGGGCTTAGGGCTTAGGGCTTAGGGTTTAGGGTTTAGGGGCCTCAAGGAATCGATATTAGGGAGCTTCAGAAGAGAGAGGACCCCCGGCATAGACCCGCATAAGTTCCTAAACAACGGGAACCTGGATCCGAGGACCCACCTTGTAAAGCACCGGGCGGGAGTTCCCCTTGAAAAGAAGGGGCCCCTCCTAGTGAATAGTGGCCCTCCTTCATTTTCATGCGCCCGGCATGGCATGAGGATTCAAGCTGCAGTCACCCAGCGGACGCGTACCCAGCCATGGACTTCGGCGCGCTCTTTTTGGGGTTTAGGGTTTAGGGTTTAGGGTTTAGGGTCGTTGTTGTTGGGGCTTGCGTGGGGTATATTGCCGTGTGTATGCTGGGCTCTGGTGTTTTAGGGCCATTTAGGGGCTGGAGAAGATTTTGCATCAACCTTGGAGGCCGCTCTTGAAAACCTTTTTGTTCTTGCAATGTCAACTTTCGTAAGGAGCAAGAATCTTAATCTTCACATTTTTCAAAAGAGGCCCCAAGAACAGCAGCATTAAGCTGGGTCAAGGAATACAATGCGCTGCAATTCGGCGGCACGATGGACTTGGTCCAGGACATCGACCAATTCCGCCGCGCGGTGGGAGCACCAAAGCTGTCCATCTATGGCATGTCCTACGGCACCTTTGGTCCGCCTTTAACAAAGAAGTTTAAAGAATGAGTTGGTTTAGGGTTTAGGGTTTAGGGTTTAGGGTTTAGGGTTTAGGGTTTAGGAGGGTTTAGGGTTTAGGGTTGGGCTCCTTATAGGTTCCTGAAATATGCAAAACCCACTTCTCATCACGAAGTTCCCCTTGATTGCCGATACGCTCAGATTCTTAACCCTAGACCGATCTTCCCCCCTTTCTCAGGCACTTCCGTTGCTGGAGTCTATGGGACTGTCTTCCCGGAGAGCACGCAGCACCTCATTTTGGACGGCGTGGTGGACCCTTTTCCCGACGTTGAGCAAAGAGGTGGGGCAAGGAAGTGGTAGTTTTGGTGTGCGGTTTGTCGTTTCTGTTTATGATCACTATCCACCCTCTTTTTGCAACTAGCCAGCGCAAGGAAGCAAGCAAGCAACCCTTCCACCCGTCCGCCCCCATATATGGCCGGTAAATGTGCCCCCTGGACTTCATGCACTGTCCGCTCCCGGACATCTGTCGCGCTCACGGACATCTGTCGGCTACGGAGGGGGTTCTCATTCCAGGCAAAGAATTGCCAAATAAAGGGGTGCCGTTGGTCTAGGTGGGGGTACTTGGCGTGACATGCCATTCAGACACACCTACTGCCCGAGGCTCCGGCGGATTTGGTTTCACTCTTAGCCCATGATGAGGTCGGAGTTTTGGCGCCAGAGTGTCCTCTTGTGGCGGGAAGTGAGGCACCAAACCCTAAAAGGCCGTGGTTTGGGTGGTGTCCTGTGACAGGTCACAGCAGGGGTAAAAGGAAACCTAGCACCAATGAAGATTGTTGGACTGCATTGGAAGCATGTGCGTTTGCGTGAGATGCCGCCCCTCCACACCCTTGGGTGTGTTGGGGCGCCATTTCCATCCAGTATTCCTGCCGCTGCGCGGCGTGACGCCCTACACCCGAAACCCGAAACTCTCAAAACCCCACCCAGAGTTTGCTTGCCACGGTACCGGACCGAACCTCGAAAAGCAGTCCTGTGCCAGTGGAAACGATGGGTGCTCTACTTTGTGGGCGTGCAGCAGCTTGCAGCCTGATGGCACCGGCGGGCAGCCACTGTCCCAACGTATGTGTTAAGCCCGTTAGGCCTGACTGCCCGATCAATGGAGTTGCTCGGCATCATGGTCTTTCCAGTTTCGCACCAAGCCCTCAACAGGTGTCGGCATAGTTATGCACATGCTCCTCCCCAAATATCATTGGCAAACAAAGCATCACCATCATAATTTCACCGGCATCCTTTTCATCGCCGTCGTCAGAAGCCATGTTACCAGCAGAAACGAGTACCAGAGACGACTGCCGAGAGCTAGAAAAAGACACATCCTTATACATGTACATATATACATACACACATATATATATATATACATATATACATTATTTATGTGTATATATACATATATATATATATACTGTACACTGTATATTGTATTATACATATATATACATATGCAGGGGTCGATAAGAGGGAGTCTTCTGGGCAGCGTTGGGCCGCCAGGTGACCTCTTTGCGAAGGGCATCACAGCAACCTTCAATGGCATCGTCAAAGCATGCGACCAGACCATTGAGCTGAACGTAAGCAAGGACGAGATCTGTCCTGCTGCGCCGCTGTCCGAAACGAAGGCGCTTCGAATGATTCAAGACAGAAGCCAGCCCTTGCGAGCCGCGCTCCTCTACTTACTTGCAAACCAGGCCCTCTTTCAAGAGGGCGGGGACGCGAAAATCGAAGCTGTGGCTGCCTTGTTCTTGGCATGTGTTGAGAAGTACTGGTCCGGAGTGGACTCGGACAACTGCCCGTCTTTGCTTGAGAGCCTTGTTCACTGGCTCTCTTCTGGTCGGCTGTTTTTTCGACGTTGACGTTTTGGGCGTCTGCATTAATGCAGTACCTACGAGGGGGAGGCCAAAAGTTTAACTTCAGTAGGGGATCAGAAGTCAGCCAAGGTACAGACGGACGACGCGCCCATCACGCTCTCCGAGGATATCTTTCACTTCGGAATGCAGGCCATGGTGATGGGCACCGACACTGCTGGCAGGTTGAACGAGGAAGCCATGATCCAGTGGTGGAAGGACCAGACAAAGTACCAACGATGCACACCCTATAAACCCTAAACCCCTAAACCCTAGACCCTAAACCCTAAACGAAATCGCCCTGCGATGCGGATTCGCCCAGGCAAAAACACAAAATCCCAAAAACGCCGTCCCCAAAAAAGCAAACAGGAGTCCATGGCGAAGCAACCCATCGGCACCCCATGGGCGTTAACCTGGGTGGTGGGCATTAGCACGTGGCCTGCCGATGCACGGCCTGTTCCACCTCTCGGCAATGACCAGGTGCGTCCTGTGATCATTGGCAACCTGCATGATCCGAACACTGCCCCTCAGCTCCGGCAAGTATAGCCAGTATAGCATGCTGCTGCTTTAAAAACCTGAGATTTAGCAGTACGAAATAAGCCCCTGAACCGAAGGATTGTGCCGAAGCATCAGCCAAGGCGTACACGAGTGCTCAGCTAGCCCGCAGCGCCTTTCCCCGGGGTCATCTCGTGACCTACCAAGGTGCCCTAGGGGTCCTTTTGTGTTCCCGTCTGTGGCTTCGGGTTCTCAACAGTTTCAATAACCACGGTTTCTTGCAGAATGCTGGTTTGTGGCATTTCACGCTTATTAGAGGTGTAAGGTGCCAGGCGCTGGTCTCAGGTTGAGTTGAACGCGGAGCTTTTCTATGTCTTGCGATCTGATCTTCCTGGGATATCAGCTGTTTAGCATTCCAGCGCTGTGGAAGCTCTCTGTTCTCGACCCCAACACCCCACGAACCACAAGGAGCCTACTCCCTAAACCCTAAACCCTAAACCGCGCAGAGGCTACGGCCACTGCCTCGACAAGTCGAACCTGGCTGGACTCGGCCGCTCGATTTTCGTTTTGAACATGAAGCCTGAATAGTGACTGATCCTATCCTTCCTTAATCCCTAGTCTAACAAATAATGCCGCGATATTCGGGCTGAGGGTTCAGGATTTAGGCCGGTGCTGATCACGCTTCTATTTCCTTTTGGGCGAGACGTGTTGCTTTGTGCTTTGGGACGGTTTGGAGCTATCAGGGGTGCCCCGGTCACCCCGGATCCGAGGTAAGGAACTCTACGACTCCTACAAGAAGGCGTCGAGGGTTCGGGGATGGGCTTAGGGTAGCAGATGCAGATGTGCAAAGGGCTTAGCCCCACTATCTTCGGGAGGACGTGGCCAGCCACCATCTCTCGACCTACTCAAACAAAATGGCGCTTTATGCTTGCCGCTCGGTCCGCATTTTTTTTTAGCAGCTTGGGGCTCCAACGCTTTGATCTGGACATGGTTGGCGCGGCCTCCGAATCTCAACAAGCGCATTGGTCTCCGTGAGCATGGCTCCATTCTCCTGTGCGAAGCCGACAAGCCCCGTTTGCCAAAACTCCCCAACCGCGCAGTCGCGAAGCTTTGGCCCCGAATCCCAAGGTCACCGATCCCGGTTCAGTCACGGCTGATTTCATTAAGTAGCTTACCGCAAACTGAAAGACTGGAGCCGAAGAGCCTTCGAAGAGCACCATGAGCAGCCCCCAAAGCAAGAGGTACATCGCGCATCTTGAACTACATCGCAACTGGGGAGCAGCCCCTGGATGGGCACACCTGCCTTGCCCCTTGGGCCTTCAGACCCTGAAGCACTCTGAGAACCCCTGAAACGGCCTCCCAAAAAGCCCCCGGAACCGGGATGCTCCCTTGCAGAAGGGGCTGGTGATCGGCAGGTTGATGGGTGCTTCGGATTCCAATGGTGTCGGAGGGAAGCAGAAAGTTGGTCTTCTCGACAGCAACGTGTCTTGTTCCCTGCGGTGTGGCGTCTAGTCTGTTAGGTGGGTGGCAAACATCGTTCTCTCTCTCTCTCTCACACGCACACACCTTGAACCTCCAACCCGATATTCACAAGCCGAACTGGCCTGCCTAGACATGTTGCGACACACAACCTGCATACACGTGTATATCGAATCAGCTACATACTTCATTACTTGTGTCCGAACTCTGTACATATCTATCTCTTATATATATATATACATAAATGTCCATCCATCCATGGATTTATCTATCTATCGATATATATATATATATCTCTCCATGTATATGAAGATGAGTATGCGAACAATATCATGGGCCCTGACTGTGGGACTGGTTGTGGGACGAGCTTGCAGGTCCCACACCCGCTTCGCACAGGAAGCTCAATGGCGGCGGAAGGCTCCTCATTGATGAGCCAGGAGGATTTATTTAGGGTGTAGGGTTCAGGGTTTAGGGTTTCGGGTTCAGGGTTTAGGGTATAGGGTTTCGGGTTTATAGGGTTTGGGGTTTAGGGTTCAGGGTACCAAAGTTGCCCAATACCACTTTCTTGAGGAATGTCCCTTACATTCCCTGACACTTCAGCACAAGCCCGCCGATTACATACGTTTGCGACTACTTCCAGTGTCAATCCTGCCAGGGCTAATCCCGGCGAACAGGAACAGACATGTGCATTGGGTCTGACGAAGCTCACCTGCTCGGCGTTGGGAATTCCGATTTGATGGCCTTTGTGTGGCATGTCTTCCCCATGGTGTATATGACCACCTGACTTGCCTTGCTTTCCAAAAGTTTGCCTGCAGCTTTGATCTCAGGGCTGACTGAACTCAACCCTGGTGTCGGGTTCAAGGGGCCATGCACACAAATTCTGATGAAACACATTTGCGTTTGAAGACCGGGGATCAGCGCGCCTGCCCGCCTCCAACAAAACCCCTTGCGCCCCTAAAGCCCTATCTCAGTGAAGTCAAACCCTAAAGTTGCTTGGCCTCCAAGGTTTCGCGGTCCTTTTTGGACTGACGCACCTGCAGCCGCATTGGGGGGGAAGGGCGAGGCGTGCTAAATTGCGCCGGTCGTTCGGGTTCGGTTTTAAATTGCCTTATATTTTTTTGCTGTTCCAACATGTGTGTTTTTGGGGGTCTGTAGTCATCCACACAAATTTGAGTGATCTGAGGGTGTTTTAGTGGAGAACAAACTTATCAAACTTGTTCCTGATCACTGAAACCGGACTGTCTACTACTATCTACTTTAGCTAGTCTAGTACTACTCTCTACGGCTAGGTTTTAAAATGCATCAGATTTTTCGGCAAGCTCCCATACGTTTGCAATTGTCCCTGATGCCGCGCACACACATCTGAAGTTGTGTTACTGAAAAGGATTTTTCCACGCCACCAGTTACTCCCTGCCTGCTGGTCTATGGGTTCAAGTTGAGAGCTTCTGAAAAGCCGGGCGAGCTAGTCCTCCTGCAGGGATGCCTCAATGTGTTGTATTTGTTGGCCAGCTCGGGTTAGCCTGGGGGTCAAGAGGTGTGCGACTTGAAACCTGACTCATGTGTTTGTGAACTCCCAACATGCATGCCTTGCTGCTATATGAGGCTGATTTGGTTGAATTTATGCGCTGCTCCCTGGCAGGACGTTGTATGTTTGGCAGGCAAACGAGTAATAAGGGGACGGGGAGAAAGGCATGGAGCGACCGTATAAGGAATGAGGCTGGGAAGAACTTTGAGGAGAGAACGGTGTGCACGCAACAGAACCGACGTACAGCCTTACCTGCTTGAACCAGGGCTCGCGCGGAGGGAGCAACCCTGACTTCCAAGCCCTGAGCAAGAAGGAAAGAACGGAAAGTCAGAGAAAGAGAGAGAGAAATGTGATGAGGGTGAACATGATCATGATCACGATCATGATGACCACATTCCGGCGTGTGCGTGCATGTGTTGCTGTTCTTGTCTTAGTGGGCCGGGATGATGAAGCCCAAGTGGCTTAGGGCTTAAAAGATCTTCACATCCGTGTTCGCCCAGAAGCATAAGGTTTGATGCCCGCCGCTTCTTCTTTTCATTTCTTATGGTTACGCACCCAAACGTTGGCGCTTTGCAGGTCCAGGTAACACCCTAAACGCGAACCTTAAACCTTATGCTTCAGTCCGCAGCTCCAGAACACGCGGCGCAGATGTTTTGTTCCGCGGTTTTTGGCTAGACATTGGCCATTTCTTGCGTGCAAAGGCGAACGCTGTTTGGACACACAAATATCACTAATTAACAGCTTTTTCTTTTCAAACCTCGCTCCCCGCTTACTTTTGGCTAATCTACTCTATCTATAGCCCTTATGTAAACCTAGTAATCAAGTACTGCGCTGGGATATATACATGAGGGGAGCGGGCTGGCGTTCTTGTGAGGCAGTAGGGATGGCCAACAAACATGCAACGCAGCTGCTGTTGAAGCCGACGCGCTTTTATGTCGTGCGTTTTGTGTTGGAGACAAAGAACACGAAGCGAACTTGGCTTCACACTATTGAACACGATTGAGAAATCCCATCCCCAACCATCCCCTACAACCGCTGCGTAAGCAATGACCCAGCAACGCGTGCAAGCAAATTTCAGTTTTTGCCCTAAACCCTAAATCTAAACCCTAAACTTTAAACCCTAAACCCTAGCATGTAGCCGCCAAAATGAGGCAGCAAAACAAAAAAACGAAAAGGAATTTTGGCGCCGCAGGCGCCACAAAATTTGTGAGGCAGCGCAATAAGATATAGTTCATTTCCACATGAAGTTCATGTTCTGGCGCCGCAGGCGTCGCTAAAAATGGCTGCGAAAGAAAGCAACGTCATCTCCAAAGCTATGTATTCTCTGGCGCCGCAGGCGCTCCAAAATAACAACACGCGGTCATTTGCATGACTCACATGTTCTCTACCACTCCCCACACGACCATTCCCCCCCCCCCCCCCCCCCCCCCCCCCCCTGCCCCCCCCACCCTGCCCGCACCCCCACACGCCACCATAGCCAGATATGAGGCAGCCCGAAATACACACATGGCAGCAAAAAAAATATAGCGCAGCACCAAAAAAATATAGCGCAGCACCAAAAAAATATAGCGCAGCGCCAAAAAATATAGCGCAGCAACAAAAAATATAGCGCAGCAAAAAAAATATAGGTCAAAAACATTTTGACCTATATTTTAAAACCCGGGCTTTGTGCGTGGAGTTTTCGCCGAAAAACCGCCCAAAACCATGGATTTTCAGCCAAAACACCACGCGAATCGGCCTCATTTGCGCGTGGTGTTTTGGCTGAAAATCCATGGTTTTGGGCGGCTTTTCGGCGAAAACTCCACGCACAAAGCCCGGGTTTTAAAATATAGGTCAAAATTTTTTTGACCTATATTTTTTTTGCTGCGCTATATTTTTTGTTGCTGCGCTATATTTTTTGGGTGCTGCGCTATATTTTTTTGGTGCTGCGCTATATTTTTTTGCTGCCATGTGTGTATTTCGGGCTGCCTCATATCTGGCTATGGTGGCGTGTGGGGGTGCGGGCAGGGTGGGGGGGGCAGGGACCGGGGGAGTTGTCGTGTGGGGAGTGGTAGAGAACATGTGAGTCATGCAAATGACCGCGTGTTGTTATTTTGGAGCGCCTGCGGCGCCAGAGAATACATAGCTTTGGAGATGACGTTGCTTTCTTTCGCAGCCGTTTTTAGCGACGCCTGCGGCGCCAGAACGTGAACTTCATGTGGAGATGCACTATGTATATATATATATATACATATATTTATATATATATATATACATATCTTATGGCGCTGCCTCACAAATTTTGTAACGCCTGCGGCGCCAAAATTCATAGGACGCCTTTTCGTTTTTTGTGTTGCTGCCTCATTCGGGCGGCTATAAGCTAGGTTTTAGGATTTAAAATTTAGGGTTTAGGCTTAGGGTTTAGGGGACAGGGGAGGGGCAAAACTGAAACTCGCTTGCGCGGGGTCATTGCTTACCGCGCAGGATGTAGGGGATGGATGGGGATGGGATGTCTCAACAATGTTCAATAATGAAGCCAAGTTCGCTTCGTGTTCTTTGTTCTGCCTGCTTTCCGGCGCAGGTGGCGCTAGAATGTGTAGTGATTTGGAAAATGACCCATGTTCTTGTTGCCTTGTGCGACATAAAAGAGCGACGACGTCTTCAACAGCAGCTGTGTCGCATTTTTGTTGCAAAGTAAGCGGGGAGAGAGGTTTGACAAGCAACTCATGCAATAGTCATATTCGCGTGTCCAAACAGCTCCACCCTGTCATATTGACTTTGATGACTCTGCACGCGAGAAATGGCCAATGTCCGGCCACAAATCGCTGAACAACATCCGCGCTGCGTAGCATACGGTTTAAGGTTCGCGTTTAGGAGGCATAATAATATTCAAAGAAGAAGCGTGTGCGTCAACACCTATGCTTGGGCGAACGCGGATGGCCCTAAACTGTTTGGTTCACCAGTCTCATCATCCCGCGCCACTATATGCAAAGAGCGGCAGTACATACATGCGTCGGAGTTCACACGCGCGTGTTTTGTTTCTCTCTTCATTGTTTTGCCTCTCTTCCTCAGTCTTCTCTCGCTCTCTCCACGCATTTCTCCCTATCCTTCTGCCTGCCAGGACATTTCATACCAACAAGACTTACCCTTGTGGTTGTGGTAGATCACAGTCCTGCGACGGAAAAAGCATACGGTTTGAACCTCCTCAACTTCATAGCAGCAAAGATGGCAGCACGATTGCAGCATGCATCTTACATACAGAAACATGAGTCAGGTTTCAAATCGCATACTTGACCGCGCCTGACCTGACCCCTCACTTGTGCAGATCGGGTGTTTGGGGCTTCGAAAAAATGGCGGGATATGCTCCACTGCCGCTACGATTTGTTCCAGATTTGTCGAAAAACCTAAACTTCGTGCCTGAAACCCTATACTCTACACCCTAGCCTAAACCCCCTTAGCCCGAAACCCTAAACCCATTTAATTCCCAAGCCCAAACCCAAACAAGAATTCTTAAAGTGGAAGCTGCAGCGTGCCGACGCAGACGTACCTTAGCAGTCTTAGTCCAGCCTTAGCCCCTGAAACTCTAAACTCTGCAGCCTAAACCCCTAAAGCCTTAACCCATCTCAAACCCTGAAGCCGAAACTTTGAGCCCAAACCTAAAAGAAGCTTGAGGTGGAAGCGCCCAACCCAAAAAAAACCTCAAGCAACCACTACTTCTATCACTGGCTGTCGCCGAAGTTGTGGCTTCATTTTTTCATGTTTTCTTTCTAGCCATTCTAGATTTGACCTGATGTGGGGGCTTTTTGCTGCTTCCAAAAGCAAAACTCTCGACTACCACATTTCGAGCACTGGGGGCCAACCAGACCGAAATCCAGGTGGGCCTGCAAGCAATTCAAAAACATGATGAGGCAGCTGCCAAAAAAATTCAGGCAATTCAAAAGTATCTGCCAGGTTAAAAAACCTGACCCGCGCAATTTAGCAGCGAGGCGTGCTTCTGAAGATTTCTGGGCCCAATTTTGGGGTGAGTTTTTCTAACTCGTCACGAGTCGTTCTAATGAGGATCCCCGTTATTTAAAAGTCCAAGCCCCATCCCCTTCAAGACAGGGCCCTTGATAAGCCGAATCTTCAAAGTTGAACGACGGCCACCGGTCGCGAACAGCAGCACGGCCCTGTGCATGATGCGAGTAGAAAAGTTCACTTTCGGGGCGGCACAGGCACTGGGCACCTCACTGTGATGGCAGGGTAGAGAAGGCATCCTGTCTTGAATGCGATATTCCAAGTCTTGCCTGCTATTCAGACGCTACCAGCGTTAAGCTCCCCCGGATGCATTGCGACCGTGATTCCCTGCAACCAACCAGACAAGAGGTCCGAGGAGGACAGCCAGAATGGCACGGCAAACATCACGGAAGAAGAGTCCGAAGTGGGCGCAGGCTTGTTCTTCAGAGGCACACCGTTAGGGAAACATCGCATGTAGCGACAGCATTCCTAGGTAGGCCCTTGGGACATCTTATGTTTCCTTATTGGCTTTAAGAGGAATCATATTCAGGACTATTTTGTTCAAAGAGTCTTACGGGCCATCCTAGATTCTACAGACAACTAGCGCCTGCGATCTTTTACTTGGGTGTTCTCATATCAAGGATCCTAGTCTTCAGGGTCCATATTGAGTTCTCTTATTTTCTGAGACCACTATATGAAAGAGCCAACATTCTCCGGTGGCGTAGTGTTTCGATTTGGGTTTTGGCTGCCTGAACTTGGTTCCAGATTTTGGGTTTTGGGGTTTCAGGGATGTAGCAGTAGCTGAATCCAGGGCTTTGTGGGGTGGTGTTGTAGGGCGGTTCATGTTCTTTAAGCCTTCAACTACATACACCTCTGAGCACTCGAAGCGAGCCAAACGTCCACCAACGTAAACCCAACTCAGAAATTTACCCAGAACACCGAAGCTTCTTGGAGCAGAGCCTCGTTCCCAAGTTTCTGCTTGGCTTCTGCTTTGGCTCATGAGTTTCATGTGGTATTGCAATGCGCCCCAAAACCTGAGCACAGATGAGTAAAGATATGTCAACCAGTGATGCTGTGGACGATTCAGGTTCTCGAGTCCGGCGCCGTCGAAGTTCCTTCCGACGGAAGTTTTAAGCCTTTTGAAGCTTGCTGGAGTGTTCACAGGGGAGTCTAGGCTGAGGGCTTAGCAACTCCCGATCTGCGCCCTGGACACAAAGATGTCTTGCAGAGCATTTCGGGTCAAAAAGACGGACCGGATTCGAGATTTGAGGAAGTCGCGCTCTAGGTGCATGGGCTTACGGAGTTCGTGGTGGCTTCCGAAACGCTGTTCTCATTGACCAGCGCAGGACGTTTGGCTCGACTTGGTGTGTTGCGGCAAGCTACTGCGGACTCACGATTCAGAAGTTCTTGCAACCAGCACATTTACCGTTTAGGAGCTCAGAGCATGTCCCGCTAGTACGCCTCATGTTCGGAGCATGGAGCAGAGACTCCGTCAGTTCTGGAACACAGGGCGTGTTGAACCAGCATCCCTCATGTTTTGGAACATGGAGCAGAGGCATGGAGATCTGACAGCAACGGTGATGTTTCTTTGTAGCTTGTCTTTGTCAAATGGTCCAAGTCTCACACAGCTGCTTCCGCGACCTGAAATATCCTGGCACTCCACCCCATACCAAAAAAGGCAGATCCTGCACCTGAAGCTCTAGATCATTCTGCTGAGCTGAGCCAAAGGCGCCGAAGGCCATGAAACCAGCCCCCCATTGTCAATCCTAAGCCCTAAAAACGCGCCCCCCCAAAGACCAAACCGAAGTCCGGCAAAGAGCTGATCTTCGGGACTTCGGTGTGCTTTCGCGTCTTCAGCAACGCCCGAAGGCTACCCGAGGGGGCTACCAAGGCTCCCGAGCTTCAGCCGCTGGCGTTGAGAAAGAAGACCCTTCGAAGAAACGAGGCACCGGCAGAGGCAAAGCAGCGGTAGTCAAGAGAAGTCGGACATTCTGGCGAGGAGCTGAGCTTGTCAACGCAAAACGAGTCCATCATTTGCTAGCCATTTTGGCTGACAGTTTTCCAAGAAGGGGACGAGGCCCTGCTCAGCTACAGCAGCTAAGCCTTCCCAAAACCCCTCTCACTCATCATTCATGGGATGCTCCGGGAGCACGCTCGCTACAGTAGGTGCCCCAGCAGTGTCTTCAGAGCACTTCTTCTCGCGGTATAACATTGAGGTGGAGAAGAAGCTCGGAGAAGGTGCCTTTGGACAGGTCTGTGTCGCAGTTGACAAGTCCACACAGGAGGAGCTTGCCGTGAAGATTGTGGACGTTTGTCACCGTGATGAACATGGTGCTTCTAGTGGCGCAGTCTGCAAGAACCGTGACCGGCTGAGCCGGACAGAGGTGGATCTGTGGACGAGGGCAAGCGGCACCGACAGTGAATACATTGTCAAGCTTCACAAGAGCTTTGCAGCCACGCCCTTGTACCTTATAGGGGTACTTGGAAATGAGTCTTAGCTTTTTGGGTACGATAGTCCCTAAGAAGCAGCAAGAACTATACTTCTTGCGGGGCTCCAAGTGCAGAGTAGGTACTACATGGTCTGTGAGAAGTGTCAGTGCTCCTTCATGGACCGACTCGTGGCGGCGGGGTCCATGACAGAAATCGACCTGGCCATGGTCTTTCGGCACATGCTGCTGGCGCTCTCCCACACCCATGGCGCCGGCATTGTGCACAGGGACATCAAGCCTGATAACTTCCTGTGGGGTGGTCCCTATATCCCACTTGGGAATTCTTATTTTTTAAATTATTTTTTGTTTATATAGAAACCCAAACCCAAAAGAGGATATATTGAAGATATATCATTTTTATAATGAAAGGGGAGTATTGAGGTCCAGGGAGCAGCGTCCTGAAGCTCTGTGACTACGGCGTGGCGGCCGCGATGCCCAAGACAGGGAAGCTCAAAGGAGTCTAGGTAGGCCCTTGGGATGTTTTCAGAGGGTTTAGAGTTTAGGGTTTAGGGTTTAGGGTTTTTGGGGTGATCATATTCAGGAAACATTATTTCAGAGGGTCTTTAAGGGGGGCCATCCTAGGAGTCTTTGGCACCGCCCCCTACATGGCTCCGGAGATGCTGCAGAACGAAGGCTACGACTTTTTGGCCGATGTCTGGTCCATCGGCTGTGTGGCCTACTTGCTGTTCTTCGGCAACTTTCCCTACTCGCCTTCAGAAGTACTTCGAGAGATCCGTCCTGAATGCGTTCAAGCACCTCAAGCTCGCCCGACCTTCAGGGATATCCTTGGTCTGGCGAGCACGCCTCATCGCCTCCGCGCCAGCGCACCGGCCGTGAAGAAGGCCATCATCGAGGACAAGCCGCCCCTCTCTTTTCCCGCCGGTGACTGCGTCGCTGGTTCTGGGGCGGTGGACTTCACGCGCTGGCTGCTGCGGCGCTCCGCCGTGGAGCGGCCGACGGCAGCGGAGGCCTTGCGCCACGACTTTGTCGCTTCGTCTTCGTCGTGTTCATTGTAAGCACCCCATGACGATTTTAGTTAGGACCGTTAGGAGAGATGTGTTCAGAGAAATGTTATAGTTCCGGTGGAGCTTTTGCCGTACAGGCTTGCAGAAGACCTGCCTGTCCGGCTGAGGCTTCCCCAAATTTTTCCCCCCAAAATCTTGTTTCGGGCCCGGTTCGGGCCTCCTGAAGCTTGCTTTTCCTCTTTGCACGGCAGGGATCGAGCTCTCCAGCATCAGTCGTCACATCTTTTTTTCCTAAACATGCCAGTCAGGACGTTTTGGCTGGGGGCTCGGTGCCTGTGAAGAGATATGAGAGTTTCCAAAATGAGGGTGCTTTGCTCATACCCTTCATAGTAAACTTGAGGCCCCTAATTAGAAGAAACTCTCAGATGCAATCACGCAAGCTTCGCCCCTGAAGTGACCTCTTCCGTCTCGAGCACACGTGTCGATGCGTTTTTCGTTTTGCCGTTGCTTTTTTTGATTATATATATATATATATTTGGGCGTCCGCCTATTGCGGTTCCCCTTATTTTTTTAGGTTTACATAAATGTATATTTTTTAACCCTAAACCATCGTTATAACCACAGCAACAAGTCGATGATGATGTAGGTACCCCAAACCTATAGGGTTAAGTTTGACAGGTTTAGGGCTTAAGATTCAGGCATTTAAACGTCAGCCCGCAATGAAACCTAAACCCTAACCGTTCAACCCGATAGAGTTAAGGTTAAGCGGTTAGGGTTTAAGATTTAGGTATTTTTAAACTTTAAACCTAAACCCATAGAGATTTAACCTTAAGGGTTGAAAGTTCGGGCAGTTAAACCTTAACCCTGAACCGTTTAGGGTCAGAACCCTAAAGCCCGACAGGGCTCTACAAGGAACAAAGGTTTTGACCCTAAAGGGTGCTGAAGGTATACATGCCCAGACCTTAGGTTTTCTTGAACCATTCAACCCTACAGGGTTTAAAGGCTTAGGGTTTAAGGTTTAGGCATTACCTGTACGATAGAACCTTAAAGCCCTATAGGGCTTGGGGCTTAGATCCCTAAACCTTGAATCCCATAGGGCTATGCCTACGTTTGTAGGGCTTTCTTCCCGGTGACGCGAGAATACTGTGAGCAAATGTCCTTTTCACTACTTCCTGGGATTCAAAATATAAACAAACCATATCGTTATATGATAGAATTCAGGTTTTGCTTATCGGGGGATGGTTGCTTGAGCTATCTTAGGTAAGGTAAAGATTTTAGGATAGAGGTTTTGTTTTGCTTATTGGGGCGCGATGGGGTTACCCTCATTTTCTTATAGGCTATTTACATGTATATAAATCAAACCCTAACCCATAGTTATAACCACAGCAATAAGTTATAACCTTGTCATATAGAAATTTCCGCAGAGCTCGTCAAATCCGATCATGATGTAGGCGCCCCAACCCTAGAGGGTTAAGGTTGACAGGTTTAGGGTTGAAGATTGAGGCATTTAAACCTAAGCCGGCAATTCAACCTAAACCCGAACCTTTAAACCCTATAGAGTTAAGGTTTAAGGGGTTGGGGTTTAGGATTTAGGCATTTAAAACGAAAACTCGAAAAGTTTCAATCTTAAGTGTTTGAAGTTCGGGCATTCAGACCTTAACCCTGATTCGTTTAGGGTCAGAACCGTAAAACCCTATAGGGCTCCCAAAGGTTCAAAGATTTTAGCCCTAAAGGGTACTGAAGGTATACACACCGCCCACCGCTCCCCCTTCCCCGCCACGTTTGAGGGCCTTCCCCTGCTACGTTTCAGGGCCCCAGCGAGCCCATTCCGCCCCCACCTCCGCCACGTTTGAGGGCCTTCCCCTGCCATGTTCAGGGCCTCCCCATTCCGCCCCCACCTCCCCCTGCCACGTTTCAGGGCCACTGGCTACCTTCTTTCAGATGTTTTTAAGGGGCTCCAGCGCATGCCCGCCCCCACCGCCCCCACCGCCCCCACCGCCCCCACCGCCCACACCGCCCACCGCTCCCCCTTCCCCGCCACGTTTGAGGGCCTTCCCCTGCTACGTTTCAGGGCCCCAACGAGCCCATTCCGCCCAGACCTTAGGTTGTCGAACCATTGAACCCTATAGGGTTTAACGGTTTAGGTTTAAGGTTTGGGCATTAATTACCTATACAATAGAACCTTAAAACCCCAGAGCGCTTGGGGCTCAAATCCCCAAACCTTGAATCCCATAGGGTTATGCCTACGTTTGTAGCGCTTTCGTCCCGGTGACGCGAGAATACTGTGAGCAAATGTCCTTCCACTACTTCATGGGATTCAAAATATAAACAAAGAGGATAATTCAAGTTTTGCTTATCGGGGGATGGTTGCTTGAGCTATCTTAGGTAAGGTAAAGATTTTAGGATAGAGTTTTTGTTTTGCTTGAGCTATCTTAGGTAAGGTAAAGATTTTAGGATAGAGGTTTTGTTTTGCTTTTTGGGCGTGATGGGGTTACCGTTACCCTCATTTTCTTATAGGCTAATTTACATGTATATCAATCAAATCCTGAACCATAGTTATAACCGCAGCAAAAAGTTATAACCTTGTCATGTACAGTATGTGGGATATTTCGCTTGTTGGGGGCGTGATGGGGCTCCCCTTATTCTTATGGGTTTACATAAGTGTATAAAAATCAAACCCTAACCCATAGTTATAACCACAGCAATAAGTTATAACCTTGTCATATAGAAATTTCCGCAGAGCTCGTCAAATCCGATCATGATGTAGGCGCCCCAACCCTAGAGGGTTAAGGTTGACAGGTTTAGGGTTCAAGATTGAGGCACTTAAACCTAAGCCGGCAATTCAACCTAAACCCGAAGCTTTAAGCCCTATAGAGTTAAAGTTTAAGAATTAGGGTTTAAGGCGCAATCCCATATAGTATACGTATACTTCTGAGCAGAAAAGATACGGGAGACACTGCTTGCGATTCAGAATATTCGGAACAGAAAGCATACAGGGGACACTGCTTGCGAATCAGAAGTTTAGGAGCAGAAGAGATGCGGTCGAGGTACCTCGGCAGGAGCACCATTAAACCATCAAACCATTAAACCAATAAACCATTAAACCATTGAACCAATGGTTTCCCCCTTATGAGAATCCCCTACTCTATTAAACCATTAAACCATTAAACCATTAAACCATTAAACCATTAAACCATTAAACCATTAAACCATTAAACCATTAAACCATTAAACCAATGGTTTCCCCCTTATGAAAATCCTTAAACCATTAAACCATTAAACCATTAAACCATTAAACCAATGGTTGCCCGCCATGAAAATGGTTTAATGGTTTAGGGGATTCTCATATGGGGGAAACCATTGGTTTAATGGTTTAATGGTTTAATGGTTTAATGGTTTAATGGTTTAATGGTTTAGGGGATTTTCATAAGGGGGAAACCATTGGTTTAATGGTTTAATGGTTTAATGGTTTAATGGTTTAGGGGATTTTCAGAAGGGGGAAACCATTGGTTTAATGGTTTAATGGTATGGTTTAATGGTTTAATGGTTTAGGGGGGAGACCATTGGTTTAATGGTTTGAGGGATTCTTGGTTAGATGGTTTAAGGGAATGTGCAAAAAACACAGGGGAACCGCTATAGGCGGTGACCCATATATTTATATTTATATTTATATTTATTGATTTAGTTTTGTCTATTTCAGTATGTGGATCTAAAGAGAGACGGACGTGGCTGTAGTCATGCCGCGCCAGTAAAATGCTGGGCGGCTGCCGATTTTGACGATTTTGCAGCTCAGCTCCTTGAGCAAGTGGGCAGGCGCTCACAATCCAACCTCTTCGAACATCGAAGGAGGTTTAAACCGCATCAGGAAGAATCAGAGAGAAAAGACAAAGGCTTTGGAGATCGAACAGATTCGACTTCTGAAGGGAGGCCTCTTGAGTGCCAGGGTAAGGGTTCCCACGGTCTTCAGAAAGGAATTTGAATCTTGGCGTGAGGCCCTGTTCGGCAGGTTGCAAGGCTTATGGAGGGGTACACTGCCAATTGCGTATCCGTTTCGCCGCATAGTTTTTTGTACATAATCTATATATATATATATACAATGCACGCCCACACCTTGTTCCATTTGTTCAGTCAGGCTCCTATGTTGGGGTCTGGGATCCACTGCCTTGTGAGAGGCTTTTTCAGTTGACGAGTCTGTGATACCAGTGAGAATATCAGCCCAGGATTCTGGGTTTCTGTGTTCATTCGCCGTTCGCGGCTGTTGTTTTCTTTCGGCTCTTTTCCCATATTGCTCATCGCACCTGCCTGCGGAAACCTAGGTCCAGCTCCATCATGCTTCATCTGCCGGAATCCTCGAATGCCATCCTCCAAATCACAGAGCCATGGCTACTGAGGCTGCTCGCGATGGCAATGACATGAACTACCTCACGGCGCTAGTTCGCGCGGCCCATGAGGGTCATGTAGAAGTGGTCCGCGTGCTCTTGGAGGGAGGAGCTGACACAGACTTCGCGACCGAGAGCGGCGAGACTGCCCTAATCCGTGCAGCCAATGCAGGCCATGCGGAGATCGTGCAATTGCTGTTGGCGGCGCACGCGGGCACAGACCTGGCTGATGCTATGGGCCGTACCGCCCTCATTTGCGCATCTCATGGAGGTAACGCTGAAATTGTGCGTCTCTTACTGGAGGCCAAGGCTGCCACGGACCCGACGGACGAAAACGGCCGCTCGGCACTCTTCCGGGCCGCCCGGCGTGGCCACCTCGAGGTCGCGCGCTTGCTTTTGGAATTTGGTGCAAACAAGGACTTGGCAGATAGCACTGGAGATACGGCTCTTATCCGTGCATCTTTTGGAGACCATGTGGAGCTGGTCCGTTTGCTCTTGGAGGCCAGAGCTGATACAGAGTTGGCAGACAAGGATGATGCAACAGCCCTGATCCGAGCCGCGGCTGAGGGGCATGCAGAGGTCGTACGTTTGCTGATTGATGCTGGGGCCGACAAGGAGGAGATGGACAGGGAGGGCCAAACGGCGTTGCTGCGCGCAACTGTCGAGGGCCACATAGAGGTCAGCCGACTGCTTGCAAAGTAAAGCAGCTCGTTTGATGCCTGCCCCGGCTGCCATGAGGATGCAAAAAAAGCCACCACAGAAGCCCTGCATCCAGCTCTTCCTCACTGATGCAAGCTAACAAGAAGTGCAGCATCATCTTCCTCGGAAAGTGTTTCGACCTGACCATGGGTCTCACCTCAACCTAGGCCCGAACACCTCAACCCAATCCCTTGTGCAACCGAAACTCTATACGCAAAGAGTTGTTCTCTGCACCCACTTCTGGCTGCAGACCAAGGGTTCGTCAGGTTTCCGCCGCGTTCTCAGAGGATCTCGCAGCGAATCAACTGCAGGTTTCTGCGGGGTCGTGAAGCGGTGGCCTAGAGGCCGACAGATTGCCTCCTACTGCACTCGCGTATCGCAAGTCCACCACTGTACTTCTCGTTCACACAACCCCTTCTTTTCCCCGCAGCATGATGACCTTATGACGGGGTCATGGGCCCCTTTGGTGTGGCAGCTCCGTCGCTCAGAATTTTCTTGTAGCCCAGTGGTACCCTTTCTCCTTTTTGGGTTCAAGGTTCCCTGGCCAACCCAAAAAATGGCTGCCCTTCTTTTCATATGGTTGCTGGGCTACCAGGTTTTGTTCGCTCTTCGTGTTCGTTTTGTTTCAGCAGTGCGTTTGTTTTGTCGCCGTCGCAACTGCCAAGCGTTTGCCACTGCATTTGCCCCATTTTTGCTTGCCCTGCTTCAGATCAAAGCCTCTTAAGAGTTGCGATTCCTGAAAGTCAAAGGGGCTCGACGTAAGGAGCGGACATTGCAAGAAAACAGCTCGACCTTTCAGAATAGAAAGTGGTGGATAGGTGACTTCGTGCCATTTGGTTTCGATCTGTGTGAGTGTGGCGGTGTATGGACAACTTGTCATGGCGTGTTTCTGTCGCCAGGTCAACATTTTGGCGTTTGAAGCGGTCAGCGGACCAGGTGTCAAGCACAATCGGTTGTCTGCAATCCGTGTTTGCTTGTTTGGGTGTGTTCCCCCCGACACAACCGCATGAGCCAGAATGAGAACTCAGAGGAGAAATATCCACACCATGCCCAACCGACGGCTGCACGTGCCTGCCCTGCTACGCTGCTGAACCGTGAGGAGACGAAGGACCTGACCAGCTGAAACTGAGCGAAGGTGGTAACGCTGCATCATGCCAACAAAGGGAGGCGCAAGTGTGTCAAGGTTGAAATGCCTAGTCGAGCCAGAATGCCGACAAGTCTCAGTGTGCCTACTTGTTGTCGTACTTGCATGGTTGAAACGGCGCTCTGTGCCCTCGAGGAGGTTCCCAAAGTTGGAGCCTCCAGGAAGACGGGTGGGAACTCTTCACAAAGGAGCCCTAGGGGCCCTCAAATCTTGCATCGGTGTGTGCAGCTATCCTGGTGGGTGCGCAAGTAGGGCGAAGGTAAAAAGACCCCCGGGTTCCATGCGGCTCCTGGCCCTGTGCCTTGCCCCGCTGCTGGCTCTGCGCCTGGACTCCGCTGCGGCACCTCGTCGCTCCATTTCTTCTCTCAGACTTGAGGCTGCAAGCATAGACGGAGGACTCCTTAGACAGACGGCAGACGCTGCGTTCTCACATGTTCTCACGCTTTGCTCGCATTGGTGCTTTGCTGGGTTCTTGTTAAGGAACTTATATCTGAAGCTGCCATAAGGAAACCCGATATTTATGCTGGATAATAACTGACATGAAGTTCCTGAAGAAGAGCTCAGTTTGGACCTAGAGCCCTGTGTAGACTTCCAGAATTCCCGGAAATAAGCCGGGAGGCTTCGGTTTTTGAGCGAAACGTGGTGGCTCGAGAAGCAGCAGGTTTTTGGGTCGAAATAAAGGAAGGGCGCAGGAGATGCCCAACGAACGGCGACAAATCCTGGTTGCCGCGGGGCCCAAGGGAGGGATGGGGTGTGTAGGCTTGCGGCTTACGGCGTGTAATCACAGCAAGGAATCCATCACCCATGGTTAGCAGGCCTTGCGAAGGAAGTCCGGAGGGAATGCTTTGGAAGGAGGCTTCTGGGAAGGAGGCGCTAGGAGGAAGAAACGGAAGGAGGTCTTTGGAAGGAGGCCTGGCAAGGGAGAATGGAATTTAAGCAGTTCCAGCGGCTTAAATTCCACGGGCGCGCAGAATTTAAGCAGTTCCAGCGGCTTAAATTCCACGGGCGCGTGGAATTTAGGCAGTTCCAGCGGCTTAAATTCCACGGGCGCGTGGAATTTAGGCAGTTCCAGCGGCTCGGCTTAAATTCCACGGGCGCGTGGAATTTCAGCAGTTCCAGCGGCTTAAATTCCACGGGCGCGTGGAATTTAAGGGTTGGCCTCGGAAAGCAAGGATTGGTGCTCGGACATAAGGAATGTTGCTCGGAAATAAGGATTGCTGCTCGGAAAGAAGGATTGTTGCTCGGAAGTAAGGACTTCTGACTCGGATTTTTTTTGCCGCTTAAATAGATTCCACGCGCCCGTGGAATTTAAGCCGCTGGTTTGCTTAAATTCCACGTGACCGTGGAATTTGAGGCGTGGGAATTACTGCTTAAATTCCACGCGCCCGTGGAATTTAAGCCGCTGGAACTGCTTAAATTCCACGCGCCCGTGGAATTTAACCCGCTGGAACTGCTCAAATTCCACGCGCCCGTGGAATGTAACCCGCTGGAACTGCTTAAATTCCACGCGCCCGTGGAATTTAACCCGCTGGAACGGCTTAAATTCCACGCGCCCGCGGCATCAAATCGGCTTCTCAAATTCCACAGGCGTCTAGGATGTGAGCGGCGCGGCTCCACGCTTGACAAACAATCAAAGCGAGAGTTTCAGGGTGGCATGTAATCGCGAAAGTTTTCGCCCCTGAAGGACCCGCCTTAGTTGCACAAATCGCGAGAGACATTTTATTTGCAAAGCCTCGGGGTGGAGGGCCACCTGAAGTTGAAAGAGTCGCGAGATTGATAGATTCTTACTATCCAAAATTTGTCGCGAAAGTCATGATGCCCAAATGTTCGCACCTGCGCGAGAGCAAACCTCAAACTCTCTCCAGATACCCCTCCCAAACTGAAACCCCGAAAGTGGAGCCCATCAGCAAGACCATGAAGACCTGGAAGTTCACAATGGTTGGTTGCACGGAGCTACCCCCAAACCTGCCTGATGCCTTCCCAAGCTGCCGCTGGTCTGGAAACGACGATGTGACCACTAAATTTCCTTAAAGTACGCCTGAAACCCGAAGTCTGGAAATCTGCAGAGCCGAGGCCCTCCGGAGCGATGGCGATGTCGGATCCGTGCTAGCGCTCGAGGCCTGGCGCTTCCCTCTCCCCCCCGCAGCCCCCGACTCGCCAGATTCAGATGTTTGAGGGTTCCGGTTACAGAGTTCTTCTTTCTCGGGCTCTGGCCGAATTTGTTGTTGGTAGATACTTGCAACTGCACACAGAAGTCACCAATGTGGCCAGGTCACGTTGCGTTCAGATGATTAATTATAACATGAGCTTGGCGGGGACGAAACCAGCACGGCTGCCTTGACCTTATATAGTGTTCGCTAACAACGTCTGGCGACCGTGCAACTGCCCGTACTGCGCAGCCAAACCCCCTGCCATCAAGCATGCGCAAGCAAGAAGGACAGTCTCACGTATTTGTTTCCCGCAGTCCACATTTCTCTCTTTTGTTGGTGGTGAGGAACGCTGTGAGCTCTGCAGCTTTGGAGCTTGTGACAATCATTGTTTCAAGGCCCACGCACGTGCATTGAGGCCACCTGCAGAACTATGGACCCTGGGGAAACTACGTAGTCCTGTTATGGAAACGCCTCCCTGCATGCAGGGTTCAGAAACAAGTTTGTGAAGTCCGTCATTTGGGTGTATGTGTGAGCACACGAGGACAGCCACGGGGACCAGCAAGCGGGCCGAAGACAAAACGGATCCAGAGAGTGACGCTCGGCTGAAACTTGCGGGGCCGTTCCCATTCGGCTGTCGGGCTCCGTGCTCGGCCACTCGTTGTTCCCACACCTTTGCACACCGCCCCTTGCAAGGCCCGTCCCCGGAGGCACTCCGCCACATCTTGCTGACGCTCGGGATCCCCGCCGAAGAGCTCAAGGGGCAGCCCGACAAGTGGAGAGGAATCCGCTTCCGTGAGGACGGTTGTATGCAGGCGCTGGATCTACATCGCAGACCCATCAGCGGCATACTGGATCCTCTTGCGAATCTCACCAGCCTAAAGTTTCTATCTCTGTCGGACACCGAAGTAACCGGAGGCTTGCAGGCCTTGAGCGAGATGAGCGAGCTGCAGAACCTATGGCTGGATGGCACCAAGGTGGCCGGTGACCTGCAACCACTTGCCAAGCTCACGAAGCTGAAGGAGCTCTTGCTCAAGAACACCGGCGTCACCGGAGGCTTGCAGGCGTTGAGCGAGATGAGCGAGCTGCAGAAGCTGTGGCTGGATGGCACCAAGGTGGCCGGTGACTTGCAGCCCCTCTCCAAGCTCACGAAGCTGAAGCAGCTGTATCTCTCGGACACCGGCGTCACTGGAGGCTTGCAGGCCTTGAGCGAGATGAGCGAGCTGCAGAAGCTGTGGCTGCATGATACCAACGTGGCCGGTGACCTGCAACCACTTGCCAAGCTCACGAAGCTGAAGGAGCTCTTGCTCCAGAACACCGGCGTCACCGGAGGCTTGCAGGCGTTGAGCGAGATGAGCGAGCTGCAGAAGCTGTGGCTGGATGGCACCAAGGTGGCCGGTGACTTGCAGCCCCTCTCCAAGCTCACGAAGCTGAAGCAGCTGTATCTCTCGGACACCGGCGTCACTGGAGGCTTGCAGGCCTTGAGCGAGATGAGCGAGCTGCAGAAGCTGTGGCTGCATGATACCAACGTGGCCGGTGACCTGCAACCACTTGCCAAGCTCACGAAGCTGAAGGAGCTCTTGCTCCAGAACACCGGCGTCACCGGAGGCTTGCAGGCGTTGAGCGAGATGAGCGAGCTGCAGAAGCTGTGGCTGGATGGCACCAAGGTGGCCGGTGACTTGCAGCCCCTCTCCAAGCTCACGAAGCTGAAGCAGCTGTATCTCTCGGACACCGGCGTCACTGGAGGCTTGCAGGCCTTGAGCGAGATGAGCGAGCTGCAGAAGCTGTGGCTGCATGATACCAAGGTGGCCGGTGACCTGCAAGCACTCTCCAAGCTCACGAAGCTGAAGAGGCTCTTGCTCAAGAACACCGGCGTCACCGGAGACTTGCAGGCTTGAGCGAGATGAGCAGCTGCAGCAGCTATGGTTGCATGATACCAAGGTGGCCGGTGACCTGCAAGCACTTTCCAAGCTCACGAAGCTGAAGAAGCTCTGGCTCAGGAACACTGACATGTATGGCGATCTTGCCGACCTGGTTCAGTTGACAAACCTGGAAAAGGCCCCCGAGCCGTCCCCCTTCACTGTAGCACTGTCGGCTTGTACCCGGCCCCGTCCCTGAAGATTCACATCTTTGCGCATGTCGCAGGCCGATCTGAGCAGCACGCTCGTGTCTGGGCGCCTGACGTCCGCCTGGCGGGGCCAGCTCCTCCAGCTCCGCTCGCTCGACCTCGCGGACCGGCCCTCAGAGCAAGGCCGCATGTACACCGTTTCTCCTGGGCACAACCCGACGAAGCCGAGGGGAGCCGGGTGAACTTCCTGCCCGTCGGAGGCGACCTCGAAGACCTCCGAGCGACATTCTTCACCGACGAGACGCGGCAGCTCCTTCCGGCTCTGGTGAACTTGGACGCCGCATTGTTGCATGTTGTTGCGCTTCCATTGAAGCTCCGGGCGGGCGGATGCGCTTGCCGACTGAGAGCTCATGAAGGTTACTTAGAGGTCGTCTCTGGATGTTTCTTGTATCCTACCTAAGGTCTCACGATGTCCGCTGGATGGCGAAGTGCAGAACCTGTTGGAGCCCCTCTCCTTCGCAGGACACCTGGCCTCGATCCGTGCCAGCGGCACGAACCTTTCCGGCCATGTCTTGAAGAGCTGCTTGCGCGAGGTACACGTGAATGGTGCCGACTATGGTCGCTATTGCGCTGTACCCTTGCAGCGGACCCTGCAAGTCTTGGAGTTGGCGGACAACAGGATCCATCGCATCGAGGGCATCCCTGCCAACGACAACGTCTCCTTGGCGAACAACTCGGAGACGTTTCTGAACGTGAAAGCATTGCGGGAAGCCTTGGGCAACAATGTGCAGGTGGACCTCACGGCTACCAAAATCTCCAACACGGACGATGTCGCCACACTGTTTCATGAAGGATTTCTTCACAGAACTGAACAGCTGACCCAAAGCGATCGCCTGAAGGGTTTCGCATGTTACGACATCACCTCCACGTCTTTGCGGGTGTCTCCGTCCTCATTTTGGCCGCAAGGCTTGTGCGCCTGCAGCGAGGGCTTCGAAGGGAACGGCACCTCGTGCAAGCAGTGCCATCCAAACACCTACAATGAGCACTTCAACCGCAGTTGTGCGCCGTGCCCCAGCAACAGCACGGCGATAGCAGGGGCCACCTCTGTCTTCAGCTGCGTCTGCACAGTCGGCAGGACAAGTCGGGGAGCTCTAGAGCCTCTGTATGTCTATATGTTTCTAGGATTGGGAGGAGCACCATCCTGCAATTCTATATACATCCCCACTCCTCGACCGGTCTTCCACCGCAGGATGCATCTGTCGAAGTCTGGGTCTGGGCAAGATTGCCAGTGCGATGCTTCGAAAGCCCTCCACAAGACTCTTGGCCGCATCGCGAGATGAAAAGATTTATGGACGAGCACTCCATCCCAAACGGTCTCAGACCCCATGCACCGGAAAAAAGCCGCAAATACTTATATGGTCATTTATCTAAAATATGGTCCCTTTTTGGGTACCCTCAATACTAAGGTGCCGCGGACCCTGTTTTGGAGACGTGACCATACATACATCAAAAGCATTTAGCACGGTCGAACATGCTTATAGGGCCGTGGAATGTTTCCAGACCTCACATGCGCTTCCGAGGGATGTCTGCGAAGACTGCGGAGAGCTGCACTTGGACTGCAGGGCTGCCGACTGCTCTATACATGGCAGGGCGTAAATGTATGTTTTGATCTGCCCTCATCCGATTGAAATCCCCTTCGGGCAAAACATTGAGCTCGAAGGGGTCTGGCTTTGGAACTACCCGGAGCCCACAGCCGGAAGAAAAGTTGTGCAGTCTCGGGAGGACTGCCGTCAGCACGGCCTCAACGCGAGCTCGGCGGCACCGCAGGCCTGCGATGATCCTTTGCGATTTATATGCGGATTGCGAAGAGGAGTGAATGCAGCTGCGCAGGTCGGCTATGCCCGTCTGCAAGCCGGAGCTGGACGTGCTTACAGGCGCAATGCTTTCGCCTGTGAGGCGCGTTCCGTCGTCGTTGCCTCGTCAGGTGCTTGGAGCCTGCTGCGAAGGTGCGCTGCAACGCTTCATTTGCGAACGGCACTGGGAGCGGCGCGGCTCTGGGCTGCGCCGCCGGCCACCGGACCGCACCCACTCAGGGATGCACGTCACCGTCATACAGTAGTAGAAAAGTTCCTCAGAGGCCATGAGGGTCCACTCTGCGTGGCCTGCTCCTGGGGCTACCGCAGCCGCGCCGGCGTCTGCGTTCCCTGCGAAATGGCCGATGCCGGCGCGCGCTGGCCTCCGGGCCGATAGCAGTTCTGAACCGGCACATTGTTTAAGCGGTCTTATAAGTACTTCTTGTATGCCTTTTGAAGTCAACGCTCTCAAATAGTAATCTGCGCATGGCCAGGCTGTACTTGCGTTGGGTAGTCGGGGCCGCGGTCTTCGCCGGAGTGCTCGTTACCGGTATCTTCCTGTGGCGAAGGCCGGAGCTGATGGAGATGGAGAGATGTCTTGGGGAGAGGGAGGGGGAGGGGGAGCGAGAGAGAGAGAGAGAGAGAGAGAGATGGGAGCAGCACATCTTACCCCTAGCCGGCCCCATTCCACAAGTCCTGAAGTGGGAACACCATATCCCGAAGATAAGAGGCAGCTGATGTGGATGAACTCAACCGTCAACAGAACCTCCACAAGCATGACGAAGTTGTGGACCTTCTTTAGTTGGGAGTATGGCAAGCTGTGGCCATCGTTACCCTAAGCAACAAGAGTTGGGGAGTCGCTGCAGATGAAGTGCAGGGTGTAGGGAGTAGAAGGCCTCTGGTCGAGGGAGTTGTTTGCCCTAGCTGTCTTTCCCAAAAGCACGGCAAGCTTTGGACCATCTTTACCCTGAATAACAGGGGACGAGAGAACCTACACATTTCCCGTTGCCTAGTGCCGAGGACCCACACAGTTTTACACTTGTGCCTCGTCAATGCACGTAGACTTGTCAAGTCCTACACGAGTCCTCGGGGAGCACAGGCATGAACACCGTCGAGCCCAAACAGCTCCAAGACGTGTTAAGTCACAAAACTAGGGGTCGCAGTAGTGTTTGATCCTGTACAAGCGAGCCATGGGCAGCATCTACACGACACTCTCCTGACTAGTGAGGGAGTTGTGGGGAGTGGTTTCCGTCTTGGCTGTGCTGGGAGCTTTATACTCATGTGTTTACCAATTCTTGCTTCGGGGGAGTCAGCATCGCCCATGACTATAGTTGCGCAGGACAACAGTTGGGGACATTCCACACGAGAAGCAACCCAAATGTGGTGCACACAATCTCACGCCAACTGGATCACTGGAGCACGCCCGTCAGGGCGACCCCTTCGGGGGTGAAGTGCAGTGGAAGGAAGAAGGAAGAGAGAGCGCAGGGGAGGGAGGAGGCAAGGAGGGAAAAGAGAGATAGAGAGAGCGAACACGAGCGACTCCAGATGTAGCTGCAGGAGCCACAGCCAGCCCGCGACGGCCCGGCCCGAGCCGACCCTGTGGAGCGTCACGAGTCAAACATCAAAGCGGGGCACATTTTGCCGGGCATTGTCTGGTAACGTTAATGATTCCTTAGTATGTTCTCGAGCTGTATCCTCTTGTCTAGTTATTGCCAGAAACAGAGAGCCGTTTAGTATGCTTCTCCAGGTGATGCAGCCCCTGTTGGAGGCACAGGGCCCCGTGCTGCTCCAACTGTTCCAACTCTGGGGCCTGTTGGTGGCCTTCTTGGAATCCCAGACAAGAACTGGTGATGAACCGACGCAGACTGATGGCTTGTGGGCGGAGGAGAGGCTGTGCTGCTGCGCACTCGAGCGACCCCTCCAACAGCATTTGCCAGCAAGTCCTGCGCGCTTGCTCGGGCTCAGGAGTGTGTCCAGTGGCTCCAGCTTACCGCGCAAGGCCTCCGTGATGCGACGAGCCTCGAGTGCTGGTTCGGAAGGACCTTTCTTGAATCTCACAGCAGCCCGGAAGTCAGTGCTGCGCGTGTCGTGTCGTCGCAGTCAGGACAGCGAACGATGTCGTGGCTCTGGCCGGGCCATGTGTGCCCCTGGCGCTGCTGGCGCTCTGCGTCCTCTTGGAGGTGGCCTCCCACGGAAGCGGCAGTGGCCTCAGACATCCTCAGACCACAGATCGCCTAGCCGACGTCCGCGTGAGCGTCACGTTCTGCAGGCGTCAGCCTTGCCCTGAAGCTGCTCACCTTGCTGTACATCGGGGGCGCCTCGAGCAGCGCGGCGCTCACGCGATGCCAGCACACCGACGGAGGTGCGAACGCTCGCTGCTTTGCCCCGTACTGATTTCCGGTTCTCGCCTGTAGAGGCAAAGATCGGCTGCCCGATATGTATGCATTCCGGACGGCGCTGCCGGACATCAAGTGCCAGGACACTGCCCCCATTGTCGCCACGCTGCAGGTGTTCTGCTAGGACTTCGCCGCAGAGGCACTGCATGGAGTCATTAGGCAAGTTCGAAATGCAGCTTAGTCCTGGAGCCATCCGTTGTCGGAAGTCTCGGCTACCGTCTCCTGCGAGGCCCCGCAAGCCCGTAAGCCTGCACAGGGCCCGTGGAGCCCGTAGGCCTTGTACAAACTGAGGCAGATAGCATCGGTGCGTTGTGCGTCGTCTGCTATGGGCTGCTGATCCCCAGCTTCCTGGCGTACCTCATGTTTAAGCAGCACCTGGCTTTGGCGCCCAGCCGGCGCTTCGTCAGCCATGTCGCCACGAAGGGAGGTGACGTCACGGTCTGGGTTCTGCCGCTCGAGGAGTCCGAGAAGTCTGAGCCCGAGCAGGACAATGCCAGATTGTTCACACAGCCTGGAAAGTGGAGTTGTAGCTCTGTGCTGCCTCTTTGCCGAGACCGGAGGAGCTGAAAAGGAAGAGCCTCCTGGCCGCGGCGGTCGCCCGCAGCTGCATCTACTTCTCCGGAGGCGTCCGGGTCCAGCTGCAGGATGAGCGCCTGAGTCTTGGCTGCCACCGGCCTGCAACCCCTCTGAACTGTCGGGATGTCCGTCGTGCATCAGCTAAGGATCCTCCGACCAACGGAGCAAGGCGCCGAAGAGGTCGTGAACTTGGACGCCCCTCGCTCGATCGAGTGTGCTGGTATATTCAACTGGAGAGACACGGATGTTGGTGCGCTGCTCAGGGGAGCAGCTTCGTCTGGACGGTCCTGGGGAACAAGGGCGATGCAGATCTTCGGCGTTGCCAAGCTCTTGAGAGGCCTTGTCTTTGTCCTTCTTAGTCCTGCCTTCCTTTCCCAACCCAGACAAAGACGAATCGGGTCCGCGGTTTGTTTTGAGCGCTCTTCGACTTCTCCTTTGCATGAAGTCACTGGTTTGACGTGAATGCGTGGACCCGCACGGAGGATGCTGAAGGAGCGGTACGTACTTGAAGAGGCCGCCTCCTCCGACAGATGCTTGGCAGGTCCTCATGGTTCCTCGTGCCTGCCTGCCTTTGAAAGCCGCAGATGCCTTGTGTATATTGTAGAAGCGCAGCTTTTGAGGCATACATATTATGAGCTCATATGAAATATGTACATGTATGTGTATGTATATATATATATATATATGCTACCCCCCCCCCCCCAGCGACCTACCCTTTTTAGGCCTTTTTAGGCCTTTTTTACAAACAATAACAAAGAAGGCCCAAAAGTCGCGTAGTTAATCACCGGGTAATGAAGGACAGTTACTGGGACACCCACCTCACAGACCCCGATAAGCCAGCATTGGAAGAATCTACATTTTGAATCTGAAGCGGACAATGCTGTTTTTAGATGTTTAGATCAGTGTTTTTCTATGCAAATTGTGCGTTTCAAGGGCAATTAATGTTTTGTTGAGCAACTAATTTATTTATACAGCTGTGTTTGTACGAGGCAAAGTATTAATCAAATAGTGAAACATTTTTCTTGGTTCTATGCGAATTTAGCTACTAGAGTAATTATTAAGCAAAGAGCCCAATTTGACTCAAGTGAATACTATTTAAAGGAGCATACTCAACCAAGATACGAAATAAACACCATTCTCAACCAAAAAATGGCAAAGTGTGCGTTTAAAGTGCAAATGCTGTATTTATACAATTGTGTTTGTACTAGGCAAAGTATGCTCTCTGAAAAGTCCACTGAAATACCTTATGTTTACATATTCATGAATCGTTTTTATTTTTGAAATAATCATTTTATGCGAATTTAGCTACTAGAGTAACTATTAAGCAAATAGCCCAATTTGACTCAAGTGAATACCATATAAAGGACCATACTCAACCAAAATACGAAAGAAGCACCATATTCAACCACCATATGGCAAAGTGTGGTTTAAAGGGCAAATAGTGCTTTGTTGAGCAACTAATGCATTGAAACAGTTGTGTTTATACCAGGCAAAGTATTATTGAAGTACTATCTGCAAAGTCAAATGAAACACCTTATGTTTACATATTCATGAAACATTTTTTGAAGTATTCATTCTATGCGAATTTAACTACTAGAGGAATTCTTAAGCAAAGAGCCCAATTTGACTCAAGTGAATACTATTTAAAGGACCATACTTAACCAAATACGAAATAAACACTTGCGGAAATGGAAACGGTTCTACCTACATAACAATGAGACAAAGATTGCTGAAGTATTCACTAAAGACCACTTGTATACTATGTCTGAAAAGCACAATTTGCATGAGCAAGCTTAAAAATGCACAATAATGGAAATAGAAGCCGTTCTACTTACATAACGATGAAACAAAGATGTCTGAAGTATTCAATAAAGACCACATATATACTATGCCTGAAAAACGCAACTTGCACAATCAGGCTTAAAAATGCACAAGAATCCTAGAAAAGTACTTAGTGAAGGCCATACACAAGCAAATTCACAAATACATAAAAACATCCAAAAGCGCAAGCTTTTCAGGAGAATCTCTGGTAAAGTTTGGATTATAGGGTTTTGGGGTATTCCTGGACGAGTAGGAGTCACTTTTTAAGCAAACAATTCTAAGCAATAAATGCTTTTTCTCAAGACAAGTATTGCAAATGCTGCTTCTAGAGAATTAATCGCATTTACCAGGCAAATATTATCCATGCGAATTGAGCTACCAGAGCACCAAGTAAAGGCTGAATAAGGTCTACCACACTTGAGTACAACCAAAAGATGCACTAAACACTAGCGGCTCTACTTACATAATAACGAAACAAATAGTTCTGAAGCACTAGAAAGACCACTTGTATACTATTTCTGAAAAGCACAATTAGCATAAGCACACTTAAAAATGCGTAGTTATTGCCTCGTGACCGTGAAGGCGAACCAAAAAGCCAAAATACCAAAACCAAAAGAACCAAAAAAACCAAAAAAAACAAAACCAAAAAAACCAAAAAAACCAAAACCAAAAGAACCAAAAATACCAAAAAAACCAATTTTCCGGGACTCTTGGAGAAGCCTCATAGGGATTTCCTGAGAGTCCCGGAAAATTGGTTTTTTTGGTATTTTTGGTTTTTTTGGTTTTGGTTTTTTTGGTTTTTTTGGTTTTGGTTTTTTTGGTTTTGGTTTTTTGGTTTTTTTGGTTTTGGTTTTTTTGGTTTTTCTACTGTCCCGTGTATGCGATTTTAATTGTATTTTAGTCTACGCCCTAGGAAATACGCTACATTGCACACCGAGTTTGCTTGCAGTGCAGCTGGGTGACTTGAGACAAGGCGAAAAAGGGTAGGTCACTGGGGGGGGGGTACCATATATATATATATGTAGAGAGAGAGAGAGAGAGAGAGAGAGAGAGAGAGCGAGAGCGAGAGAAGCATGCAGAAGTTCTTTGCAACAGTGCGTTTGCAAGCCACACGGACATGTCCAGCAGCTGTCTCAGGAATTGTGGCCGGTGCAAAAGAGTTCTTCGTCAAATATGTGCCTGAGAATTAACTTATAGTGGGTCAGAGCAACAGCCCCGCCTGGACGAATGCGAGCCTTGACGTATGTAGATTGACTCACACAGCCTTGAATCCTGGAATTTGGAGAGCGAGAGAGAGAGAGAGAGAGAGAGAGAGAGAGTTTTCACTTGAGACTGGACTTCGGGCGCGCTCGCGCACGGGGGCCTCCGGGCCTCTAAGCCCAGCAGAAGAAGAAGAAGAGAGCGAGCGAGAGGATGCCCTGTAGAAGAAGAAGAAGAACCAGAAGAGAGAGCGAGAGAGAGAGAGGGGGGAGAGCGAGAGAGGGGGATAGAGAGAGAGGGAGTGCTTGACCTGCCGAGGCAGCGTGCCAAAGCGTGTGGTTCGAGATCGCCGCTCGCTTACTATCTGGAATGTGGAACCAATCCGAGGAATCCTTTCCCTTTGTCGCTTGTCATAAGTCAAGATGCACATGATCCTTTAGAAGCTTCCCAAATACTGAACCTGACATTGGGAGCCCATGCTGCTTGGACGGCATATATGTACACAGGCCCATGTTTGAACACAAGCGTTCCTCCACGTCAACTGCACGTCAATAGTCTTGATTTGTGGAGGCGGGCTGCCTGCATATTATTGAGCACTTTGCTTCGGGAGCCCGGATGGCGTTTTTGCTTGCGCCAAGTTTCTCAATCTGGGAGTTTGATCATGCCTTGAATATCAGGCATTGTAGAGGTCACGCAGGAGTGTTGGAAGTGTCGGCCAGCTCCCGGTTGTCCCGCGAGATTGCAAGAAATCCAGGAGATTCATGACCCTTTCTGATCTGCCCCAAGCCAGACTCTTGAGGCCATGCGGATTGTGGCCGTTGCTTTGGTGGCCGCGCCTTGGCTGAAGTGGCCCGAAGACTTTCCGCAAAACCAAAGTGGAACCTCAACGACGTTTTCCTTCCCACCTCGGGCTCTTGTGTGCGAGTCCGTGCGGAGCGAGAACGGCCTGGAGTTTACCTTGGGCTTCACCTTGTGCACCTCGCTTGCCATCGCCACGATCCGACCTTTTCGGCAGCACCAGGCGGTTCTGCTCCCGGACAGCTTGTTTGAGCAAAAATGTGCATCGCACTGCGTGTGGTGTACAAAGGGCGGTTGCAACAAGAGGGATTCGACGCTTGATGTCTTGCCTTGTTCTAAAGCTGCTAAAGCATCTTGAGCTGATCTGTAGCCGAGTAAGTCTCGAAGGATTCTGGCGACTTCGGTTCCGCTCGCGGGTTGACATGCATCACCCCCATGCATGGTCGTTAGAATCTCACTTCCTCCTCCTGTGCAGGTGAACGACTTGCAGAGCTTCTGCTTCTTCTGCTCCCCGGCTATAGTTTCATCAGCCAGCAGAGTACGATAGCCGCTCGAAGAGTAAATGAACTTCGGCTGTTGAAGCTTCCACTGTGACACGATCCGCACTTAGGTCTGGCAATCGCGGCTTTCGCCTTCTCGACAGGCAGGGCCGAAGGACGCCAAGACCGTCACTTGAGTATGTGCCAATGTGTCAGCGGCAGAGGCCGGGTGCTGACGGCCCGCGCCGCCCTGCTAGCGCCCTGTGTGATGGCGGCCGCGCAGGCGCTGAAGCCAGGCGCAGAAGCGTTGCATAAACTAGACTAAAGCAGGAAACAGGGTAGCCGTAGGCAACCTCATACAACCCGAAGGCACAACTGACATCGGAAGTCCTGTACGGACATCAGCTTTTTGACGCTAAAGCCCTCGCACATCCACTTGAACCGCTGGACTCTTTGTGCAGACGGCCCGGAAGCGCTGGCCCTGCGCCTCTTCCAGGCCGCCTGCGTAACTCCCTTTCAGAGAGGGAATCATGCTGCAGCAAGGAATCGAGCTGTGCAGCCTCAGGAAGTGTCCTGAAACCCGACTGTAAACCCCTAAACCGTGGCCCTAAACCCTAGACCCTAGACCCTAAACCCTAAACCCTAAACCCTAAACCCTAACCCTGAACCCTGAACCCTCAACCCTAAACCCTAAACCCTAAACCCTAAACCCTAAACCCTAAACCCTAACCCCCCCGAAAAAAGCAACCAGAAACCCTTCTAACCCTAGAACCGCCAAACTCTTCTTGCAACCTTGCCACAGGATGCGGAGGCTCGGTGGCCCAAGCAGCAGGGCGAGACCGTGGAGCTCTCGCTGCGGAGCATCAGCTTGCTTTAAATCATGATCGGCCAAAGAGCCTTTGTAATGAGCCACAATATAGCCGGTTCATCGAGTTTTGCATAGAATCTGTCAGCCCACCAGCGGAGGGCATTGCAGATCCGCAGGAGTCTGAGGAACGGCGAGGGCTGTCAGGGCGCTTGGGTGCCCAGTATAAGTTGAGGGAAGTCTTGCAAGATCTTGAGAGTCCCGATTCTGAGCCACTCTGTCCTCGGACCCGTACTTCAGATCAGATGTGATTTTTATAACCGCGCCGGAGTGCGAGGGTTTTGTGCAGTTGCAGAATCTGCAGGCCCAGCCAAAGAGGGCATTGCAGAGTCTGCGGAAGGGCACCTGGGGGGGCACTTGGAGTTCCCAAACGCCGCAAAAGAAAGTTGTTCTAAAATTTCGATAGGCACGTTGATCCGGAATCAGGTGGCCACTACGTCCCCGGACCTTGACTTTCTCTTAGCTTCATCTATACATGATTCGCGGCGCCGGCGAGCAACGGCCTGCTGCAAACCTGTTACTGTTAGCCCAGCCATAGGGCGTGAGTCCTGGATCTTGATGGGCTCGTTGATCATGACACCGTCCCCGGACCCTGACTTGAAAAGTCAACCCCTATGCTAAACCCTAAACCCAAGCCCTAAACCCTAAACCCTAAACCCTAAACCCTAAACCCTAAACGGTTTCCGGTGCCGGAGAGCCTGGGTCCGGCTACAGCCCTGGCATTTGATTTCAGAGAGGGAGGGTGATGGCGAGAGCTGCAAGGCCGCTTGCCCCATGCGTTCTTTCGGGGGGTTTAGGGGTTATGTAGGGTTTAGAGGTTTAGGGTTTAGGGTACAGGGGATCGTGACTTGCATCACAGGTACACTCGAAACTCTCAATCGGGCATGGACCCCGCTTTATCCCGACGACATGCGTGGGCGGGGCCATTCTTCCTCTAGGCGCTCGAGGGCAGGATCTCCCGACATGATTTCATCTGCTGCGGCCAGGAAAACGAGTGTTGAAGTGAAGGGGTAGCTCATATGATGTTTCGGCAGCTAGAGGTAAGAAAATCGAGTGAGCTCCGCGCCATCCCGACCCGCATCGGACTTCTGCTCGAGGGCCATCAACACCGCTAGGGAACCATGAATGCGGATTAACGCAAGAGTTGGGTGGTGGAACCAGTGCTCATATAGAAGTGAATCCGTATCTCCGCATGGCTGTAAGTAGTAGTTACCTATAGTATTATACTTACTAGTACAACATTACAACTTTGCTTACTGGGTCTCCTGGTTTTTTGAAATATATGGTGCCCGCAGAGTCCTATGGCCTTGCTGCGAGATGCGCTGGCCTTTCGCCGAAGAAGTGCCGCCCATGGCAGAGCTGATCGTCCAAGAGTTTGGTCTGCAAACTAGTAGTTCAGCGGTCGAAAGAACAGTAGTCTACAGTGGACTGCACCCGGAAACCTTCTTCTGGCTACTGTATGAAGGACCCTATACTGGAGCCGTCTAGGGCTTGTGTCTGGGGCTCTCGCAAAGGCATTGAAAAGGAGGACCCGGACCCTTCGCCGCAGGGTGGGACCAGAGGACCCCTGGCCCCTGCCCCCCCACCGACCTTCTGGCTCCGGCCCTGCCCCTTCCTGGGCCCTCTGGCCCCGCTGCCCCCCCCTCCCCTCCCCTTTTTTGGTACTGATTGCCCAACCCCTTCTGCCTGTGGTTTTTTTTTGTGAACCTGAACCAGGCTGGCGACCACCGTGACGGAATGAAGAAGCTTCATGGAAAGTAAGCAATTGGCTTGAGTTTAGGCCTAAACCCTAAAAGGAATAGGTTTGGGTGGCTTTGCCGCCTCGGACGGCGTGGGGTGGTCGGCCAAAGCTGCTCTTCGCGCCTCACGAAGCTTTCAAGCTTGTTCCAAAAACCTAACCTTCACAGCAGCTACGCCCTATCACAGCAAACCCTAAACCCTAAGCCCTAAGCCCTAAACCCTAAACCCTGACCCCCCCTCCCCCCGGCTCCTCTTTCCATACGTCCGCCATGGAGGCCCTCCTGCAGCGAGTTTTGCTCATGGTCGCTGGGCTGGACTGCCTCCTTGGAAGAAGATGATGAGGATGAGGATGAGGATGATGATGATGATGATGATGATGTGTAACATGCTGATCGATGAAACCGCCACGGCCTATGCGGCCCCTGGGCACATCCCTTGGGCTGTTTATTATTATTGTTATTATTATTGCTATGATTATTAATATTTCTTTTTGGGAGGGGGGGGGGTTCCGAAAACAGGGTTGTAGGGGCGGCCCTATAGTAAGGGTTATCGTAAGTCCCCTATTTGGGGGAATGCCCGCATTGCTAGAGCATTGGGTCGCGGAACTTGCCTGAGATTGCATAATGTCTTTACACCTTGTGCTTGTCACGCCCTTGGGATTTCAGATTTCTTCAGCAGGCACAGGCTTGTTTGAAAAAAGGTTGATGCTGATGGTGATGATGATTTATGATTGTTGTTGCTAGTCATGCCTGTATTGTGGTTCAGTTGCCATCGATATTGGTTCTGCTATTTCGTCGTTCGTCATGCTTGTCATTCTTGCGAATATTGTCGCGGTTAGTCCTGTTTGTACATCCGCCATGCAGATTGTGTGGCGACATTTTCGGATGTCCGATAATAGGGGTACCCTTCACATACCCTAAAAGACTTTAATCCTTGGAAAGGAACCCCAAAAAGGGTACCCCTGTTCGGAAACCCCCATTTGTGTTTCTGTGAGGTGTTTGCATTGCTTGCGCAGTGCCGGCAGTAGCAGGCATGAAAGGACCAGTAGGGCGGAGCCATGATCTCAGCAGCACTGCTGCAGTAGTGTCATCCTTTGGGTTCGGCCGGTCCACACTAACAGCCACCACCAGCAGACCCACAAACAAAAGCACCCGGGAAATGCCAAAAATCGACTGGGATTCCTGGTGCTATTTCTGGTGCTATTCCTGGTGCTATTCCTGGTGCTATTTCTGGTGCTATTTCTGGTGCTATTTATGGTGCTATTTCTGGTGCTATTTCTGGTGCTGTTTCTGGTGCTATGTGACTAGCAATCACCATCAGCAGACCTACAAGATATAGCACCCGGTAAATGCTAAGCTGCCAAAATTGACTGGGATTCCTGGTGCTATTTCTGGTGCTATTTCTGGTGCTGTTTCTGGTGCTATTTCTGGTGCTATTTCTGGTGCTGTTTCTGGTGCTATTTCTGGTGCTGTTTCTGGTGCTATGTGACTAGCAGTCACCACAAGCAGACCCACAAAAAGCAGCACCCGGTAAATGCTAATATTCACTGGGATTCCTGGTGCTATTGTTGACCTGTGTGTTACAAGGCCACGGCGTTATTTGACTGTTAGTGTGGACCGGCCGAACCCAAGTCATCCTCGTAATGCCGTGGTAATTTGTAGCATGTTCAATCAAACAACACTTGGTTGCAGCCACGAGTTTGCGAGCGTTGTAGCCCTGATTGGTCCCTGCTAAATGTATGTGTAACAGACCCACCCAGGCCCCCCAGAAACTGGATGGTCAGTGGCGCGTGTAGAAATGGAAGGTATGCACCAGCTCCACAAAAAAAGAAAGAAGCCTACTCGGGCTCTTTAATGCTGTGAAGCTTCAGCGTCAAGGCACAGTACTTCATGGCAAAGTCATGGCAATGTGTGGCATGGGCCTCTGCTGCGTTTGCTACCTGTGTTCTGATCGTTGGTGCCTGTTTTCTGCTCCTTCGTTTAGCGCCTGGAGCGCCAGAGGACCAGCCTGCGCCAAATTGTTTGCGGGATCCGGGGTCCTTTTCTCGCCGCGACATCGATGCGAGCGAGTTCGCGGATGACCTTGTCAAGTCTTTCCGCATCAAGTGCCGCGTCAAGTTCTTCGACATGTGTGCGAAGTATCCGAATATCATCACGGGCAGGGTGTCCGTAGACTACGCCTCTGCAACTAACATAGTGTTCACGTCCCATGGTCTTGGACCGGCCTATCCAGCCGACCATCAGGGCAAAATGACCTTTTACTGCCAGACGGCAGCGGAAGTCGGCCCACGTGGGCGCGGCCTTCCAGGCCAGCGGCTTGATGATGGCGGCTGGCACGAGGGCATGTTGATTCCCGGCAAGCGGCTTGATGATGGCGAGTGGCACGAGATTGAGCTGGTCAAAGGCAGTACGAGTGCCTCTGTCTTCCTTGATGTAGAGACGGTGTACACAGCTAACATACTTGCGGGCCTTTCAGCCGCCGACTTCGTCCTAAGGCCCATCGACATGATTTTCATTGGCGGCCAAGGATTCAACGGAGACATCCGGAATGTCGAGATCTACGTTGGGGATCCGGAGAGGCTGGTCTTCTCGAGCGCCTGCAATGGCACGGCGCTGCCAGTGGCTAGCCCATGTGGTCCCCTTTTCCTCTGTTTTTTGTTCAGCGGGTTCCCTTTATAAGGTGAGCAACCAAAAAGGGGTAATGTTGGACTCGCTGGAGTAGCCAGGGCCCCCCCCCAAACAATTTTGGGATTTTGGGAGATCCTCTAGAATCTGGGTTGGGGTCCCCTAATTAATTCTAACCTAAGGCCCAGCTCCGGAGTGCAGGTTCAGTAGGTGCCTGAAAGGCACTTGTGCCCTGAGGGCACAGACCAAACGACTTCTGACTCTGCGGAGACTAAAGAAAACAAGCCTTCAGCTTCTTTTTTTTTTCAGATGACGAAGCCTTTTTTTTTCCCGAATCGTGAGGCTCGGCCGGGCAACATCGCATAATTGTGGACCAGCCTCATATGGGGGGGCCCCCTAGAAGTTTTCGGGAAAACCCTGAATAGAGCCCCACTTTACTAAATCGGGTCCAACATCACCCTCATTCTAATATGGTGACTGGGCTACTAAGGAGAATGTCACATGTTCTGACCAGCCCCTGGATGCTTGCGAGGGCATGTACAGCATCACTGGCGGGGCAGGATCGCAATGCAGAGCATCTGAGTCCTGCCGAGCCATGGAGCATGCTTGCGACGTTGAGTAGTCAGGGAATCCAAGTGCAAGAATGGCCCAAAGCCTCACATTGAATCGCCAGGCTTTTGAGCCGTGCACTTTCCAAGCAAGCAGCGTAGACACCCTGACCTACTCCCAGCATGACGGACTGCCTTGAGCCTTCTGCGGCCAAGACGGCTCGGCCACGAAAGGTTGGCGCCAGGTTTAGGGTTCTGGGTTTGGGGATGTAGGGTTTAGGGTTTAGGGTTTAGGGTTTAGGGCTTCGGGCAAAGGATGACTCCTTGTGCTTCTCGGGTTTAGGGTTGCTCATGCAGCCCCCGACTAAAGTTCCCGAAACCTGATACCAAAACCCGGAACCCTACTAAACCCTAAGGCTACCACGTCCCGAACTCCGGACACTGTTGCTTTTCCTGACATGATGGGGTTTTATAGAGGATCTTATTCAGGAAGATGTCTCAGCAGGTTAAGGGTCCACAGGGTACCTTACTTCCCTAAACCCTAAGCCCTAAAACGCTGCATAGCTGTTCAAGCTGTGCACATTGAGGTGACCTTCATCCTCGGCTTCTTTGTGCAGCTGTGCCTCAGCAGCTCTTGGGCGTGCTAGCTGATGCTACGCAGTGCTTTCGTGTCGAAAGGGGACAGCTGGTTTAGGGTTTGGGGTTTGGGGTTTAGGGTTTAGGGCCTTAAGAGGCTATGTGCGGGAAGTTCGTCGTCAGCTGCAAGCATGACATGCCAGGGGCATCCTACCAGATACTCTTGACAGCGCCAAGGAACATCTCCCGATGGGTGGAACCATAGGCCGCCAATAATCTAAGGGCGGCTTAGGTTTAGGGTTTAGGGTGTAGGGTGTAGGGTGTATGGTTTAGGGTTTAGGGTTTGGGATTTGGGGTTTAGGGTTTAGGGTTGGTTACGTGGTCCCTTAATATGGGCCCTACCCTCTTGAAAGGGTTCTGAAGAATGGGCCCTTGGGTTTTCTAGGGTAAATAGCATATGGGGTCTTTAGGGGCCCATATTTTTAAGGGACCATGTAGCGACACAACCCGATGAAAGCATCGGGGTGCTTAAGGGGAGCCTGGCTGTTGTCTTCACACAGGGGGGCCTACTTAGTTGGAATGGGTGTTCTGTGCGATGCGGACCCAGGCCGATGCGATGAAACTGAAACGAGACTGATTTGTACACTCAAATGAGGAATACGCAACTTTGGCATCTTACAAGGTGTCGATAATGCGCCGCAACAAAGCTTCAATCTTCAGAAGTTGCTTGTGCCATACATCATCAGCAACATCAGTCGCGTTTAGGGTTTAGGTGTTTGGCGGTTTCGGGGTTTGGCGGTTTAGGGGTTCGGCAGTTGAGGGGTTCAGGGTTTAGTTTGATTTTGCTTTCGTTCTCTTTAGCCCGCTGCTCTTGCCCACCAGCAGGGTTTGGGGCTGCAGAATTCCGGGGTTGCAGCTGCTTCCTTGTTGCTCGTTTGCTGGGCTCTCCTTCATGATGTTTGGACACTTTGACAAGAAGCTGGGAACCCCCCTAAACTCGAAAATAACTAAAACACTAAACCCGAAACCCTAAACTTGTGGTCTTCTCATCTTCGCCTGCGCTGAAAATCTGTGGTAGGGAACGCGCCAGTCAGCAGGGCCAATGCTCACGCGCATGCCAACTCACAAAGCAACCACCCCGAGCCCCCCTAAACCCTAAACCCTAAACCCTAAACCGCAAAGCCTTGCCAGGGCCTCCTTTTGTAGGTTTGCGTCAAGTAGGGCTTTTGTGTTGGTTTGGGTGAGTCGAAAGGGCTTTTGAGCGAGAGTTTGGTGAGAAGCATAAGGGCAGAGGGACAATTCGTGTGCTGCTGAGGGCAGAGGTTGCCACAGGATGTCCATGCAAGGATTTGGAGTTGAAGTGCAAGCCGACACGTGTCATGTCAAGCCTGTACCCAGTGATACCCTACAACCCTAGAACCTCTAACAACAAGATTGCTTGGTTCTGAGATGCCCGAAAGGGTGTCAGCAAGAAAGAACCCCGTTCAATATTGTGCAGCTTTTGGGACTGCTTTCAGGTAGCCAAAAACGGCTCGCGCAAGAAAAGGGGGTTCAGGAACTTCATGTCTTTTGTCCAGTCACTTTGATGCAGACGCAGCGGAAGTCTGAGTGCATCTAGGTGTACTGATGTGAATCTGGAATCAGGGCAAACCTCTCAGCTGTGGCTCAACCTCCCAGCATCTCCCAGCATCTCCCAGCAGTGACACGTCATGAAGTCCCAGAAGTTTCGCGGCATGTTCAGAGAGGGAGAGCCTGTCAAACTCAAAAAGTCGACAAAAAGAAGTTGCGAACAACGACCAAGCTCCAATTCCAAAGCAACAACGAAGACGTCGCACGGTGGCACGTCCTCAACACAACACTCTGGATGACACAAAGATGACGAGTGTCCTTCAGCAACAAGGTTGATCATATCCGAGTTCTTGGTGACAGTGGAACATTGGTGGGTCCAAGTCTCAAGGCGCAATACCGGAACAGGAGACATCAAGTTGAATATCCATTTGGTTTCGTTGCATTTTGACACATCGATTTGCCCAGCCAAGACCGTCTTATATGGTCCTGTCCACAACACGTACACGTTCCACGACTCGGCGCAAGGCACATGCCTTGACCTGTATGTAAACTGGTTCATATGCTCTGGAGAACATGTGTTGTTACAGTCCCGGTTTCTGAAAAGCGAATCCAGGATGAGAGCGGTTGCTAATACTAATTCCCATACTGGTAATAATCAGAATAGTAGACAATCGAATAGTATGCAATGTCCAGTTTGGGAGACCAATTTGACACCAATCAGAGCCTTGCTCGAGCCGTTTGACACAGCGCCCTAAACTGACAAGAAAGGCTTTTATATATATATATATATATATTGCAAAAAACATAATTTAGAATACTTGAGAAGGAGTGCCATTTTATCGACACGCTTGCAGATCCAGTTCCGTGGCACTTCCGCGTGTCTCTTTCTCGCCATGTCGGACTCGCGGGTGCCGGTGACCGTCCTCACTGGATTCCTGGGATCTGGAAAGACCACGCTCTTAAACCACATCCTCGCTGATCCCAGCCACGGCCTCCGCTTCGCGATCATTGAGAATGAGTTCGGGGAGGTGGGCGTGGACGAGAAGCTCATTGCCAACAAGACCAGCTCAGAAGAGGAGGTGTGGCTCAAAGAAGGGGTCAAGCATAGAAAGACCGTAAGACCCAGAATGTGCATGTGTTGGTCGGTGCGTCCTTTGCAACGAGGGTTTTTTTGAGGGAAAAAATGTCCTATGTTTTAGAAACACAGCTGCAGGTCATTGAGGTGATGAACGGCTGCATTTGTTGCACGGTGCGCAGCGACCTGGTGAGCGCCCTGAAGCGCATGCACGGGAAAGTGAAGAAGTTCGATGCGGTGCTCATCGAAACCACCGGCATGGCGGATCCGGCTCCGGTGGCACAGACCTTCTTCGTGGATGAGGAGATCCAGGCCAAGTACCGCTTGGATGGCATCGTCACCATGGTGGATGCTGCCCACATCGAGCAACACCTGGATGAGGAGAAGCCGGAGGGCGCGGAGAACGAGTCGGTGGAGCAGCTGGCCTTTGCCGACCGCATCATCCTGAACAAGTGCGACTTGGTGGGAGGAACTGCAAAGACCGAGGTGGGTGAGAGGCAGCAGTGCCAAGATGTGGAAGCTCCTCAGCCGGTTCCGGGGAGCTCGGTCATTGAGGCAAAAGACAAGGAGGGGGCGCTCAGGAAGCTGGAGGCGAGGATCCGAAACATCAACGCAGGGGCCCCCATCATCCGAGCCGAGTTCTCCAAAGTGGAGCCCAAGCAGCTGCTGATGCTGAATGCCTTTGACTTGGACCGAGTATCTCGGTAGGCCCTTGCTATCCCTTGCTCAAGGGCATTTTTAAACATATTAGCTTTTTTGTCGAAGTGGGGTTTTTTATGAAGGGCTACGATTTAGGGAAAATGTTTCAGAGGGCTTTTTCTGGACCATGCTACTAGGTGTTGACGATGGACCCGGAGTTCTTGAAGGCAAGCCCCGATGATCACGTGCATGATGACTCCATCTCCAGCGTGGCGTGGTCCGTCCCTGGCCTGGAGTTGAATGTGAACCTAGGCATTGCTTAAGAAGATTCTTCCTTATAAGGGCAATATAGGGATTTTCTTGCCTTTTTGTTATTCTCTGATGGTTCTTAAGCAAATAGTAGGAACTTCTTGGAACAGTGGATCGGTGTCCTCCTCCGTGAGATGGGCACGGACCTCTTCCGATACAAGGGCGTGCTAGCAGTGAAGGGATGTGATCAGAAGTACGTGTTCCAGGGCGTCCACATGCTCTTCAGCGGTGGCTTCACCTCATCCAAGGAGGGCAAGTGGGCGCCCGGGGAGTCGCGCGAGTGCCGCTTCGTCTTCATCGGGAAGCACATCAAGCAGAAGCATGGCCAGCGGCTGAAGGAAGAGTTCCTGGCTTGTGCTGCCGAGGAGGAGCTCCGCTTCAACATCGGTGAGATGGTTGAGGCCAGGGGCCCCAATGGCTGGGCGCCTGCCAAGGTCATCAAGCTCTGGGATGAGGGAAATCCCTACCGCTTGGAGATCCAGGACAAGCGCAAGACCAATGTCTGGGGGCCTTTTGACGATGAGCGCTTCGTCAGGCGTCGCACGACCGCAGGGAAAGGGAGCTAGGGGGCCTTTTTTTTAATTGAGCCCTGAACTTCTTTAACTTGCCCCGGAGTTGTCATAAAGCTGGCAGACCCCTATTGTGCAGATCTTTGAGGGCCCCGGGGCTGTTTTTGCATGCACCACTGTAGATGGAATCGCCGTTTCGTTGTACCCTTTGCAACCTGCAAGGGCATTTTGAACCTTTCGAGGGGTGGTGTTTGAGTTATTCAACGGGCGCAGCGCCAATTTTGTATCAACTGGCCGCACGGACGAGCGTCTCAAAAAAGCTTCAAGGAAGTCGTGCCACAGATCCTCAAGTCACCTTCAAACCGAGGTCGCAGTGAGAATAGATTTAGAGAAACCCAACCAATGCACCAATGCAAGGAGCACGGCGGGTACGGCAAGTAAGTATGGTGGGGCAGGGTGGGGGGCCATCAACTGAAGTCTGGAGTTATTTCCCTTTCATCGCATGAAGGGAAAAAGACGAAACATGCTCCACACTGTTCCATGTATCATGCATTTGGGAACCTCACGAGGAAGCATGTTGTGTTCAAGTCTTTGAAACGGCACAGTCCCGTGGTGCCCTTGCACTGCACGCGCTCTTCCCATGAAGCAGTCTTCACTTTTCACTTGCACTGCCGACGCCGTGGAGGGTGACACAAAGAAAGGGTCCTTCAGGAGTTGAGGCTTCCAGCTTACGGCCCCCTTAGGTCGTTGCCTCATGCCAAAGCTCATGGACACGTAGGAACCCGGCTTCGTTTCGCAAAACGAAGGGAAACCCGATTTCTATACAAATGGAAAGTGAAAAAATCAACACATAAATCCACCAAAACTTGGTGGTTCGAAGGGAAGACATCACCTGGATCAATGTTGCAGATTCTAGAGATGCATCATCGGTTCTTTATTCGCACGAACCCCAATCGTTGCCAGCAACGTTCCTTCGGTTTACACACTTTTGGGGATTGCGAAACAGACACCCCACCACACATGCGAGAAAAGTTGACTACCTTGGCCCTGCAGCGGCCATTTGCGGCCCAAGACGTTCGCCATTGCTGCGCCTCATTGCGCTGCCAAGACCCACGTGGATCTGATGTCCAGGCTGACCTTTTAAGCCAGATGATTCAGTCAGGGTTCAGGGTTTCGAAGAGCGTATGCAGCCCCACTGTTCCTTGAGACCGCGCAGCCTAGGACACACGAAAATGCTTAGAGAAGAGTAGGGTATGCTGCACATGCTAGTTTCGGGCTCAAGTTCTTCGGCAAAGAGTGCAGCATCTCTTGCCTGAAGCCATCAGTTGTGCCCTCAACCCCAGAAAAGGCCTGCATTCCTGTGCTTCGGTAATGGGTGTTAAAACACCCTGACGAACCTCAAGCTTCCAAGCCCTGACATTCTAAAAACGCTCATTGAAACCAAGCCCTATAAACCCTGAGGCTCTGAGCCCTGAAAAATCCTGATGAAGCCAGGTACTCGGAGCTTGAAGGCGCCCTGTGGGCCCTGATGCAGGAGCGGGTTTAAGGGGTTTGTGGTTTGTGGATTGAGGCGGATCTATGTGCAAAAGGGTTAAGGGTGGGTTTAGGTTTAGGCCAGGGTGTGGGAGGTCGTAAGAAAATTAGGCCCTGCGCCTGCGTTCAATCAAACGAAGCAAGAACGCACCATCACGAACACAAGAACAGCTTCAGGGGTCCCCGTGGCACAGGGCTACGCTGGATGGGACAACTCCTGGGAATCCTGCGGCCATGACCATGGGAGCCACGGGATCCGCGGCCTTGAGTTTGGAGATGTAGCATCCCAGGCCCTTTTTTCTTGCGATGACAGGGCTTCAAGCTGTCAAAAAAGTGGTGTGAGGTTTGGATCTTGGGTGGTTCGAGTTTGATGTTGTCAGCATTCTGTATGGGCGTTTCCGATGGGAAGGGCGCTTAGCATAGGTCCCCAAGTACCCCCCTTGTGATGCGTATCAACAAAAAAGCGATGATTTCGGACAGCCCTACATCCGAGGCACCAGCGCTCGGGTCACTCGCACGGGCACAGCCATGCCCTTTGATTTTCACCAGCATAGAACTTTGCGCTTCTTTGCTTTCCTTATACGTAGGGGCGTATCTATAGACGTCAATGCAATATAGCACACTATACTGCCAGCAGACTACATGAATTTACATTATATAGTTGTTTTTGTGGGCGCAATCGCCGCCCCAAGCGTGTCTGATGCTTTGAGTTGCTGAACCTCTGAGGGGGCCCATGGTGAGTGCGACGGCCACGGCCACGCAGCCCACGGCGACTGCGACGGCCACGGCGGCCATGGTGGTCATGGTGGTCATGGCAGTCACGGCGGCCATGGGGATCATGGAGAATGCGACCCCGAAGCCGAGAAGACCTTTAATAGTTTAGGAGCCATACAGTCGTCTATACTATATACTCGAATGTAGTATACTATACTGCATAGTGTCAGTACAAGATATAAAGAGTTCGTACGGTTCTAGCATCACATAGTCACATAGTTCATTATTCTACTGCAGCCTTTAGAGTGACTAGTATACGAGACCACTGTATATGGCATAGGATTTAGGATTTAGGATCACTTCACTAACTAGACTACCCAAGTTTTCTTTCAGCGCCTGTTTGTATGCCTGTTCCAGCTAGTGCCGCTGGAAGTGCAAGAGCTTCAAGTACTCTCACAGGTTTTGGAAAGGTTGTGCAAAGATCCCGTCAAGTCTGGTCACCTTGCCTTTGGCCAGTGGTTTTGCGAGCGTAACACCCGAGAGTGGCTTTGGGCTTCAGGCTTCGCGTGTTAATGCATGTCAGCCGTGATGATGTTGCTGGCTTCTCTACACACGAGGCTTTACGACTACAGTACAGCCGCCAAGAGCCCCGATACCACACTGATTCAGGCTCTAGAGCACACAAAAAAACTTCTTCCAGAGTAGCATGCCCAATTTTCACCACAAAGTTTACGCATCTAACCTGCAGATTGAAGAGAAGCAGCAGCTATTGCCCCTACAGCCCTAAAGCAGTGGCCATTGGACCTGCAGTCTGCGGGCAACCCTTAAGACCCGAAGCTGAAGGTGACGGCCACAGCCACGGTGAGGACTTCCGGCAGCAAACCATGGAGCTTTGCAAAGCCAGAAGCCTCCACCTGCTAGAACGTAGTTAGACCGTGGAAGCAGCAGTACATGAATCCCTACACCCCAGATTCTGTTCAAGTGCTGCTGCTGCTGCTGCTGCTGCTGCTGCTGCTGCTGCTGCTGCTGCTGCTGCTGCTATTGGCTGGATTGTAGCAGGTGATCGGGAGCGGGTGTTTGCCTGGTACAGTACTACATGCTATACGACTACAGCTACTTACTACTACCGCTGCTCCTACTTTCGCTTCTTATCGGCCTAGCAGCACGGGCCGGTTTGGAGCCCAAACCGAAACCGCAAAAGCAGGCATCAGGAGCATCATGGCGGGTTGGGCACGAAGCAGTCCAATCACAGCAAAATGGTTTCCGGGCTCGGGCATTGGGTTTTACGGTTGAGAGGGTTTCGAGTTGAGGCTTGAGGGGATTCGGGCGTTCAGCACCCTAAGCCCAAAGGCCAAGCTTGCTACAGCCTGCGAACGCTCCGGACACATAAAGCACTAAACCGGAGGGCGCAGGGGTAGGGATTTGGGTATAGGGTAGTCAAGGTGTTTCGTTCTTAATTTCGGGACTAGAGGCATTAAGCTTCAAGGTTTCGTCCTAGAACTTCACCCTTGAGAGGATTTCTTCGGCCATGGCGGACGCGGGCAAGGGCATGGCGCTTGGGGAGGCCAAGTGGGCGCTTTGCAGGCTTTGCGAGAATTAGAGAATTATGGTCTCCTGATGTGTTTGACCACCCTATTCGTGGGAAGCTATCGGCAAACTTCGTCGACATGGATGCCGAATGATGCCGAGAACGAAACCATCCTGAACCTAAATACAGCTCCTCAGTAGGCTCGAGGGCCAAGGCCAAGGCCCGTTCAAGGTTCAGGATAACATTCACACATCGGCAACCCGAAGAAGTAGAAAACAACCGAAGCCCAAAACCCCTCAGCCCCCTACATGGACCCGAAACCCCTTTTAAAGCCCTAAACCTCTAAGCCCCTAATCCTCTGCCACAGGCCACAGTCATGGGGGCCACGAGTGCGACGGCCACGGCCATGCCAATGACTGGGCCAGCTTCGAGGCACCTTGGCGGCAACCCCTGTTTAGGGTTCCGTGTTAGCGCTGTCCCAAGCCCGCGCGTGGCCCAGGGCTATGGCAAATGGGACGGAGGCCGCGATGCTTCTGAGCTCTCTTCGGCTTTAGGGTTTCGGCTTTAGGGTTTAGGGTTAGCAAGTAGACGTACTCAACGTCGTAGTTGTCATCGTCGTCGTGATGGTGGTGGTGGAAGTTGGTGGGCACGTAGCTTGATGGATGGGGGATCAGGCTGGTTCTGAGGGTTGGGTCGCTATTCAACTGGAACCCCCCAAACCTTGAATCAAGGTTCCCAAATCCGCACCCAGCATATTTCCCTGCTTCTACAACCGCTACCACCACAACCTCTAGCGCAACCATCAAACATCCCAAGGTTGAGGTAGCAGGAAGTCATTCCGGATGCCGAAGCCTGGACCCCCACAACCCCAAAATCAGCATCCCAAACCAGCCGATACCAGATTAAGGGGTTGGTCCTTGATTGCCGAAGGGTGTAGGAATAGGGTTGAGGTGGACAGCTGTTTTGCGCGGCTCGCGAAAAAGTCGAACTTCGAAGCCCTAAACCGTAAAACCCTCGATGCTCAACTCTATAATATGCCCTACACACTCAAGTGCTGGCGCACAGTGAGTATGCCACACGCGGATACGTGTTTCACTATACAGAGTGGGGCTGTCGTCTGTTCCAAAAAAAGAAGCGCGAGGCTGTTCGGATGCAACAGAAGATTGTTGGTCAGGAACTGTTACCCCCCCCCCACCCACCCCTTGCTGCCCGCTGGAAGCACCCTGCCAAACGCGACAAGTACTGCCGCTGTTGCTGTTGTTGGCGGAGGCTTCCAACCCAGCTGGGAGCCTCTGGGCAAGGGCGGGCACTTTGCCCCATCACCATACCCAGCGAAGCCGGTCTTGGAGAAGTAGGGTTTGACTTTTTAACCTGGTGCAGTGGTATCTTAGTAGAGCCGCAGGGTTTTTGTCCACGGGCTCCAAGGGACACGGTTTCCCCCCCAACTGCATTGTCGTACAGAGGTTTTCCCGAGCAATAGTATGAACAGTTGCAGTAGGAGGAGGAGGAGGAGGAGTAGCAGCAGTAGTTAGCAGCCCTAAGATGATTGCCGTAAGTGGCTAAGGAAAGGCATGGGGAAGAGCTGGGGCAAGGCCACGGCTACAGGCCTAAGGGCCTTTCCCAATGACAACAAGGCGCATTGGGTTAGGGTTTAGGGTCGAGGGTCCCCACTCGCTACAGCTCCACGAAAGCATTGCAGGTGTGGATTGCGGGCCTGCCTGGCAGCGCCTGGAATGTGGACCTCAACAAGAGGCTGAAGACCCACATGCAGCTTCGCAGCAGGGCGAGGGCGCAGCCGAAAGCCCTAAACCCTAGAGGCACGCACCCTGGAGTTTTCAGACGGTTTCTCCGAGATCTGGAAAACACCTGCCAAGTATCCAAGATAAGAACAGGGTTGAGGGTCTTTGGGGCATTAAGCAGGAAGTTCTCCATCTTCGTTAGCCAAGCCCCTGCTGACAACCCTAAGCTCCAGAATCCCCCCGAAAGCAGCCAGCAGGTCGCAAGCGGGTCAATGCCTGTACGCGGAAGTTCTAAAGTCTGGGACCGCCGGCGCGGTGTTTCGCAACAAGCAGGAGATGGCGGCTTATTTGGGGGTTTCAGGGTTCAGGGTAGAATCTGGGAGTCGGGGTTTGAGGCTTGAGGCTTATAGGGCTCAGGGACATTTCTGAACCACGACCGATTCTTGGGAAAGGGATGGAAAGGGCTTTTTGCGACACAGGAAGCTCGGCCTGATTTGCCGAGGAGCCAGGCAAGTCACAAGCTCTGCATGCCCAACACAGACCGCCCAAATCCTCTCCCACCCCAGAGCCTCAACAAGCGCCCTGCTGTTAAACCGAATGAAGCTAAGACCCTCGAACCTTGACCATCCTTGACATCCTTGACGCCAGGCCCCCTGAAACCTCCCAATTCCCGCGGGAAGGACCAGCAGAACGCAATCTGCAGCCTTCAGGGCTCCAATTTCGAAGGTGGGGGGGCTTTTGCCTCGGAGAGCTTAGGCTGTGGGGTCGGGGCGATGCGGATGTTTCGGGGCTTAGCATTCCGTGTGGGGCCCTCGGTGTCGTAGTTGTTGCAGCCCGAAGAAGCCCCTGATTCCTTGTCACAGAAGCAGCAGGAGCAGCTACCGAGGCGGTGGCAGCACCCTAAACCCGAGACCCTAAGCTTGAAGCCCTAAGCTGTTTCAGGCTACATCTTGCAACTCGACACGTGGGGCAAGGCCTATTGAGCCTGGCTGGGCAACAGACATCCGGTGAAGATGTGCAAATTCAAATGGTTGCGTGCGGATAGTCGGTGTCGTCGGCATCTCCGGCTTCGATCGTTTTGGGGCGTGAAGCCCCCACAGTTTGCCCACATAGCAAGGCAGAACCTTCCCAAGATCATGATAGAAATGCCTTGAATCCTGCAAGTCGCGATACCTAAGCCTGAGGTGTGTTCCAGGTGGTGGTCAGACCTATTGTTCAACTGCACTGACTAGCTTAGGAAAAGCGTTGCATTAAATATTTTTCGAAATCCACAAGCAGTGGTTGCTGGTGGCTTCGTCTCTTGGGTGGTCTCCAAGACTGCGAACTTCAGCTTACTATACTCTCGACCTTTTTGCCAACAACAAAACGAAGCAAAGACGCCCCTGTGCAGACACACACACACACACACACACATTGACGAAGAGGCTTCAAGTGTCCTGAAACAGCGTACCTCTGCGTTTTGTGTTGTTGTTTGCGAAGCAAGGTGAAGCCTTAAAGTAAGCTGACGCGCGCAGTGGGGGAGACCTCAGCAACCCCCAGACCACCCAAGAGACGAAGCCACCAGCAACCGCTGCAAGTGGATTTCGAAGAAGAAGGTTTTTCTCCCACAATCGCTTGCTTTCATGTCGTCATCGCGAGCCGCTTTCGGAAGCAAGATTGTCAAGGCTAGCGCCTGTTCGGATGTCTGTTTCCCATGTGCATGAAGTTTGAAGACGGGCCTTTGTGCCCGCAGACGAGGGGTGGAACATGAAGCGAGACGCTTGAGAGAGCTCTCGGATCTCCTGACTTCAACCTTAACCGCAAGTCCAGAAAGTATAAATGGACCTTAATCGGCTTAATCTCAACAATCGTGCAGGTGCAGGGTGTGTGCTAGCCAGGCTGGGCTGGTTTGAACCGTCGGGGGTGCTTTCGTTGGATGCTTTGGGGGGTCTAGGTCTTCTTGGCTTTCCTACCGGTCATGGGTCATCAAGAGCAGGCATCTACATAGTCCCACAAAACTGTGTTGCGACATTATGTTGTCTAGTGCAAATGGGCGCAATTTGACCTTCGAAAGGTAAGTGTACTGTAGCAGATTGCTTGTATATTTGATTCAGAGGGTATACTATCGTCCAGCGCTCTCGCGGTACGTCTTTGGGAACTACGCCCTGCAACCTTGGATGAGGCTTGCGTGGGCTGAAGGTGCAATGCTGCACCAAGGGCTTGGGAAGCGGAAGGTTCGACGCTGTCAAAGCCTGCAAGGCTTGCATTTCGAGCTTCATACCTAAACCCTAAACCCATGTGTAGGCATGTTCTGGCCCGTAATCAAGAGCCTGCTTCCCAATTCCAACCGGCATCTGCTGGAGAATTGGGCGTCCGTGACATACATGGACCGCAACTAGTTGCTCCCAGAAATATCTGGGCATTCTTGCAGCTCTGACTTTGAATGTTGCAGAAAGCCTATGGTCTGGCGTGCAGTAGGATACGATGTAACGATGGGTTCTTCTTCTACTACTAATACTACGCTACTGCTTCTGCTACTGCTACCGATTACTACGACTACTACGACTACCACCACCAGCACCACTACCGCTACCGCCACCACTAGCACTGCTATTGTAATGGCTCCGACAAGTGCTGCAGGGCAGGTAGTGATCCCAGCAACAAGGCGGGTGCCGAAGAAGGCCTCTCTGCCACTGGTCACATTCTGCTCAGCCAAAACAGGGCTTTGACTGAGACGCAGGTTTGGGGCTTGCGGGATGAACCTGACTGTCTTTGTTTGACTCAACTTGCCGCACCATGGTCAGACTTCTGCGGGCATGGCAAGGCTTCTGTATATATCGATATTCAAGCAAGACTCGGGCGCTTGAGGCAAGATTCGGGATTGTTTGATTGTTTTGGATTGCGAGGGGTTTGGCTGTGAATTTCAAGCTTGGGGCGTCGGAGTGCTCGGATTGGAGTCTATAGGGAGGGTTTAGGGCCGAGAGGGTTTATAGGGTTTACAGTTTACAGCATGCCGACGGGTGCATTGGGGAGCCTCAAAGCGAGGTCGTCGTTGTTTTTGGAATGGCTTCTGCTTCGTGCAGCACAAGCTGCGAAGAGTCTACCCTCAACCCTGATTGAGCACTCTCTGCCCTGACAGAGTGCTATCCTGAGTGTACGGTGGCGCAATTTGCGTGGGAGTTGCGTGTGTTGGCAATGCGATGCCCAAGGAGAAGCCCCGCACATGTTTGCTTCAGCTTGTCAGTGTGTACAAATTAGCATGACTTTGCAACCGTTCTTATTGCAGGCCTATGAACCGTCAATTGTTCCTCTTGACAAGATCTCGCGGATATATGGTGTGACACATCAAAAGACTGGCTTCCAAGACAATTGTCGATCCCACCCTGCATTCAAGTAGTGAAATTCCCATTGCGGCACAGGCCCCTCAGGCCGCTCAGTTGCACGGCCTCCCCAACCTGGAATTCAGAGTAGAACATAGTAGAACTATTGAGGCCATGGGCTGTTGTGCGCCATGCGGCACGGGAATCTCACAGTATCTCACCCAGAAGCAGCGATGCTCCTCAGAGGGGCACAAGCAGGCGCATGCTGCGTGAAGTTGCGCAAGCTTGTCCTCGAAGATTTCCGCTTAAGCAGAGATTCCCTTATGCGGATTGTATATGGAAGGTATTTGCATTTGCAGCATCCATTTCAGGGTCTTTAAGAGGATGCGACAAGAAGCCCCAGACTGCCAGGAGCCCGCAGAGAGTTCGAAGGTAGCAGTGGCCGAGGCCTGCCGTGTCTTAGTTTGCCTCAGAGAATGATGGTTTCGGGGGGGGGGGGGGGGGGGGGGGTAAAGTTTAGGGTTCAGGTGTGTAGGCGTTTAAGCCGTTCAAGTCATAGAGGGCTCCTCTATAAAACCCCTAAACCTTCCGGAGCCTGAACTGAACTGCACCATGACTCTGAACGAACGAATCTTGTTGTGGTGAGATTCGGGAAATACGGCAACCAAATAGGACACAACCTCGTGGAACGCTTCAACTCCTGAAGGGCACTTCTCGATGTTGAGGAACTGCAGCAATGCCGACACATCAAAACTGAACGCCAGAGTTGAGGAACTGCATACCCTCACAATGCAGGGCATGAATCAAGGGACCGTTGCTCGGTGCCGAGGGGGGGTGCATAGGACCGTTGCCGCCAGACAGGGGTCTCCATTCTAGCGTGTGATCCCTTGCCCTGCAGGCACTAGCAAGATCTCTTGAGAAGAATGACAGCATTACCACGATCAGCCTTTCTGGCAATCAGATCGGTGTTGACGGTGCGCAGGCCCGGTCCAGCCACACAGAAGTCTCCATCTAGCGTGTGATCTTGTACCCTGTAGGCACTAGCAAGAGCGCTGGAGACGAATAGCACCGTCACCACGATCCTCCTTAATGGCAACAAGATCGGTGATGACGGTGCGCAGGCCCGGTGCAGCCGACAGGAGTTTCCCATTGCGGCGTGTGATCCCTTGCCCCGCAGGCACTCGCAAGAGCGCTGGAGACGAATAGCACTGTCACGAAGATCGACCTCGCTTTCAATACGATCGGTCATGAGGGTGCGCAGGCCCAGTGCAGCCAGACAGGAGTCTCTTTTCTGGCGTGTGATCCCTTTGCATGCAGGCACTCGCGAGAGCTCTTGAGAAGAATAGCACCATGACCACGATCGACCTTGGTGGCAATCAGATCGGTGATGAAGGTGCACAGGCCCGGTGAAGCCAGACAGGAGTCTCCATTCTAATGTTGCACTGTCTTTAATGAGGGAACCCCCCCGCCAACAAATTTGGACCCTATAAAAACATGGCGTGGGACCCCGCCCCCCTAAAAAAATTTGGGGGGAAGGGGAACCATCCGCCTCGCCCAAGTCCCTCAGCCTTTGGGACCTTAAGGCCTGAAGCTTTCCTGCCTTGCTAAGGACCCCCCCCCCCTTGTCGAGCCTGTGTATTATAGAGGGCGACGCAACAAATTTGGTAAAGTGAGTCGGGCTGGCCGTGGGCTACCTATCATGAGATTTGTTTGGGGCCTCAATACGGCTCTACATGGAACTGGCCGGGCTTAGCTTCCTGGATTCTCCGGGCTCTGGCTCTTTAAGACTCCTGGAGCCCGCGTAAGCCCTTAACCCAAAACACACACCCTTGAAAAAGAAGCATACGGAAAAATGACTGGTGATACTAGCGGGTTACCCCCAACAACCTGAGTTCACAGAATATGTTTTCGTAGTGTGATCTCGTGTTTGCAGGCACTAGCAAGAGCGCTTGAGCAGAACAGCACCATCACCACGATCAGCTTTTCTGGCAATCAGATCGGTGTTGACGGTGTGCAGGCCCGGTGCAGCAGAGTCTCCATTCAAGCGTGTGGTCCCTTGCCCGACAGGCAATAGCGAGAGCGCTTGAGAAGAATAGCACCGTCACCACAATCGACCTTAGTTTCAATACGATCGGTGTTGACGGCGGGCAGGCCTGGTGCAGCCAGACAGGAGTTTTCATCGTGGCGTGTGGTCCCTTGCTCTGCAGGCACTCGCAAGAGCCCTGGGCAAGAACAGCGCTGTCACCACGGTCACCCTTGATTGGTATACGGTTGGCGCCGAGGGTGCACAGGCCCTGTGCAGCCAGACAGGAGTCTCCATTCTGGTGTGTGATCCCTTGCCCTACAGGCACTTGCACGAGCGCTGGAGACAAACAGCACCGTCACCAAGATCGCCTTCTTTATGGCCCTGACCGACCTGCGTGGCGCCTATGAATTCGGTGCTGAGGGTGAAAAGGCCCGGACCATCCACCAGACAGGAGTCTGCTTTTTTTTCGGCGTGTCCACCTGCTTTGCCGTAAAAGCCCTGAAGCCCAACTCTGAAATGTGGGTGGGGGATGGTTTGAGGCCGAAGGTTTCGAGCAGCTCATGGCCCCATGACCTGGTCGGAGGCCCTGAAGAGCATCGAAGAAAGGACTGCGGCAAACAGAGCTTCTGCGCAGGCAAGCGGGCAGCTAGCGACTTGGTACGTGGTCTGATGCAAACTAACCAATCTCCAAGCATATCAGCGTTTCACAATTTTGCAAGCCAACCTTGTCATGGGACGACATGATACCAAAAGGGCCGCTGGGGAGTCCAGCACAAAAAAAAAGCCCTTTGGCCTGTGAGGCGTGATGCTGTCCAGAGCAAGACTTGCAGCAAGGTGCGCAAGGCGCTGACAACTGCCGTAGCAAATACTCTCGCGGGAGTTGTCGTAGTGGTGGTGTTGGCGATGTAGCAGTCCAGGCCCAGGATGATTGCCGTGGCTCAGGAGACGCATGACGAAGAGCTTTGGCATGGCCACGGCTACTGGCCTCCTTAAGCAATGACAACACGGCGCCTTGGGTTCGGGTTTAGGGTTGAGGCTCCCCACCCGCTACAGCTTCAGTGCAGCCCAAAAGTGAGTGCAAAGCGGGCAGGAAGGCCGAAAGCATTGCAGGTGTGGATTGCTGGCCTGCCCGACAGCGCCTGGAAGGTGGACCTCAACAAGAGGCTGGAGTGTCACATGCAACTTCGGGCGAGGGAGCACCCTAAACCCTAGAGGCAGGGGCCCCGGAAGGTTCAGGCCCCCGGATATCTAGAAAGCGCCTGCAACGGGGGCATCAGGCTGGAAGTTCTACATCTTCTAAGCCAAGCCCCGGTGGACAGGTAGGATCCGCCCTACCGGTGCCGTGCTTCGCCACAAGCAAGAGATGGCCGCATCTAGGGATCTCAGTGTTGAGGGTAGTTCTGGGAGTCGGGGTTTGAGGCTTGAGGTTTAGAGCCCTTTAGGGCTGAGGGCTCCAGACAAGTCTGAACCATGACTGATTCTTTGTCATGGCTTTCAGGGATTCAGGGTTGCTACTGCCGGCGAGAAGCTCCGCCTGATGTGCCGAGGGGAGCTTGTCAAGTCACAAGCGCCGCATGCCCAAGATCCTCTATTGCATACCTTAACCCCGGACCCTCCATAGGCTGATATAGGCTGCACCAAGCTTCCGAGACCTCAGCGGAAGCCCTGAGCCCAGGTTCGATGATTCAAGAGGGCTCGGCGGGCTCGGCTCCGCTTCCTCCCGAAAACCAAAGCCCTGCTTTCAAGCCGAGGGCATCAAGCCCAAACAAACACGAACCCCACATCGTGATGTCATGAGGGGAAACGTAGAGGCTTCTCTATGCAGATATAGAGAACCAGCCAAAAAAAAGGCAAAAGAAAAAATAAGTCCAAAACATGTCCACCCGTGTGGATCTTAGGGTTTAGGGTTTAGGGGTGTAGGGTTTAGGGTGTAGCCTGTGGTGAGGAGACAAGCAGCCTACACAGCTGCTGGACAGCTGCTGCGCAAACAGGCCTTAAACGCAATCATGATCAAAGCGAAACTCTTCAGACTTAGCCTGGGGGGGTGTTCTGACTCAGGCGGCAGCGCACTGGCCTCTGCGGCCGCGTGCAGGCTTTGTGTTTTGGGGAAGGTTGAGGGGCTGGGAGTTTTCGGGCTTACAGCTTGGGGTTTTCTGTGCCGGGATGCAACCCTCTGCTGTGCTTGGTTACTTGGTTTTGACTTGCACTTCAGTGGCAGAGTCGGTAAGCATACAGTGCACACATGGCACAGCATTCTACCTGGTAAAGCCAGCTGTATGGTCATTGTACTGCACTGAAGTGCCACGCTTCTGTGATCATAGGTTGGGTAGACTGCTGCGTTTGACCAAAGGTGTTTCGAGCCGGCCTCCCCCCCCCCCCACCCCACCTAAGATCGCCAGCGCCCCCTGTGCCATGCGCTTCAGAATTGGCCGCGATTCAGGAAACCAGTTCAGGAAACCGATAAATTACACGATTCAGAAACCAGGATTCAGGAAACCAAGCGATTCAGGAAACTGTTTTCACGCGGTTCAGGAAACTGCGGTTCAGGAAGCCACGTGATTCAGGAAACCATACGAGATCGTGATTCAGGAAACCACGCGATCCGGGAAACGACACGATAACATCCTAGCGCATTGCATTCACGAGGCCACGTGTATCCGAATCGGCAACCGCGAATCCGCGGAGAATGTATCTTGGACTGGAAATCTGGACCTTACAGACATCCACAGGAGGCCCGAACCACTAAAGCTCCCAACCCAAAAACTCGACGGCCTGAACCCTTACACCATCTTAAACCCATCATCCGAGGCGCCAACAGCAAGCCTGTCGTGCGAACCCTCGGCTGAGCTGCCAGGGCTGCTGCTGGTGCAGTTGTTTCCTCACTTCCCAAGGAGCAAGGGTTTGCAAACTGCCCTGAAAGGCCTGAAGCCTGGAATGGGGCCCCGGGATGTACTACCTTCGTGGGTGAGATAGCTCCCGAACATCGGTGCTCCTCCCTCTTGGACATCTGTGGCAAACGAAGATGAAAGAGGATCCTTCCGTGCTCCTTCGCTTGGCCCCTGACCCGAAATCCTAAATTAGGCTCTCCAAGCACACAAGACCGGAGGAGTGTTTCCTTCCGTCCCCGTCCTGGCCATGCCGGTGCCAAGAGGTTGCGAATTGGTCACGGCACCCGATCTGTGAGCCTGCCCCATGGTGGTGCGTGGTGATTAGGGCACACAACAAGGGCCCCGCGCTGCTGCCAAAACGACCGCAGTTCACGAATGCTGCTCTGCACGAGGGCACCCCGGGCTTTCATCTAGGGTTTTGGGCCCCTTTGGGCTCCGGATGACTGGCAAAAAAGTGGGAAGTTGCTCTACAACTTGGGTCTCCGATGCGAGTCAAGGTTGCATCTCTAGCTAGGACATGTCGAATAATTACAGGGCCCACTTAGAGTGGTACTGTAGCATGGTCATAACAAGGACCGAAAGGACCTTGGAGTGATATGGTAGTAGAACCACAATAAGGACCTTCAAGAACACGATAATGTTAGACCCGCTTTAGTAGGGGCCTCCCCTTTAAAGTCAATTTGGCCAAATTATTCAGGACCCCCTGACTATTTGCGGGGTCTCCTTTAAAGTCAAACCGTCCGGGCGCCGTAAGAAAATTCCACGTGGCGCGCCTTTAAAGAATATAACCGGGCATCGCTGCCCCTTTTAAACCTATCTAAACTCCTCCCTATTGAAATGATATAAGCCCCCGGGGCCGTGTAATCAGGCTCCCATCCACGCCTCAACTGTTCAGGGGGGGGGGGGGGGGGCCAACACACTAAAGAGGGTCCAACAAAAAGAGAAGCCGCATGAATATGTGGTGCAATGAAGCACAGGGGTAGTTTTCTAAACTAGTGTCCTTTTAGGGCTTAGGGGCACATGGGTAGTTTTCTAAATTAGAGTCCTTTTTCGAGAACTACGCAGATTTATGCGTAGCCAGCATCTGCCCAGGGAAGCCCTCATTGCTTGTCATTTGCTGCAGGTCCAAAAAGTAGGGGCCTTTCGAGGTTTCTTCCCAGCTATGCAAGCTTCCCAGCTGGGCACTTTCCGCAGCTTGCGATCTCAAGCAGGAGAACATGGATCTTCATCCTCATGTGTCAGTCTGAAATGCATTCGCTATAAGGCTTTTTAAATCGTTTGAAGCGACTTGAACGAGAACAAGCCGGAAACCCTGAGCCTGAATTTATATCGAAAAAGAGGTAAATGCCTCGGGAAACCACACCCAGAAACATCGGCACCTCCCCTAAACCCTAAACCCGGCGCCTCCTCACCAAGCGTCCATTTTTCGCTGCTGCCGCGCTGAGCCAAGGCCTGCTGCAGCCCGAAGCAAGTCTAGTGCAGACCCTGGTATAAAAACTGAACCTTACGCCCCCTAAGCCATAAGCTCTAAACCAGATAAACCTTGAGCCTACACCCTAAACCCTCGCCCTAAGCCCTACAAGCAGGCGGCTTTACCCGAGCGTCGGGCTGTTAGAGTCGCTGAAAGGCGCTAAATCCTTAGGTTTGGGATTTAAGATGTGGGTTTTTGGGTTTCGGGTTGTAGGTTTAAGGTTCGAACTGCCACCTCAGTGTAGCTTCAGGTCTGAGACACACAACCATAGGGCATGAACTTCGAAATGGTAGTTTCCCGATCCACCGGTAAACACTACCCATTCCCGCTTGACTTGTATCCAGGACAATGGACTCGGACTCGGCTCCTTTGCAGCATCTGCTGAATAGTCGAATTGTGTTTTGCATGCATAGCATGGGCTCTTCAATAAGGATGTCGGTTTTGGGGGTAGGAATTTTCGATGCCGATGCCGAAAAGAGAGTTAGAGTCTGTATTTGGAATCCACAGCAAGTCCCTGTATCACCTCAAGGAAGCAAGATCTGCACTACCTCCAATCGTATCACCCACAAGGGGATTGGGAAGCGACACCTACGTTTGGTCCATACTGACTGCATGCATTTCGCGAGAGGTTGCTCCCCATCGCATACCGTATGCGTCGCCTCATCCGAGCAACATTTCTTTACTCATGCATGAGTGTGGCGATGTGGTGGTCATGTAGATGGTGGCGGAGTGAAGTGGACGTCATGAGAGGGGATGCATGAAGGTGACTATGTGGTAATCATGTCGATGGTGGCGAAGTGCACGTCATCTGGGTGATACGTGAAGGTGACGATGTCCTCGTCATATTGATGGGTGCTAAGTACCGTAGGGCCGAAAAGCTCTGCAGCCTCAAGCCTCAAACTACAATGCCCAAAACCTCTTTAACCCTGAATTCCGGTGCCTTCAGCCATCAATTCCAATTCCGCTACTACGTAGCTACGGTCTAGATCTTGGCAGGCCCGCTTGACTCTTCTCCTCCTACTACTACTACTACTACTACTACTACTACTACTACTACTACTACTACTACTACTACTAGCACCGCCACTACCTCCTACTACGACGCCAACTCCCTCTGCTGCTCCCCCAGCTCCTGTATTACTCGTACCGGTGCCCGCCCTGCGACACATGATCCATCAGCAAGGGGATTGAATTCTCGGTTGTTCTTAGGTCTTACGGCCCATTGGCTTAAAGCATCCTGAATTCTCGCAAAAACCTGAAACAGTGAACGTGGGAGGATTTGAACAAGTATTTGTACTACCTGCGTGGCCTTTTCGGGTCTCCTGCATACTTACAAACCGTCCTCATTTCACAATAGGGGATTCGCAAACACGTCGAGGCCATGCTCGTCTGCCATGCAGATCCTTGGCCTGGGCTTAGGTTGCACATCGCGGCATTGGAGGGTTGGCTTCGCCCGGGCTTGCAGGAGTTGGGTTGCAGAAAGCAGTAGCGGGAGCAGCACAGCGGAAGAGCTGCTTGAGCATATCTTTAGTGCTCAGATAGTTGGATGTTGAGAATGTCAGCAGCTCTATATCTCTGCGGACGGGCCTTAGGACCTAGGACTCCTACAGGACTCCCATAGAACGCCTGGGACTTAACTCTGAATTCGCGCTCATACGAGACCTGCGCCATTCAAGTACTGCCGCTTGCTGAATTCGAACTCATTGAGTCATGAACAGCACCCACAAGTTGATATGTTACCGTGTCACTGATGTAATGACCATATGTCTGTTCATGGGAATTGTGATCATGGGCTCCCGAACTACCATCCGATCAATCCGCCCTAAAGCCCCCCAGAATTTGTGTTCGCCCAGGACAGGTTGCTCCGGCACGCGCGCACTTTTTTGGCCGGCAACGACAGCGATACAGTGCGTCGCTTGTCCCAGCGCCTGATGGCCGAGGGCTCAGAAAACGGAGCTTGAACTTGATTAACAGCCCAATCCCATAGAAATTCTTGGCATACACTTTCGTTGTCCCTAAGATACCCCGTTTTAGAGCTCACCATGTCACAGCCCCCCACCATGTCACACTACCAAACACTTTGTCAACCGTTGTATTCTTTCTTCGTCAAGTTGGCCCAGCCTAGAAGGACCCGAGACGAGCAACAGGCTTCAGGGGATTCAGGGGGTGGAGTTAAAGGCAGCATTGGTTGTTGTCTTGGAATGGGTTTTTGGAGACGCCCGGGAAACATTTGGCGGATTACAAAGGCATTCTCCGGGTGCCTTGGCTCACAGGCACCGCATGTTGCACATAATTAGTACTTCCGCCTTCATTGCTTCTCATTTTTGCGGTTCCCAAGTACGTGTCGTGCAATCGGGGATTTGGGCATTTTCCGTATCCACCAAAGCAGCCTTTCGCTACGGGTAATTTATTTCACCAACAGCAGACATGGTTTGCAGTACGTGTCAGACTTAGACATTATTGTAGACATTACATCCTTCCTCACAGGATCAATGCGTGTGACGCCCCGAAGTTACTTTACATCGTTCGAAGCCGAGCAACATCGTCTACCGATCCCATCTGCCTCCTTGTTGAACACTTCAAGATGCAAGATTTCATCAGTGGTCAAGATGTCATATTTTACTTCGATTGTCCTCGAACGGAGTTGTCCTTACTCTTCCCTATTGGGGATGTCACGGGTATATGACCGTCTCTGGTGGGGCTTGAGGGGACCCTTCATTGAGGGTTGTCGGCCCAAAACCTCCTTTGGCTTGAGAAGCTTGGTCCCAACCTCTTGCGGCTTTTGTAGCTGCAGTCCTTCTTCTTTACAAATCAGATATTGTAACTCGCTCGAAGATTATGTTGTGGCGTGGTGCAAACGGCACGAAGCTTGAGTTTGATTTGCAAGCTAGGCCATTCCATCTTTGAAGAGATGATCCTTTGCTGCTTCTTAATTTGCGCCTCACCGCTGAAACCACAAGTAAGGTTTCATAAACATCTAGTCGATTCGCCGTTGCTGGCCACCAGGCCAACCTGGCGTTGCTCAAGGTGGGGTGTTGAATATGCATCGGGGAGGTCTGATAACACGATTCCGAGATTTTTTCAGGAAGCCATGATTCCGTAAGAATGCCTAGTAACCATGCAGTGGCTTCCGTGTACAGGGCAAGAAGGCCCCGGACGGGAAATACTTGGCGGATTGGTAGCTTTCCACTCACAGCGGTTACGGTTCGCTATGGTTCCCGCATGTCTTGTCCAGTCAACCTGGCTCTAACGGAGCATTCCTCCTTGACGCCTCGCACAGTGGAAGATCACACTTTCCTCAGCATCCCGCCCCGACGTCCTCTGTCAAAGGATGTGTCACGCCGCTTGGGTATTAGGTTTTAGGAGGCTCAGGGTTTGCGCAGGAACAGGGTGTACTTCGAGGTTTAGGGTGCATCACATTGCTCAGGGTCGTCGCTACAGTTTTTAGGCTTCGTACTCGTAGGAGATAATCAGGATGTCGCTTTATGTTGCCACGTCCAAGATATGTCAAGAAGCTACATGTTCCGAGAGTCTTCAGGGCTTGGCAAGCTACAAGAGACGAGATGTGAATCGGTTTGCGCGTGAATGTCTACAGGGCCCTAAAGCAACACATCCGTTTACGGGGGCATGTCTAATGTAGAAGCTTCACTAAGGTTCATTATTGTAAGTACAGTATACACTATTCCAACGATCCAGGCCCCCATGTTAGCTTGGAGAAGTTGGGCAAATTTCCTCTTGGAGTCGACTGGGAGTCCGGGATATGATTGACTATGTCCATGTCCCTCCTCGATGCCTGACAAGGCGAAGAAGAGCGACGCTCCAAAGGAGGAATCGGAGGAGGCATTCGGGGTCTGGGATTCTTTGGAGCCTAAAAGCCCCACATATCTGCAACCTCCATGCCCTCCTCTGTCTGCCTATCAAAGGCTGTATACATGTATATCCTTAAAGGTTTCTTGGGTTTCTTCAATGCTCCGAGTAGGAATTATTTGTTTTGTACTCGGGTAGCATATATCTCCAAGGGTTCATGTAACACAATAGTTCAATGAGGGTCTTATACGAGCTTTAAAGTCGCCACCAGGATTAGTATAACAGGGACTGTTCAAGGTCCTAGGTGCAGGGGTTAGATAGGGTCGAAGGTCTAAAGTGTCTGATTTTGCAAAGGTCCTATAGGTTGTTTATGACCATGAGGGCTGCATGGGGTAGTCTCCCGGCGAGCGCAAAGCAGTGCTGAATTCTGACAGGCCTTTCAGGTATGACTGAAGGTGTATTCCGAATTCCTTGATTCATGGATATCGCCTCTGTCCGTGGGGCCAACGCCTGAGAAGTTTTGTACAAAGCACGCACTAAAGGCCCAAAGCTTTGAAAGCAGATCGTAACTCGAATCTCTCCCCCTGAAGCCCTTAACCGAAAATTCTCTAACCCTGAACCCTAAAATCCCAAAGACCCTCAACGCCCAAAGCTGAATCCTTGGCACGCTGAAGCCGTAAGCTTCCTCAATCCCCAAACGCACGTACCGAACGGCATGGCGCTGGGGCTCAAAATTGTTTTTCGAAGTTTCGGGCTTTCCGAAGCCCTAAGCTCAAAACTCTAACCCTGAAACCGAAACCCTGAACCCTAAAGCCCAGATCCCCCGGGTGCGGACTTTCCGCTGCGGCCTCGGTTGAACCCTTGCGGTTGCGGGGGTCTTGTAAGGGCATTGTAAGGGCTTGCACAAAAGCTTAGTAGGGGCTGCTTTAGGGCTTGATCGAAACTTTAGGCAGGCTTCGTAAGGGTGTCGCAAGGGCTTTGCTTCCAAGGGCGTGTTTTGGGGCTTGAGATTCTGTAAAGCAATACTTGTTTATTGTTTAGAGAAAGGACAGTAAGGTTTCTGATTTTCGGATTCCGGGGTCTGCGGCTTACTTAAAGGTTTAGTCTCGTATCCCCAATACCCAATGAAAGTATGGTTGAAACTCCAAGTGGTAAACTAAGCATCAAGGCCTTTAGTTTTTTCAAGCAACAGAGGCAACCACGAACCCTAAAACTTTACATATCCCAAAGCAAAGCCCTTAAAGCACAGACACGCACACACACACACAAAAGAAGCTCCGATGCACAATCATCGGTTCATCGGATGTGTCTTTCAGATGTGCCTGCCGTATCACGAAATCGGCATCCAGCATTGAAGTCAATCCTGCAACCAGTACTCCGTGCCCTAAGCCCAAAATCCTAGACCTGAAATGGTGGTGGTGGTGGTGGTCGTCGTCGTAGCCAGTAGCAGGAGCAGGATCTGGAGGAGGGGTGGAGAAGTGGAGGGGTAGAAGTCGAAGTCGAAGTGGAAACAGCAACCCTGGAGTAGCATGAATGGTTGCCCTGGTCCCAAAACCTTAGTCGGAAACCTGGTCGCAATATTCACCCGACATCTAATCCAATGAGTACCCGCACACGGGACTGCTGCCACCCCGGGGCTGGAGACAATCCTGCACATAAGGCTTAAACCTAAACCAAGACCATGAGTTCCACGGTTCAACAATCATGATCACTTCGAGCATCCCCGCCCTCCCCAAGTAGGGTTGAAACGAGTTTGGACTTCCGTTTCAGCTTTCATACATCCTACATCCTCAACCCTAAGCCCTAAACTCTCAAACCCCAAAACCCCAACCATGAACCCTAAGCCCTCAAGGAAAGGAGTTCTTCCGCAAAGAATCATCATCATCATCATCATACACCATACAAATCAACTTCCGGCGACATCATACAAGAAGCAGACTCTATACTGACACATGCGCTTTCTATGCTCAATGTCTCCGGCGGGTCGTGAAGTACAGCAAAAGCACGCTTTAGTATAGAATCATCATACACAGCACGCCAAGCAAGCTCTGTGCTGAAGCAAGCGTTTTCTATATTTAACATCGCCGGCGAGTCGTGCAATGTAGAGAAGGTATCTCCGTATAGAATCACAATAAACAAAGCCTGTTCTATACCGAAGCAAGCAATTTCTGTACCACAATCTCGGTTTTGTCGTTCAGTATAAGAACAGGGGGGTCCTACAGTATAGAATCACGCGTCTTCTGTACTTAGTAGTCCCGCCGAACCGTACAATGTAGAAAGCCAGTTCTACTGTAGAGTATAGAGCAGCCATCATACAAGAAGCAGATTCTGTGCTGAAACACGCGTTTCCCATACTCTATCTCTCCGGCAAGTCGGTAGGTTTTAGAAAACGCCCTGGAGGTCCACCACCGCCTCCACCCTCTCCTACCCCACCTCCACCACCCCCATTTTGGCCGGGTGGCCCGGAGCCCCAGAAGCAGAGATTTACAAAGGTCGTTTTTGTTGGCTTTGTTGCGGGTTACACGGTGTTGTATGGGTATCTGGAGGGCTTTATTGCGTGCTACACTTTCTTTTGAACAAGGGTTATAGAGGTCTTTTGCAAGGTTTTGTGGTTGTGTGTTTTGGGTTTAGGCTTCAGGGTTTAGGGCGTTCGGGCTTTGTGGTTTTGCTTAGGGGCTCTCAGCTTTGGCGTTTTGTGGCTTTATGTAAGGCTGTAAGATGTTTGGTTTCTCGGGCGCCGGGTTTGCCTAGTTTATGCTTAGGAGTTAAAGGACGGCGGCTTAGAAATTAAGTTCTGGGCATAGTTGGGATTGAATCCGTTCCGTCGCTGACTTAATGCTGGGGTCGGAAGAATACACCAAGCTCCAAAGCCTAAACCCACCGCGACCCATGGCCCAAGGCCTTGCGGTGCAGAGTCTTTTCTACCCTTTCGGAGGTCGATGTTCAACACGATGGATTGGATGCTCTTTGTTTTTTGAAGAATTCGTGGTTGGTCTCAGTGTTTGTGATGACTCTGTGTTTGCTGTTTTGAATGTGTATTCTTGGTTTCGCTTTAAAGTGGGGGCGTATGGGTTTTCAGGGTTTCAGGCAAGAGCTTGTTGAACATTTGTTTTGTGAGGGGCGGGGCTTGTGTTGTAGGGTTAGGCAGATGTGTTCACAGGTTTGCACGGTGGCTTTGTAGTCTCAGCGTATTTCAGGTCCCAGGCACTGAGACTGAGAGTTGACAAGTGAAGCATCGCGAGTCTCAAGGCTATTATGTCAATGAGTTTACGTAGTACCTCCTGAAACCCGTATGATCTGTTTGTTTGGGGGTGGGGGGGGGGGGGTGGGGTCGGGGCATAAGGCCCAGCACCCACAACGAACCCATTAAGGCCTTCAGAGAGGTACCAACGCTGGAAACCATCATCAAGAATCATGTTACAGGTGTTGAGGCAGATTGTGCTAATCTGTAAGGCTGCACTCAAAGACAGGCCCTCGAAGCAGAAGGCTGCCTAAAACATCACAACTAGAAATCAATGTAAACTCGAAGCCCCTTGTATCAGGTCAAAAGAGCGATACACGAGCTCCATACCGATCTCAACGAAGTCACTGATCGACCGTGGCTCTTTCTGAACAGAGCCGCAATCCCAGCCATGCAAATTAAGATCCACGACATTCAGGTGCAGCATTCTCGTTTGCCAGGTGTACAACAGTACACCAATGGGTGAAGCATGTTGCCGAGATCAACTTCGATTGAGTATTTGTAAAGTTGACTTTTGTCAGAAGACTCCCAATCCGGCGGCTGGGCACTTTGCACAGCCACACAAGTGCCACGATTTCTCCGTGTTCCAAGGTGCTTTGTAAAGAGAGAAGCATCTAGAGCTTAGTTCACATTTCTCACGGGTATGCTGCGAAGATGAACAAACTCCAGGGTTTGGCGGTCTTACACAGGCACGGGCATGTTCTCACAGCTACGAGGCCATCTTCGTCTCGCGATGGGATTCGTTCTAGCAGCAGATGGCATCAGCCTTTATTGCAAGCTGGCAAAGCCTCTTTCATTTCTGGGCTTATTCGCAGTTGGTGGGTCTGTACTTAGCCTACCCTCTTGTTCCTGTTGCCTTCTCCACCCAAGACGCAGCCTAGAATGGAAGGTCTAGGTAAACCTTCTGCAGATGCCCACCACCCCCAACCCTAAACCCTTAACCGAGAGACCTACTTCCCGAACTTCGAGAACAGCTTCGGGCCTGAAGCCCAAGACTTCATGAAGCTCAACCCCAGAACCTATAAAGCCTAGGTCAGGAGTGGATGTAGGCTGCAGGATGCACGCGGGCCCCGGGCGGTCTGGGATTGCAGCATCGTCAAGCCGAAGCGGCGAAGGCCGTCAAACCCCAATTGAACCCCAAATTCCCAAATCAAACCCAAAACCCCCAAGCCCCAAAACCTTGAACACAACAGCACGAAGCCGCAGCTCAACCAGGAAACCCGAAAAGGACAGGCGGGTCTTCCTGGCTTACGTCTTCCTTAATTGGTATCTTTCGGTATCGAGGACAGACACTGAGTTCTCATCAAGGCAGCTATGGTTCGTAAAACCCTTCTAAACAGAAACCTAAGGACTAGTCTTACTCGTTGTGTTGGTCCTGCGCCCTCCGCCTCTAGTTATCAGTCCTGTTGTCCCTATTATGCTACGGGTTCAGCATGTTTGTCCCGAGCCATGAACTCCAGCACTTTGGCTACCATCCAGCTTCAGCATATCAACTATGTTGTTCCGTTTCGGCCATGTAGGCTTGGTTGTACAGATAGGCAGAATAACCCTTGTATAATTGCAAGATACAAGGGCTCGACGCGTATCTGTGCTTAGTTTAACTTAGTTTGTGGTCGAGACAGTAGTCAACAGTTCGCAATCGTGAAAGCGCTTTCCAAACCATACACCAGTAGTCTAGCCAGACCCGATTTTGGCTTTATGCCTGCTCCCAGAGGCCCGCAGAGACCTATGCCCTCGTTCAATCGAATTCGAGTCTGCGCGGCGTGGGGAAAGATCGGCGAGGAGCGTCCAAGGAAAATCAGCGGCTGTTCAGAAGATTGCCGAAGAAACCCTGGAGCTTTAGTTGATGATCACGTAGGTACACATTACAGCAGTCTTCTCTGCAAATCGACATTTACATGCTTTTTCCTTGGGGAGGGGACATTGTGCGGTTCCTGGAACTCGAATGCTAAAGCCTCCGTCAGTCCAAGGGAAGGGTCCAAATCAGAGTGTGCAGAGGGTAACATAGGGCCTTACGGTGGCTTGTGCACGCGTTGATAGGCAGCCGCATCAAAGTCAAGGATACCCCGTTAGCTATCCAGACCCTGAAGCCCTGAACCGCAACATATTATACCCTCCACCCTGAAATCTAGTCGTAACTCCACGCTTTTCAGACGGCTCTCCCCAACAGGGGGCCTTAATCGGGGGCCTTAATCTCTAAGCCCAAAAACCTTTTCCCTAAACCCTAAACCTTATACCCTAAAGCTTGTTCCCTCAACCCTATTCCCTAAACCCTCTGCCCTAAGCCCTAAACCGACATTGACCACAAAAAACATCGAGCGCTGGTCTGATGACACTCCAACCTGGGCATGGCGGGGGGCCAGCACTCAGTTGCATTCCTCTTCCTGTGGGCTCCTGAAGGGTTTAGGGTTTAAGGGTTCAATTGGGGGTTTAGGGTTTAGGGCTTTCAAAGACCCCGAAACTCGATTCCAAGTATTCAACTCTTGAGGCCCCACTGTGAGGTAGGTTCTTTAATGGTGTCCTCTTTTGCCTCTTTGTTTCTGGGTTCCTAGTAGAACATAAGTAAAAGTTTCTGGGATCATTAATAACATGTCGCGTCTAATTTTTCCCACTGGGTTACCCAGGAGCGTCCAGGGTAGGTTCGGTTGTTGTGGCGCGGGGGAAGGTTCGAAGGGAAGGAAGCCAGATGCTGGTCGGAGAGGCCGAGAAGGATTATCCAAACTCCGAGTTTGTTTTTGAAAGATACAACTGCCCCGCAAGCATGGGTCAGCAGCGGAACTATTCAGGGACCACCATCCTGGCAGGGCTGGAGCAACCCCTTTGGGGCGGGGAGAGGTGGGCCCTCTGGGTGACTTTGCTGCCGTCGCCATCATGGCATGGGGCGCAGGGTCAGCCCTTTAGCCGTAACGTGAGTTAAAGGAAGAATGGCGGAGGCCTCCCAAAGGAGCGCGGGCCAGTTCCTCTTAAGGGCCCCAATAGCTTGAGCCATACTCTTAGCAATCGTAACAGCAAGACGAAACGAAGCCCGCAGCTGTTGTCTGACTCGACTTGCCGCACCATGGTCAGACTTCTGCGCGCATGGCAAGGCAAGCCCTCTTGTGCATATCGCATTTCAAGTGAGACTCGGGGTTTGAGGCAAGATTCGGGATTGCTTGATTGTGTTGGATTGCGAGGGCTTCAATTTCAAGCTTGGAGGGTTTGCATGTCGGGGCTTAGGTCAATAGAGCTAATATAGAAGCAAGGCTACTGACGATGAAGAGCACGGATGCGTTGAGGAAGGGCTGCGCTCGCGCATGGTGTGTGTGGCTGGCTCACAAGCCTGACGTTCTAAACTGATGTAACCCCATCATACCAACCCGAAGTTTCAATAAGCCCATGAGCCCACAAGTGCAGCACACGATCTGCCACGGTGGTTGTTTTGTCTTGCCGTTGTGTGCGTGTTCAGATGAGTGCAACGATGACAACACCTATTCCGAACTACCTGCAGCGTACCAATGTCACAGGACTTGCGTAGGTCACACGAACGTGTCTTGAACTTTGCCAAAGATAAGGAAACACTGGCAATAGCTACAGCAACATTAAGTTCAGACCCCCGCCCCTCCCCCGCGCACCTTCTTGAAGCTTGATGTCTAGACCGAATGCAGTGCAAGAGCCGGGTTGGAGAGCCAAGAAGCTTGATGCAGGAAAGCCGGATGCTGTTTGCCCGAAGCGCGAGGAGGAGGATTGCTCTGCTACGATTTCTCCTCAGAGGATTCTCTAATGGGACTTGTCTTTGAACCCTGAGGAGTCTTCCCCCGCATGTTCTGGTGAGAGTGGTTCTCTAGTCGGGATCCCAAGCCACAACCCGAGGGGCAGGCCGACCTCACCCCCTTTCGGGTGAGAGGGGGAGGGGGTTCCTCCTTCTATGTGCTCGGGGCTTGAGATGTCTGAGGTCGCTGAAATGCATATTGCTGCACGGATAAAGGGGGGGGGGGGGTTGGAAGGCCAACAACAGACTTTTTGGGCGCATGATGTGTTGGCATCTCCATGTTCACGCCCATGTAAGTTTAAGCCCGAAGCGTCACTCTAAACCTCTTTGAACTCAAGTGAGCGAGGAGAGCGGGATTTTTGTGCAGGCCGGAACTGAAGTACAAGGTTAAACGAGGCAAATGGAGATAAGAGCGTGTGTGAGTGACAAATTTGATTCGAGGTGCGAGCTATGAATTAGTATACTTAGGCCAGCCACGGGAGATTTGAGTAGCTGTGGGAAAGATTCTTGCGTTGGTGTGTCCAGTGTTGCGGCAGGACTAAGGTAGACAGAATACAGCCTAAACCCCATGCAAAGCTTGCCAAAGCAATTCGCAGGAGGCAGGGGCAAGAAATCGCCCATCCAAGCTGACAATTTCAAGCCTGGTCGGAGACATCAGCAAACTCAGCGACCTTGGCCTGGCGAGTGAGGACCTGAAATCTTGGCAGCTTGAGAAGTTAACCGCAGGAAGGTCGGTGGCACGTCGAGCCTCGGAGCCCAGCGCCCTCCACAGCGAGACTGGGGATGGTCAGTTAGGAGATAGCTGTCGTTTTTTTTTTGTTGTTCCTCCCTTTCTTTTTGTCCTCCTTTTCTTTCCTGTAGTTCCAAAAAAGTGGGAGACGAAAAAACACACACACACACACATGTTCTCTTCAACTTCTCAGAGTCCCCTCTCTGAGAGTCTGAGAGCTGAGGATGGCACGCAGTCCTGGAACCTCGGGAGTTTTGGGAGCCCCAGAAGCCCCAGGAATCCTGGAAATCCTGGGACCCCAACGCCACAGCGACCTCCGGGAAGTGCTCCCTTGTCGCCAAGGAAGCGGCCTTCCCACACTCTGGTCTTGCCAGCAACCGCTCGGCCATATAGGGACAGGAACGATGGGCACGACTCGGCCAGCAAGGGCCTTGAGGAAGAGGAGGTTCAGAAAGCCAAGTCAGATCGGCTGCCAGGAGTTCAGCGCTGGGATTTCCGTCGGAGAGGTCCCGCGCTGAGCCAGGAAAGTACGTCCCCGGCCTCGCCGCGAGGCTTCTCCTTTGAGCAAAAGAACAATTTGAACACACGTATGCTATTGAATGAAATGTTGTCTGTGGTTGAGGTGATTTTTGTGGGGTGGCGCAAGCTAGAAAGGGCACATTAAAAAACAATTGTGAGGGCATCGAGAAGACTCCATTGCGGACCTGATGGCCAAGATCCTTGATGAGGAGCCCGATTGCCATTGGATGGAGGAGTTGTGGCTTCCCGTGCTGTCCAAGTCGCCCCCGGAGGTTTGTTCCTCCATATCACACCGCGCCATCGGCTACTGGGTCGATCTCTTTAATCGATGGCAGGGGGCCGGCGGCTGGATTCCCGGGTGTGCGCCCAAGCTGATGGATGCCTCTGAATTTCGAGACTTCATCGCCGCTCCTATGGCGAAACTTGGAGTGGCAATCTATTTATATGCAAAGTATTTCTGAGTAGCTGTTCCTTACCCAACCATTGCACCCGGATCACTCCTCGAGCTCAGCATCAGAGTAAGGAAAGTCCTGCAGTGGGTCAAGATCTTCGATCCTCCGTCATACTCCCGGCTCGAGGCGACAAAGTCCACGATGGCGTACCAGAGTGTGACTTGAGCTCACTTATTATCATTGCTCAAGCTTGAACTCAGGTTTGACGGTGGAGAGGAGTGGGATTCAGCAAATCGTGACGGACGTTCAACAAAACAGTCCGTACAGAGCCGACAAAAGTCAGCAAACACGGAGGCTGAATACAGCAGCTATTATTTGGTTCTGCTCTCGCCCTTCCTTGCGTTTGTCTGTCTGTCTGTCTGTCTGTCTGTCTGTCTGTCTGTGCGTGCGTGCGTGCGTGCGTGCGTGCGTGCGTGCGTGCGTGCGTGTGTGTGTGTGTGTGTGTGTGTGTTTCCTCTCTCTGTTACAGTCGTTTTTTTTCTCTTTCTCTCTCTCCCTCTCTCTCTGCGGATGCTTTCTGTTTTTTTTTCCCGAGGGCAACTGTGGCCCTGCTCTCTGATTGAGACACTTCTTTTTTAGTGTCTTGAAAGAGCTGGGTTTCTCTGACAAGGACTATCTAAATCTATCTATCTGTGGCAACCAGTCCTGTTGTTGCGCCCTCCCAACAACCCGAGCGTACCGGAGTTTTTTGGGTTCGTTTGAGGTGAGGATCAGCCCAGGGGCGTTTCTGACCTCCGCCATCCTTCTGGCCACCAAGATCGCGAAGAAGCAGCAACCAGGTCTGATGGTTACGGTTGATGCTGGACAAGTCTTGCACAAGGCCAAGTACTTTAGCAGTACTCCCTGAGCGCCCTGAGAATTATCATGGAGAGCAGCTTAGGGCTTAGGTGAAGCATGGCCATGTGGGATGTCCAGCAGCAACAGTAGTTGTGACAGCGTTCATGCTTGGGTTTTTCGGGTTGGAGGGTTGGGCATTCCTTCAAAACCCTAAACAGCCTGAACCCAAACCTTGAGCCTTTGCAGTAAACCTCAACCCCTAAACCATAAAAGTTTACCACTTAGAGCCTAACGCCTTCCCTTACAAGCATTAGGACCATAAACCGCTTCAGAGCAAAACGGGACCACTTCTCGCCAGTCGGCACCTAAACGCGCCAAGCCTCTAAACGCGTCGAAGGGTCGCATGTACCTCAAATAGCCACAGGATTAGACGCATAGAGGCGCTTACAGGCGTGAACAACCCCCCCCCCCCCCCGGCTTTGTTTGCTGCAAGCACGTTTATTCCTAAACCCTAAAGCCTAAAGCCTAAACCCTACACCCGATTGCCGTTCAAGGAAGCTCCGCTTCATCCTGGGGGTCTTCGATGAGGATGACTCGGAGACGTTCGACCGGAGCGAGTTTGTGGAGCTGATGTCCTCCTTCTTGTTGGGCTTGGGCACTGTGCTCGGTTCCTCGGGGGGGAAAGAACAACCCCTACACTTAAAAAACGCCCCGAAATCCTGAGTACTCCGAAACCCACCCAGCTCTTTTTGCAGCTGAAGAAACTCTTGTCTCCCCGGCCTTCTTGCTGGAAGGCACCTCCGTCCCCAAGTCCACCAGACGCCAGTGGACAGGGAATCTTCTCTTCGATCGCATTCAAACGATGTCCTGCTGCAAGCTCCCGGCGCAGGAGGTTTTTTTGGGGCAGGGTGTGCAGTGGTCCCATGTTGTAGAGGGTTTAGGGTTCAGTTTTTAAGGGGGTTTTTGGCGCCTTTTGGCGAACATTTGGGGAGTTTGTGGGGGCGGGGTGTCCTGCAAGATATCGATGCAGGCGAAGAAGATTAAGTCCTCTGGCTGCATGCCCTTCAGTCTACTTGAGGATTCTGGGCCTGAATTATGGGGTGTTTTGGTCAGGAGACTCAGGAGAAGTTGAGAGGGCCAACCTCTTCCATCATCAGCTGGCAGGAACCCAATAAGGTGCTTGGGAGCCAATCTCTATTTGTTCGTTAGCATACAGAATTGTTAGTACTTCGCGCGCTAGTGGGCAGTCGTTTCCATCGTGCTGGCGATTTAGGCATCCGTGCAGCGGCAGCGGCAGCGGCAGCAGCAGCAGCAGCAGCAGCCGCCGCATCGCCGGCGGCGGCCGCGGCAGCGGCAGCGGCAGCGGCAGCAGCAGCAGCAGCAGCAGCAGCAGCAGCAGCAGCCGCCGCATCGCCGGCGGCGGCCGCGGCAGCGGCAGCGGCAGCGGCTGCGGCTGCGGCTGCGGCTGCGGCGGCAGCAGCAGCAGCAGCAGCAGCAGCAGCAGCAGCAGCAGCAGCAGCAGCAGCAGCAGCAGCAGCAGCAGCAGCAGCAGCAGTCGCAGCAGAAGCAGCCAGCAACACGAAGAGCAATGACGACAGCATGTGAGTCAACATAAATCGTAAACGCTGCGCGCCGCCCGCCTCATCCTGGCCCGGCGCGCGCAGAGGGGCTGTAGGGCCTGTAGGAGTGGAGAATCAGGGGGGTTGTCGGGGCACCTCTGATTCCCACGTGGCCGCGAAGAATGCGCACGGAGCAATTCAAGACTTCGACACCACACACTTCTTCCAACAATAGGACAGGACTAGTGCGATGACTTCTACTTGGACCCTACGACCGTCGACTAGTACTACAACTTCTAACACTACTTGTGGTTGTGTGGGGGGTCTGCCGGTTCCCGAAGAGCAACTCAGGAATGGTTCCTTGGAGATTCAGGCGCGTTCGAACTTTGGGCCTCAGTGCCAATTTGCTTGAGACTTGAGTGACATGAGACTTTTCGCCTCTTGCTGCAGATCCCACAGCTGCCTCTAACTCCTGACCTTGGAAACATTGGAAACATCCCCATAGAAGTTGAAACCTATGAAGGGGTGTTTTAATGCGCTCCTTGGCCCTGTCAGGTGATCCCCTGGCACTGCCTTTCGCACTCCTCTTCGAGCGCTATTCCGAGGGCTCGAGTGAGGATCCCGAGAAGTATGAGGATGAGGACAGGAAGTTCAAGATGACGCACAAGAGGCGCGTAGCGCATCCGGTGGAGGCGGCCAGTTCCTTGGACTCGAGCTTCATCCGGCGTGACCAGATTGGAATGCTCAAGAGAATTTTCGATTTCTGTAAGAAGGAGTGCTGCTATTCCTTCTCCCACTGGGAGGCCGAGAGGGCCCTGAAAACATCAATCCACCCAGACCTTTGGTGCAACTTCGCGGCTCGAGGCTTGGAGCAATCGGAGTCCATGCGCCAGGACAGGCAAAGTGTGACTTTCCTAGACTTCTTGAAGGCTGCCATGCCGCACGCACAAGGACGACACCACCGTATGTTCCTGTCCTGGCTCCAAGAGCTGGATGAAATTGAGCAGCTCAAGAAGCAGTCCGCAACCTCCCGATTTGAGAAGGACCGCTTCGAGAACTACGTCTCTCGCAGCGCGCTCCACGCGGTGCGCAGGGCGAAGCTAGAGGAGCAGTTCTCGGCCCTTGCGAGTGGCAACGTCGAGGACCCCTTGAGTTTTTCTTGAGGGGCTTCAGGACTCTTGGGGGGGGGCAAACTCATGCAAATGGTGGCTCATGAGGAGGGGGTCAGATAGGATTCTCTCACGCAAAAAAAGTTTCTCGTCGAGTGCCATGCCCGGTCCTTTCGGGAAGAAAGGGGGGGAGAAAGAAGAGAGCCGTTCTCTCGTGGTATTGTGTGGTTTTCTGCGCTTTTGAAGAAGGGGAGCATGAGAAAGCGAGGCAAAGATGGCGAAGAAAGGAATAGAGAGATGTAGCAAGAGTCTTGAAGGCACAGTGCACCCTTCTCTGCTAGAAGTGGAGCTTTCAAGCAGGGACCTAGTTGTCGCTGCAGGTACAACTTTCTATTTCAGGTGATTGTAAACTCTGACGCAGGGAGCGTCCAACTGGCATGCTTGAGGTACGACTTTCAGGCAGGAAGCGTGGCTAGCAACCCCCATTTCTGGTTGAGTTGAAGATTTCCGGCATGTCGCTTCTTGTTGAATCGTTCATCTGGTGCCGGTTTGGGCATCGTCGCGCAGCGTCGCGCACAGTCTAAGTTCACATGAGAAGTTCTCTCGAATCCTACTACCATTTTCCACACTGAACCACCTCTGAACTCAAAATAGGGGTACCATGCCCGAAAAGACTTTAATCCTTTTGAAAGGAACCCCAGAAAAGGGCACCCCTATGTTCGGAAACCCCCATTTGTGTTTTTGTGAGGTGTTTGCATTGCTTGCACAGTGCCGGCGCTAGCACCCACCCAGGCCCCCCCGAAACTGGATGGTCAGTGGCACGTGTAGAAATGGACGGTATGCACCAGCTCCACATAGAAAAGAAGCCTACTCGGGTTGTAGTGCTGTGAAGCCTCAGCATCAACGCACAGTACTTCGTCCGAGCCATGGCAAAGTCATGGCAATGGCTGGCAGGGGCCTCTGCTGCGTTTGCTGCCTGCGTTGTGCTCCTTGGTTGCGAGCCGGAAGCGCCAAATTGTTGGCTGGATCAGGGGTCCTTTACTCGCCGCGACATCGATGCAAGCGAGTTCGCGGATGACCTTGTCAAGTCTTTCCGCATCAAGGTTCAAGTCAAGTTCTTCGACATGTGCGCGAAGTATCCGGGTATCATCACGGGCAGGGTGCCCGCAGACTACGCCTCTGCAACTAGCATAGTGTTCACGTCCCATGGTCTTGGACCGCCCTACGACGCCGATCAGGGCAAAATGACCTTTTACTGCCAGTCGGCAGCGGAAGTCGGCCCACGTGGGCGCGGCCTGGACATTTCCGAAGGCACATTGATTTCCGGCAAGCGGCTTGATGATGGCATCTGGCACGAGGTTGAGATGGTGAAAAGCAGTAGGAGTGCCTCTCTCATCGTTGATGGAGAGACGGCCACAGCTTCCATACCTGCGGGCCTTTCAGCTGCCGACTTCGTCCTAAGGCCCATCGACATGATTTTCATTGGCGGCCAAGGCTTCAAGGGAGACATCCGGAATGTGAAGATCTACGTTGGGGATCCGGAGAGGCTTGTCTTTTCGAGCGCCTGCAATGGCACGGCGCTGCCAGAGGCTCGGTAGCCCATGTGGTACCCTTTTTCACCCTTTTTTTGGCTCGTTCAGCGGGTTGTAGCGGGCTCCCTTCATAAAGTGAGCAACCAAAAAGGGGTAATGTTGGACTCGCTTTGGTATCCCAGGCCCTCCCCCCCCCCCCCCAAACAATTCTGGGGCTTTAGATCCTCTAGAATCTGGGTTGGGGCAGTGTTTGTAGGTGCCTGAGAGGCACTTGGGGCCTGAGGACACAGACCTAACGACTTCTCGGCGGAGACGAAAGAAACAGGCCTTCTTTTTTCTGAGGTGAAAAAACATGAAAAAACCTTTTTTCCCCCCGAATTGGGAGCCTCGGCCGGGAAACATCGCATAGCTGTGGACCGCGCCCTCATCAATGGGGGGGGACCCCATAAGTTTTCGGGAAAAACGCTTCATAGCGCCCCACTTTACTAAATCGGGTCCAACATTGCCCTTATCAAAATATGGTGACTGGGCTGCTAAGGAGAATGTCACGTGTTCTGACCAGCCCCTGGATGCTTGCGAGGGCATGTACAGCATCACTGGCGGGGCAGGATCGCAATGCACAGCATCGGCGGCCTGCAGAGCTATGGAGCATGCTTGCGACGTTGAGGGAATCCAAGCGCAAGGAATAGGCCCAAACCTCACCGTTGAATCGCCAGGCTTTTGAGCCGGGCACCTTCCAACAGCGTAGACACCCTGATGCAGCCCCCAACAAGACGGGGCCACGAAAGGTTGCTGGCGCGAGGTTTAGGGTTCCTGGCCCAGGAAGACTCCTTGTGCTTTTCGGGTTTAGGGTAGCTCAGGCAGCCCCCGACTAAAGTTCCGGAAACCTGAGACCAAAACCCTAAACCCTAGTAAACCCCTAAGGCTACCACGTCCCCGAACCCCCTGGCTGGCAGACAAAAAGCCTCCTAACTTCCATAGTAAAGCATGTTTCGACCTTGGCAGGACTTGATTAGGACATTGTTGGTTTTCCTGATGTGATGGGGTTTTCTAGAGGATCTTATTCAGGAAGATGTCTCAGGAGATTCAGGGTCAGCTTAGGAAGCAGGACTCCTGCTGCAACCCGATTTCACCCCTTTTAAAGGATGCCAGTGGGTGCCGCAACCCTAAACCCTAAACCCTAAACCCTAAACCCTAAACCCGACAGAAGCATTCAGGGCTTCCAGAGCGTTTCGCCCAGAGGATGAAGTCCTCGTCAAAGAGGACGAGATCCTTCATCGGTCCTTGGTGGTTTAGGGTTTAGGGTTTAGGGTTTGGGGTTTAGGGTTTAGGGTTTAGGGTTTAGGGTTTAGGGTTTAGGGTTTAGGGTTTAGGAACAAGAAGAACATCCCAGTTCTTTTTTAAGAGTGTGTGTGGGGGGGGGGGGGGGGGGGGGGGGGGGCAGCTTCGTAGCTGCTTATTGCCAAGAGCTTTTTTCTCCAGGACCTCTTCAAAGGAAGGTGTAAAAGGTGCTTTCAGTTATCGCAACAGTCATGTCAGCCGCCCTTTCAAGACCCTTCTGCCTCTTATGGGTCATGATTTGGGATGTTCCCCCTTAGACTAACCAGTCCTTAATGGGGATTCTAGAACCCCCTATATACACTCCCTACTCAGGATACTCAGGACTGCCAGTATAAGTGGGGGAACATCCCAAGTTATGATGTTATAGCCCTTCCTTTTTAAAATTAGTACTCCTCTAAGAAGTCCAGCCAAGGCTGCGAGGCAGGGAGGAGTTGACCAAGGAGGACTACATCGCCGCCCACTGCGGCGCTGAGTATCGGCCCAAGGAGAGCAACGCGCAGCTCGAGCACGTGGTGGGCGAGTTCCTGCGCCTGCAAGTGCATCACCTCCAGGCATATGCCCTCGGCTGGTTTAGGGTTTAGGTTTAGGGTTCAGGGTTTAGGGTAGAACACGAAGAACGGCCCAGCTCCCGGCAAATGTCACGGAGGGTTCCCTTGGCTAGGCAATGCATACAGGTATGGGCGCATCTTGCAACATGTTTCCCATTGCCAAGGGCCAACTTCAATGTAGCACCATTGAAGAATGCAGATGCCGCGATCAGCAAACCTTAGGTTGCCACATGCCCTCAGGAGACCCTCGCGCAGATGGAGGCTCCGTTTGCCAGTAGTGGCGGCACAAGAAGGCAAAGTTTCCTCAAGCCCGCCGTCACAGAGCGGCAGTGGAGTTCGTGGAATGATGCCTTTGACATGATGACCCCTAGTGCCGGAAGCACAGGGCGCGTGACTCTCAAGGAGCTTGCTTTTCAACACGAGATGTGTCCTGCCACGTGCGAGTACCTGTGCAAGGCCGTCGGGAGCGGCGGCCAGCAGGAGCTCGGCTTCACGAAGGAGGAATTCCTACAAAAGATGCTTGAAGTTAGCGGACAACGTGTGAGGAAGGAATTCCTCGTGTTGGGCCGACTCTGCAAAATGTAAGGCTCCCCCTGCCAGCGGTGCAGTCAAGCCTGCTTCCAGCTGCCTCCAGCACGTGACCAGGGGGGAGTTGCAAGTATTTGCGCCATGATTCGTTCCTAAAGTCTTGTTATCATTCCTGAAGAAGATCTTGAGGGCTTACCAAGCGATACATAGGCCTGGGATCCAGTCTGGCAACTGAAATCCAAACAAAGGGAAGCTGGCAAACATATCGGGTGTGCGGCTGGGGGGGGGGGGGGTGGAATCTAGTTTCCTTCCCACCAAAGAGAGAGTTGCTTCTCGAAAGACGACCGAGATCGAAGGGTGGGATTTAGGCCACCTTCCACTTCCACAGAGAAGTCTATCGAACAAAGATGACAAGAAACCGAGCACGGTGGGATGTACTTGAAACACGAAGAGATTTGTTCTCGAGTAATGATGACACAAACGAGGGGGGATATCCCAAGCTTTCCACTTCCAGAGAGAAGTTGGCTACGATCGAATGATGATAGCCAGAAACGAGTGGAGTGGGATTTAACATACTTCCAATAGAGAGTTGGTCACCGGAGGATGATGACAAAAAACGATCCCCTTAAGTTCCACTTTTTCAAGCTTACCCCCCCCCCCCCCCTTCCCCACATAAAGCCCGTAGCCCGCTTTAGTCTTCCAGCAAGCCTCCCCTTAAGCTTCCCGGTGTGGAGGGCAAATGCTCCAGGCCCTTAGTTCAGCCCTTAAGGGGGGAGGGTAATGTTTTTTGCCCTGCGTTTTCAAGTCTTTTTGATCCCTTGTCCTCATCAAATCATTGAATTCGATTCCCTCGCCTGTTGTGATGACTCTCTTGAGCGACGGATAATGCCATGAAGTACTCAGTTTCTCGACCAGCCCTGTTGTAGAGCCAGGTTTTGTGAGGAATGGGATAGGTGTAGGGTTCAGAGAGAAGGGGGGAGATAGAGAAAGAGAGAGAGAGAGAGGAGAGGAACATCTACCCAAGCTTCAGCCCCTTACAAGCACGGATATGGTTCAGAGGATGCTCCTTAGCAGCGCAACGGAAGAGGGCGAGCGCTTTCTTTGTGAAGAAGGCCGCCACTTAGATGGTCAGAGGTCAGATCGCCTGCTGGAGGATGGTCATGCCTGGAATCGAAAGTCTGGCGCACGCCATTGAGATTCCTGCGCGCATGCCCTTGTGAGTTAGAGATCCTTTAGCTTCCGGCCATTTGGATTGCTACCGGGCTGATTCCTTTCAAATTTCGGAGGGCTAGCAGACTACATTGTAAACCGATCGCCATGTTGCTTCCCGTCCCAGGTATGCGTACGAAAAGCACCGCTAGCTGTTAGCGTGGGAATCAACCAAGCTTAGCTGAGCTATCTTCTGAACAGGGAGAGGAAGGGTCAAGCCTCGTTTTCCACGATCCTCTGGCCATTAAAAGCCACTAATCTTCCACTGGTCTTCGAGACTTTCTGGGAAGATCTGCCCCGATTGGGCTAAGCTGATCATCCCTTTGCGCGGGGGTGTGTGGATGAGGTTGACGAGTTTACGCGTAGATGCTGGGGAGGCTATCAGACGCGTTATGGTGGCTGGTGATCGTCCGCTGCCGGGTCGTACTTTTCCCACCGCACCGCCCGGCAGATGCACACCCTGCGCTTGCCAGTGAAGCCAGGTGAATGCGAAGCATGTCTGAGGTTTTCTGCCTGAGTTTGTTGTCTCATATGTGAGGCTGCAGCTCTGTTGCAACTTAGTCTCCGGCCTGGAGCAAGGTGTTGCAGTACTCTTGGCCCTTGGCTGAAAAGAGACCTGTCCGACTGAACAAACGAAGTGATACGGCATTGTCCTCAACCCCCCACGCTGTCAGACGAGTGTTTCTGGGGTCGCAAAAGTCTAAGCGAAAATCTGACGTGCAATACGATCTAAGGGTAAGTCCTTTTCTTTCGGTGTGAAGTGCCCAGAAGAGAAGGATCAGATGGCCGAGCCACTGCAGAAAAACCAATGAGGAACCAAGTGTTCACAGAGGTGTACCCGGGGAGGCACAAAAGGGGGGTCGGGGAAGGTACAGGGCCGGGCGCGGTGCGCACACGAAAGGAATCTCGAGGAGGTCAGTGCGAGAGTGGAGCCAGCGCCCTCCAATAGCACGATGGAGTACACTGCAGAAAGGTCCACCAGGGTGCGGGTAGGCCGTCAGGAGAGGCAGGCAGGGAAGGTCTGCAAAGATCATCTCGTGGATTGAGCTCAAGCTCCAAAGACTCAAAAAAGCAGCCACTGATTTTGTCCCCTGTCCTATACGGTTTGCCATGGACAGTCCACAGAAGCAGGCCAAGGAAGAAGTGCAAGGCGCGATCATGACCTGGCAACAAGCAGGCATTCTCCTCTTCACCTTTGCGGCGCCTTCAGCAGTCATGGCTGTGCCCTTCGCAATTGCCAACGCCGGCTTCATCGGGGGCATTGTGATCTGCATGGTGATCACCGGGGCCTCCATTGCTGGCTCGAACATGCTGCTGCAGATCAAGAGGCGCTATCCGGACTCTGAAACCTTTGGAGACTTGGGCTTCAAGGTCTTCGGCCGTGCTGGCATGGTCTTCGGAAATCTGATTCAGCTGGGGAACTTCTGCCTCTTCATGCCTTGCGCGCTGCGCTTCTGCGCCGAGGCCCTGCAGGGCATCGGAAGCATCGGCCCACTCGGCGGCTGCACGGACTATTACGTCTGGCTCGTGGCGATCCTCTGCTTGCTGACGACGCAGGTTCGCAGCTTCAGCAACGCCAACTTCTTCACGCAAATCTCCCTGGTGTGTATCTTCGGCATGATCGTGTGCATGCTGGCGGCGGCCTTCCAGTACGACATCGACGAGAAGATTCCCGCACACTTGGTCGGCAACCCCGAGACGGACCTGGGAATCATGGTGGTGAGGCTGGCCAGCGGCTGCACAGTCAGTGCCTGGGCTTACGTGCCTGCTTTCCTCACTGTGGAGCTCAGCGCCTGCATGGAGAAACCGGCGGAGTTCAAGAAGTCGCTGCTTTTCGCCGGAGGCCTCAACGTTCTGATCTTCCTCGTTGTGGGCAGTATCGTGGTGGCGCGCTGGGGCTTCGGGGTCGGCGAAGTCATCACCATCACAGCAGGTGTCAGTGCCTGGGTGCCGGGGACTTGGGTGAACACGCTCTTCAACTTCTTTCAGCTGATTGGAAACTTCGTCTCCTACATGCTGGACTCGGTGCCGCTCTGCCGGTACTGCCAAAGGGCCTGGGCGCCAAGCTTCAAGGACACCTGGTCCGTGTCGGATGTGCTGCGGTATTTGGGCTACACGCTGCCGACCTTCATCCTGGCCCTAATCCTGGCCACCTTCACACCTTCCATCGGGACGCTCCTGGACTTCGTCACGGCACTTACTACGCCTTGGGTCACCCAGATCTACCCTGCGTTGCTGTACTGGAAGTTCCTCCGGGACAGCGAGAGCGATGAGGGCGATGCGGATTCGGGAAAGTCCAGCCAGGAGTCTCGCTCCAAGCGGCCAGAAATGCTGGCGGTGCTCTTCGTGCTCCTCGTGGGTTGCGTCAGCTTCGTCATGTGCTCCGTGAAAGCGGTGGGCTACCTTGCCATCGAAGATCTCCGGCCCAAGTTTCAGATCGGCTGCAGTGGTTGGGTCCTTTGGGAATCAGCGTGAGCACCCAGAAATTCCAGAGACATCCATTTTGTCTCTGCAGCCTGAGGTAGGTAGACGCCTCAATGCATGGGACCCAAAGCAATGTACAGCTCAGAGGGATGATATCCTGCGTTCTGAAAGGTTGAGCCTAGTAGGGGCCAACACACATCCTCTGCCATGGTGCTGGAAAGGCTGCTGAGCATTGTACAGGCTGCACTTGCGACCTCAGGACAGGCACAACAGCCCAGAAGTGCGTAGCTACGGTGCCCAGAAGTGCGCCCACTCTGCTCTCAATCTGCCCCGATTCCGATTCCTGCTTGTGTGCCGGTCTCGTCTGCTTTGTGCAGCATCTGTGGCCTTGGCCCTCCACCGTGTGCGACCTCCTGCATCGCAAAAGCCATGCACAGTCTACCTGATCTGCGAACCGCCAGAAAAGAGCACTTGCAGCAGCCTCGCACACGCACACGCATGCGCGCGCGACACACAGACACACAGACACACAGACACACAGACACACAGACACACAGACACACAGACACACAGACACACACACACACAGACACACAGACACACAGACACACAGACACACAGACACACACACAGACACACAGACACACACACACAGACACACACACACACACACACACACACACACACACACACACACACACACACACATACACACACACACACACACACACACACACACACACACACACACCCGTGCGCGCGCGCAGAGACGCGCAGAGACGCGCAGAGACGCGCACATAGGTGCGAACTGGGTAGCATCTTCTCTTCTCATGATATTGGTAGTATGCTTCCGAGGCAGACATTGGCATTGCATATCTGCTTCCTCGGCTGCTGGCTTGCGGAAATCTCTGCCCAAGTCTACGTTACTGGTGCAGGGAAATGCCTGATTGCCTCAAGAGCTGTTGGCTTGAATTTGCCCATGTTTTTGGAAGCTTGAGCACAACCTAGCATGCTTCAAGCTCTTCCACCTAGTTGAAGACAGACTCAGGCTCTCCCCCTGCAGTCATGGCAGTTGATGAAACCTTGTGGCACCAGCTAACTGCAACTAAGCTGCCCCTCATCATTTCAGAGCTTACGATATTAGCGGTACCTTATTAGGGTCCTTATGATCACGGGATCCTACTATTTGGGGGTCTATATTTGGGGTCCCTTGTTATCGTAAACCCCCACTTGTGGATTTGGTGGCGATGCCTGCAGAGCACCGCAAGCTGTGGGCGACTCCCTGGACCAAAGCTCAGAGTTCGGGCTCCAGAGGGCAATGTCGAGACATGTTGGAAGCTTCGGTGTCGTTTTTCGAGTTCGGTTCAACTCTTTCGGAAGGCGTCTCGAGGCTGTCGGAGCTCAAGGACTTGGGGGGGCGGGGGGGGGCGCTCTTTTTCAAGCGTTTTGGGCGTTAGGCGCCCCAAGCAATCTCCAATTCTCGTTCCTGGCCTTAAACCGGATCTTCCCGAGTTGAGCTCAAAGCAACCCTAAACCCTATACATCCCCCAACACCACCAAGGCTTGCGCCCATGCAGATACGTCAAGAAGCCACTGCCCGAAGCCTGGCTTCTCCCCAAGATTTCCTTCACTTGGGTCCTTAAGTCCCCTTTTGTTCTGACAGAACATGTACTCTTCAGGGTTGAAGGGGGTGCCAAAGCAGGGACGGATTTCATTGCACAAGTAGCAATGGACAAAAAGCCTTGGCAGAACAAGAGTGTTCCTGTGTTCCAGCAGGGCAACCAATAATTGTAGCGGGGCCTGCTGTGACACAAGTTTTCTAATGTTGAGAGGATTGCATGGTGGCATATATCCGTTTAGGCCGGACTCGGTGCTGCCGTTTCGACCGCAACAGAACACTTCGCTGTGCTGGAAGCTGTGGTGGTCACAGTCACGCCCGAAGCCCGAATGCCATGGAGTCGTGGCAGTTTGTGCGATTCAACACCGAGCAGAAGGTTGTAGATGTCAACGAGTTCCAGATTGCACAAGCGCTCCTGGCGGGAGACATCCGGGTCCTTGCTCAGGAGGTCGAGTCGCAGCACTTGTTCAGCTGGTGCATAAAGTTTGGAAAGCAAGATACTGCGGTAGAGCTCCTCCGGCGCGGTGTTCCGGGCTGTGTGGTAGAAGCCGAGCACTTGGGGCCATTTGCTCGTTGGGGACCAGTCAGAGGTGCATTTGGCTGTGGCTGTGGCAGCTCATGGTGGACGTGTAGTTGCTGCTGTTTTGGTGGGGATCCGGCATCTGGTGTGTGGATGAAAGACTGGGCAGCTGGGCTTGCGGCTGCGTGCGATTGCGCCAAGCAGGCAATGGAGCAGCCGGTGGCCCACATGCTTGGGGCACTACTTTCCGAGCAGTCCTTGCAGAACATGTCACGGAAGAGGCCATGGCAAGGCTTTGGGACCTTGCCATCCTCACAGGTGACGCAGCACTGGCCCGGCGCTGCTCTCAGCAGTGCCGCTTGCCACTCCGACGGTGGCAGGCCCAAGATCTCTTCAAAATGCTGCGGGGGCAGGGTTGGTGCATTGCGGCTGCGGCGCCTGAGGTATTGACGGCAGCCATCACATCAGGCTTGACATTCCAAGGTCTTCACTACACTTACTTTGGGCAGCTCCTCCCTGCAGACTGCCTGATTCCGTTCAGAGAGGCTGTGGCGCTGTGCGGTAACATGCAATTATGGCGGCAGCTTGAACCCCACCTTGGGCCTCCGAGCTCTTGGGAGTTGGGACCACGCAACCACTTGTCTCAGATTCTTCTGCTTGTGGAGGACGGGCTACAGTGGAAGCTCTGTCCTGACCGGCTCAGCACGGCATTGGCAGCAAAGCTGCCATTGGACAAGCTGGTGCTTCTTCTGGCGTGCGGCACACTGCCTCCATCCTGTGGCCTTTCCTTACTGGACCTGGCCATCGCGTGTGGCCAGGCCTCCGCAGCGCAGCAGCTCCTCGCCCAGGGCATTCCTCCAACCTCCTGGACTTCCTTCCTCTGCCTGCACTGCGCCTGCCCAGGATGCGAAGGAACCCTCGACATGTTCTACGCCGACTACATCGACACCGACTCCCACGTGGCGCCTCTGCCACAGCGCCGGGAGGCCGCGCGTCGCGCGATGCGGAGCGCCCGCGCCCAGGCGCCCCGGATGGCCATTGGGCTCTATCAGCTCATGCGCTCCTGGAGTCGAGGCAAAGGGGGAGAAAACTCCCTCAAAAGAAAAAAGCACAAGTCCTCGTACAGGGTTTTTAGAAGCAAGACGCCGAAGGGATCCTTAGGCCTCCTATAGGCTCAGCAACCCAGGCAGACAAGTCTCGCTTGGCTTGGTCCACATGATCCTGGACTGGGTGCCCCCGGCTGGCTGAATTGCTGGGGGAGACTTGAACTGAAGGAAGTCAAGCAGGTCAAGGCAAAACCTGCCGGGAGCCTGACTATGCAGATGCGGAAGCTTTCTATGTGGAGGGTCCTAAGGCTGCTAAGTTTGCACATCTGGTCTTGGACTAATCCCCTCCCCCTTACTATTGGCCCCGCTCAACCCCGCCCAACCTCCCCTAATACTCCCCCCAAGTTTATTGTGACAGCAACGATACTGCAATTGGGGGGAGCTGGTGGGGGGTTTGTTCAAAATTGGGAGGGGGGGGATATAATCGGGAAGGAATGATATTAGAAGTTAAGCCTTGAGCTGAGGGGTTCTTCAGGGTTTTTTACAGTTCGAAGCTTCTCCCCCTGCCCCCCCCCCCATATGTTCGGATCCTACCGCGGTTTAGGACAGGGCTCACTTAAGGCTTTGAGCAGTCCTAAGTCCTAAACCCTACAATCCTACAACCCTAAACCACCCAACAGGTTTTTGGGATGCCGCTGTGGCGCTGTGCGGTAACATGCAATTATGGCGGCAGCTTGAACCCCACCTTGGGCCTCCGAGCTCTTGGGAGTTGGGACCACGCAACCACTTGTCTCAGATTCTTCTGCTTGTGGAGGACGGGCTACAGTGGAAGCTCTGTCCTGACCGGCTCAGCACGGCATTGGCAGCAAAGCTGCCATTGGACAAGCTGGTGCTTCTTCTGGCGTGCGGCACACTGCCTCCATCCTGTGGCCTTTCCTTACTGGACCTGGCCATCGCGTGTGGCCAGGCCTCCGCAGCGCAGCAGCTCCTCGCCCAGGGCATTCCTCCAACCTCCTGGACTTCCTTCCTCTGCCTGCACTGCGCCTGCCCAGGATGCGAAGGAACCCTCGACATGTTCTACGCCGACTACATCGACACCGACTCCCACGTGGCGCCTCTGTCACAGCGCCGGGAGGCCGCGCGTCGCGCGATGCGGAGCGCCCGCGCCCAGGCGCCCCGGATGGCCATCGGGCTCTATCAGCTCATGCGCTCCTGGAGTCGAGGCAAAGGGGGAGAAAACTCCCTCAAAAGAAAAAAGCACAAGTCCTCGTACAGGGTTTTTAGAAGCAAGACGCCGAAGGGATCCTTAGGCCTCCCTTGGTCCTCGTGAGGACCAGGGGCGGAGGGCGCAGGAGCGGCCATCGAAAAGAGGGATCTAAGGGAAACCAGGACTACACCCAGAAAGCCCCAGCTTCAACCAAACCCTCAAGACGGAAAAAACCCTGGACGGGGACCACCGGGCTAGGGGGGGTCCGGAAGAGGCTAGACCAGCCTAAGCTAGAGGAACCACCCGGGAAACACCCCCCAAAACCCTCACACCCCAATCCAGGCACGCACTTTTTCATGCTTGAGCCTTGAGCCAAAATCCAGTCGCAATGCTTACATATGCGGAGCTCTGCTCTCGCCTGTGCCGAAGCAATGCTTACATATGCTGAACGTCCTGCACACCTGTGCTGTAGCAATGCTTACATATGCAGAACATCCTGCACACAAAGGCATGGTGCCCTTCTCCACTTCAGCCTTCTCAGAGGCTTCCCTTATCCCAACACTCCTCCTTGGGCTGTTCTCAGCACAGATTCAGCCCACCAGCTCATACAGAGATTTTCGACCGTCGCAGTAGGCACACATGCCCTTTGCATCGATGTTCGTGTAGGCGCTCTTCAGGCCTTGACAATCTCCGTAAAGGTGGACGTGATCTCCCCGCTGAGATGCAAAGAAGGGGCCCCGAAACTTCACATAAGCTTCACGAGGGGTCTGAGTGTTGGCATCTCGTGTCCTTCGCCGCGTCTGACGTACAGGAGGTGGCGGTTCTTCCCAAGAAGAGGCCGACCTATCCAGCGAGGGAACCGGACCGCGCCCTTCTGGAGCGGATGCAGGGCTGTGCCTTGGAGCTAGCTCAGGTGTCATAGGGCCATTCTGTCCCAAACCATACGAACCCAGCTCCTGCTGCACAGCCTGTTGCAGTCGCCGTAGCCGCCGAGCATTCCTTGCCTCCGAGACTGAACAATCCCTCTTCAGAGCGTACCACTCGAACAGCCACTTGATCGCCTCCCATGCACCAATCGCAGCCACCAAGCTGACAAAAACCAGCGCATAAAACTCCCAAGCAACACTGATTTGTATCCCTCCAACATCCTCAGCAGGAACATTCGAACTTCGCTTTGTCGAGGCTCCACGAGTACCCTGAACCAACCAACCCAAAAGCAACACCAATCTAGCTATCACCCCAACCACCCCCGGTGTTGTAGTGTGTGCCGTTGCTGCAGTGCTGCCTGTTGCTGGTCCCGGCTGCTGCTCTCTTGGCGAAGTTGTTCCCAATCCCCACATACGGCAAAGCTCCAGGAGTCTTGGCTTCGAGAAGGCCTTTGTACCTAAGTCTCCTAATTGAGAAACACCAGGGATATGTCGAAGGGTAATCTCCTTGAGACGCACCGCCTCACGAAGATGAAAGGCACGAACTCGTAGGTGACGAGTTTTCCAAGTTCCAGCTGCCTCGGAACACAGTCCTACAGCAGCCTGATTGTCGACGTAAAGTCCCAGGCGAGGAGGGTCCGGCCTGATTTCGGAGGTAAAAGATGAGAGTCCATAGACCATCTGGATGGCATTGACAGCCTCTATGAGCTCTGCCTCGGCAACAGACAGAGAAACCAGTGGTTGTCTCCCACATCGCCAAGATATGGGGCACCCCAGATAGCAAGCCAGCGAGCAACCGATGCTCCGCCCCCCTTGGGGGGCGAAGCTGGCATCACTGTAACCCTCCACATCATGGTTGTGGGTTGTCGGCTCGTAGAACAAGAACCAATCGGCCGTCGCCTTCAAGTAGCCCAAGGTTCTCATGCCGATGCGCTCCACAGTCTCAGGGTCCCTCACGCACAGACTGCTCATGGTGGCAACTGTGTGTATCAAGTCTGGCCGGCCCTTTGTTGAAAGCCAGAGAAGTTCGCCAGTGATTTTCTGAGCACGCCTCAAGGTCTGCTCGTCGTACTGCTTCTCATCAAAGTTCACCTCCCCCAGCAGCCATGACTGAGGACATGGCGTCCCGTGACCATGCCCCTGAACATCATAGTGTCGAAGTACCTCAGATATGTAGCCAGTCTGCCCGATCTTGAAGCCGTTGAGCGTCTCGTAGATCTCTAGCCCCAGGAAACGAACTGGCTGTTCCATGGATGCCCATGTCAAATCCGAGGCCTTCCATTCTTGTGTGATCCACCCATGAGTAGCCGCAACGACCTCCTCCTCACCCAGATACAAGATGTCGTCAACATAAACGTTGACGAATGCCCGAACTTCTTCCTGCATCGTTCCATCTGGGCCAGGCGTCATGACCACCACACTCCAAACATTCTCATCCGCCCTGTGCTGTCTGAGGAAGGCATCCAGCTCTCCCACCTTGAATCGAGCTCGCCTCAGTCTGTTGTCCCGGAAGGTACTCCACAGCTTCGGAGAGCGCCTAAAGCCATAAAGAGCTCGGTCCACCCGAAATAAGCACTTCGCAAACGGTATTTCCGCCGCCTGGAACACCTTGGGAGGGTAAAGGCAATGCACCCCCTCGCCATCGTCCATCGGGGCCAAGATGAAGGCATTCCTGATGTCTGTTCCTGCTGCCTTCCAAGGACGTGATCCACCTCGTTTGTGTGCGGCATGAACAATCATCGCCCTCAAGGACTCCCCTTGACATCCCCCTGCATAGCTGTCTTCCTTCTGACTCCTTCCCTCGAAGTTGCCACATATGACAAGACGAGCCTTTCTTTTGAAGAATGAAGGCGACCCCTTCACCAACTCTCTTCCAGGATCATCAAGCAGCTCAGGATTGTCTGGAGGTTTTGCCGTGAAGACTCCTTTAGCCGGAAGTATAGATAACACTCCCGCCCTCTCAAGACGACGATGCTCCTCCTCCGTGAGGGGAACCAAGGCTCCCGCATCCAGCAGAGCCTTCATCTCCTTTCCAATGGCCTCCTTCCACCGCGGAAGGAATTGCTTCACCTCGTCAAGCTGTACAGTGTATACGACCTGAAGAGGACCTTCAAGGTTCTCCAAGACAGGCTCGACACCATGTTTCCCGTCATCATCCTCCACAAAGCGACATAGCCGGAACCAATCCCCAACCGAGTAGGTCTTGTAAACCTTCTGCGACTCCCTTTGCTCCAAAGCCCTTTCAGCTTCCAACGTCGCCTGGTTCACACCCTCAAACAGTTCTTGATAGTCCTCCGGCACACATCGTCGTAAGTTGTGTTCCTCATCTAGCACACAGCGAGACCAATAGCGGCCATCCATCTCACCCTCTTGGTCCTCCACCAACCACTGGGACTCATCCATATCGTCACCAGCGTCTTCACCTCCAGCGGACTCCATCCAACCTTCAGTGGTTTCATTATCCGGAACAGCGTCAGTAGTTGTCGACACTGGTTCCACCAATCTGCTCATGCAAAAGACGTTGCCATCCTCGCCACCCTCGTCGGCCCTAAAGACTCGCACCACAGGCGGTGTTTTTCCAACCACGCGTCGTTCAGGATGCCAGTCATCACCTTCATCTTCGTACGGAGGTAGTTCGGGTAGGCGACGGACATTTGTTGTGTACCAAACATTGCCCTGCACGGTGCGAACAACATGACCATGGGAGACTGTCTCAACAGGCCCCAAATAAGACCCCTGGATCCACTTGTCCTCGAAGTCAGTGCCCCCTTGGCCATACCTCTTCCTCTTGATGAACACCTGTGATCCGAAAGGAGCGACGCTAGGATTGCCCCTTCCAAAGGCCTGAGCAGCGTGTTGTTGGCAAATCGTTGATGCCGCCCTTGACCACCACGATCTCACTACGGCATCTCCAAGCTTGCTGTAGGCTTTGGCCTGTCCAAGCAAAGTTCGCACCCGGCCCTTGATGAAACCAACAGCCCGCTCCGCCGCCCCATTTTGTGACGGATCATCGCCTTGAGTCTTCGTGACTATGATGTCCCTCGCCGCTGCCCACATGTCCATACCCTCGTTCATGAACTCCCTTGCTCGGTCGCAATGTACTCGTAAGACTGGCAGGCCCCGTTGTCTTAGAGACAGGTACATCTCCTGCAAGGCCTTGAGTGTTTCCGCCTTCTTCCTGGTCTTCAAGGGTCGACAAAGATAGGCAGACTCGAACTCGAAGGGCTCAGACATACGCTCCAGGGCCTTGATCTCCTCCTGTTTCGGATCATCTTCCTCACGAATAGCAGCAGGATCAGGGCCAAGCTCCTCCGAGACCCCTACAGGCGCACCTTCAGTAGCAGGAACCTCTGATACGACATCCTCGCCCTCCATCCCAGGCAACCAATCACCCTCGTCATCCGGTTTGTCCACGTCCCCAGGCTGCACACCAGACTGCTCAGGGTCCCCTGTTTCTGGGATCTTAGGAAAGCGGAAACACCCGACTAGCAGGTAGCGCGCTCCATCAGTGCCCGTCGCCCTAAACGGACCAGCAGTGTCAATGCTCAGGACATACGCTGAAGGATGAGCGACTCTCCTATGTGGCTTGCCCGTCGCCCTTTGGATGCACTCCCGGCAATCCTTCCTGTATGGCAAATGGTCCCGTCTCAGGTGAACGCGCCATTCCTCCAAGCTGAATTTAGCGAGCTTCCCTTCACCTTCTTCACCATCTCGCCTTCCCAGCCTTCGAACCATACTGGTCAAAGCATGTTCTCGCGTAGCAAAACCGGGCCAAGCACATAGAGCATCACAGACAGAACTTATCATCCCCGTTGGCCATCGACTTGTTCTTGTACCGGCCTTCAGACCATGACCATCCTCACTCTCCAAAGACCAGAGATTGAGGTTCGTACCCAAAGTCGTAGGTCCCAAGTTTTCCAAATCACACTTGACCTCATCCATGGTGTACATCCTCGCGAAGGTTTTCCACATGGTCGTTCCAAACAGGTCGTAGCATGGCACCCGTCCATTGGCCTCCTCCTCATCCTCACTTTCCAGCTCCTCCTGAGCCTCACGAACCTGGTCCCTTCCATGTAGCGCTGGGCCCTCATCCCATTCCAAGGTTGAGCGTATCGGAAAACCCAAGCATCGAAGTTTCCCGACCTTTTCATCCGGCAACTTGTCGAGGCCGAGAGGTGTGTAGGCCGCCACGAGAAGCTCCTTCTGAGTTTGATCCTTCCCCACATACGCATGGTGTTGTTTTGGATTGAACCTCGTCATCCTTCCAGAGATCTCAACCAAACAGCCCTTTAATTGTTCAAAGCCAGAGAATGGACAGGACCTTTCGACACATCTCCCTCCACCACCAAATTTCTGTCCATCCAGGTCCCCTTCAAGCCACAGACCGGAGGAAACCTCGCGGCCAGGATCATCATCGCCCAACCCATTCTGTCCATCCAGGTCCCCTTCAAGCCACAGACCGGAGGAAACCTCGCGGCCAGGATCATCATCGCCCAACCCAATCAAGTAGTTGTTACTATCACGAGCGTTCCGGACATCTCGATGTCGAGGCACTTCATTCGTCTCCATGACCAACAAAGCCGACCAAGAGCAATCCTCATGCAGCTGCGTTTCCACATTCCACCGCATAAACATGTTCAGGTACTTCGTCAACCACGGTCTCTGGAGTGCCTCTGTAGTAACCCCCCGATTGCCGCCATGAGCATATGCGCCAAGCACCACAGATCCTTCTTGTTCGCCTCGGGATGAGGCTCGCAAGTTCTTCTTGAAGTTCATCTCTTCCAACAACATGCGGCACTCACGATGCGAAAACTTGCCCAGGTCGAACCATTCCTTAGCCAGCCTCTCTTGCTCCTCAAGGTCACTCTCTTTGTTGTCGCCTTGCTCTAGTCCAGGAACCTTCCCCGATTCAACTCTCGGATGTTCCAGCAACCAACCAACTCCAGGACCCGGGGTTTCTAAAGATCCCTCTCTCCAAAGGATCCTCCTACCCTCAGAAGCTACTGACCAAAGGATCATCGCCCTGGCAACCAGCTGAACTTCCCGAACATGTTGCGAGGACAGCATCGTCTCATTTCCTGTAAAGGGAAAGGTTCTTCGAGGCGGTCCCCCAAATAGAGCCTTAATTTTGCCCCGAGCAGCTCCCCACAAAAGCAGCTTGAAGATGCCATCCTTCTTTAACATGTCGAAGTGACTGCTAAGGTTCAGGTCCACCTCCACCAGAACATCATCACGATGCAGACTGGCCTTCCATTCGCTTGAAGAAGCCAGTCCCTTCTTCCTTTTGTCTCCCGAGAAGAGATGCACCAGCCAGTTGTTGCTAAGGAACATACTCCTTCGTTTCCTTCTACTCCACGGCATGCCCTTCAAGAGCCTCCAGCCCTCTTTGTTCGTCACCGGGAACTCCTCAGGGATGGTCGCGAAAGCCTCCGGGGTCACCCCCTGCAAATAGGGCACCTTCTGGATGAAGCCACAGAAACTCGTTCGAGCCCCAGTTTCCACCAGATCCATGAGGTGCTGTTCCCAACCGCGATCTCCACAGCCCGAGAGCTCAATCTCCTTGAGCTGCCTCTCCATATCCTCCAAGGTCTTCGTGAACTCGCCAACCCGTTTTTCCTCCAATTCCTTGATGAGCTGTAGCGCGCTCACCTCGGTCAGCTCTGGGCAGAAATGGTTGACTTTCACTCGCAACTTGCCATGGATCGGGTGTCGAACTTCAAGCCTTGTCGGAGACCATCGTACCGTGCATCCAAGCAACCGCACCAACTGTCCCATAGGTAGTATCGTTCCACCACCCGAAGGGTTCGTAGAAGGCGAAGACAACAGGGTTCCACCAGCGTTCTGCGAAAGGACAACGTGATCATCATTGGCCAAGGCAACCTTCACCAACTTTCCTTGTTCCACCTCACGATCGTCAACAGCAACCCGAAAGGCATGGCTCGCTCCCGAATCCAACAGGGCCATCTTCTCCTCGGAATCCTTCTCAACCGCCTCTGGCTCAGTCTGCAGCAACCGTTCATACACATCCATTTTCACACGGAAGTCTTCATTGCCAACCCTCTCCGGAAAGCACCACCAGCATTCGCAGTCGCCGCAAATCCTCCAACTGTCTCTGTATAACCCCCAAAGGATCCGAGGGCGCCGAAGAAGCCGAACCTGTGCCAGAGCCCTGAGCCTGAGTGGAAGTCAAGGCCTTCAGCATCTTGTTTGTTTCGGACAACATCGCCGCCACCTGCTCCGTGTCGATCTTGTTTGAGGTTGAAGGAGTAAGGCTTGAAGGCTGCTCACGAGTAGCATCTCCAGCCGGCACCGACGGACCTGACGAAAGCGAAGGACCTTCCGAGGAAGCTGCCCCTGTTGTAGGAGTAGCTGCTGCAGCCTGCTGTTTGGCCAACCTCGGCTTTGGGGCCGGTTTGTCAGTAGGACTCACCTTCTTCGTAGGACAATCCCTTGCCCTGTGCTTCGTCGAACCACAAAGGAGGCACCGTTCGGCTCGCTGAAGACCCTCCCACGAATGCCTGAAACTGCAGTTCTTTCCATTTCTGCAACCATCATCAGTAGTGAACCATGAACACGGCTTTGTCGGATTCGTAGGCGGTGGAGAGGCCTTGGCCTTTGGCCTCTGAGTGGTATTTCCGGCATCTGAGGGCTGTTGCTGCATGCCCTTCAGTTTGGGTCCGGGAGCCTCCGATGCCTGTGACGGTGTAGCCTTTCTCCCAGTAGCCCCAAGCTGCTCACATTCTGCAAGGAGATGTTGGAAGTACTTCAACACATTCTCCGAGGTGGGTCTGGTGTCAATCTGAAGCTCCGCCTTCGCCAAGGACACCTTAAAGCGAAAGTCTTGATTTGTCTCCGCCACCTTCTTCGTTAAGACCCCCAAAGACTTCACCTGGACGGACTCATCTGGCAAGGAAACACCAAGATCCAAAGCTCGCTGGTACAGGCGATACCATCTCCGTAATGCAACCACTGCATCCGTCGCTGTTCCTGGAGATTCACTCACCTCCAACTGTTTCAGAAGTTGTGCCCGGTCCTGAGCGCCCCCAGGCTGGTACACAGCCATCAGCCTGAACAGTATCTGATGAGTCCCCTGCACACGATAGGCCACTAGCTCATCTCGGACACCTGTCGGAAGCGCTGCTAGAAGTAAGGCTGCCACCTTTTTCGCAAGCTTCTGGTACTTGCCGTCCTGAAGCTCCTCTGATAGCCTTGCTTTCACCCCAAGCCGCTTGATCGGCGAAAGCGCCTGATACTCCTGGTATGCTTCCAAGGCCGAACCCATGACTTGTTTCCACCACTCGCCAGCGCTTGCCGCCATAGCAGACACTTGTTGCTCCACAAGATACAGCCAGTCCTGGAAGTCTATGGCACCAGATTCCGGAGTGTAGTCAGGCAACATCGGAAAATTCGGCGACGCCTTATCCACATCCAACCCGTCTCCCTTCTTCAGCAACATCTGTTGCAGCTGCCCGATACCTGTAAGCACAATGTCCATCGGAGAAGGGCTTGACGGAGCTGCAGGCGCCACATCGCCTGGTTGTTGCTCGCTTCCTGGAGCAACGGGAGGACTGAGACCAGGAGGAGCTTCACAAGGCGCACCAAGGGTTGCAACTCCCTCAGGTCTCTTCAGCGGCTCATAATCTCCCCTTATCCCTAGCTCAGGCTCCAAGCGAGCCCTGAAGGCTCGGTCAAACGGCGGGACACCACAGACATCCCCTCCAGACAACCTCTCACCCACAACTCCTCTACCACCACTTGGCGACGGACTCGCTGAGGCAGATCGCTTGGCACCATAACCACGAGCATACACATTCCTTGGCCTGTTCCCAAGCTCGCCATGTCCTCCTGCACTTCTTGACCTGGCACCAGCTTCGCCCCTCTGTGCACGAGGACCATCATGGGCCCGAGACATCGACGGAACTGGTTGACGACCTTCCCGAAGAGCTCCCCGAACCCCAGAAGTCACACTTGTTGCTGCAAAGACCCGATCACCATGAGGTACACCACGATCCTCAGGAAGTGCATGAGATGCTGGGTAGGCCCGATCTCCATGAGGTACACCACGATCCTCACGAGGTGCATGAGCGAAAGAGGCCCGATCTCCATGAGGTACACCACGATCCTCACGAAGTGCATGAGATGCTGGGTAGGCCCGATCTCCATGAGGTACACCACGATCCTCACGAAGTGCATGAGATGCTGAGGAGGCCCGATCTCCATGAGGTACACCACGATCCTCACGAAGTGCATGTGTTGCGAAAGAGGCCCGATCTCCATGAGGTACGCCACGATCCTCATGAAGCACTTGAGTTGCGAAAGAGGCCCGATCTCCATGAGGTACGCCACGATCCTCATGAAGCACTTGAGTTGCGAAAGAGGCCCGATCTCCATGAGGTACGCCACGATCCTCATGAAGCACTTGAGTTGCGAAAGAGGCCCGATCTCCATGAGGTACGCCACGATCCTCATGAAGCACTTGAGTTGCGAAAGAGGCCCGATCTCCATGAGGTACACCACGATCCTCATGAAGCACTTGCGATGCTGAGTAGGCCCGATCTCCATGAGGTACACCACGATCCTCATGAAGCACTTGCGATGCTGAGTAGGCCCGATCTCCATGAGGTACACCACGATCCTCAGGAAGCTCAGACTGCTCCCTCATCTGCCGCTGCGCCTCATTCCATAGAGCCCCACCCCGGCCTTGTCCTTTCACATCGCCACCACCCCCAAAAGCCATCTCCCGCAATCGCTCATTTTCTTCTTGAAGGCGCTCAAGCCTTCCCTTCTGTCCTGCCAAGGCCGCTTCCACTTGTCTTCTCACCTCCTCCTGCACCAACTCCACCGGAATGGACGCCGATGAAGCATCGTCTGTTCCCACACTCCTCGGACCATGCAGCAAAGGAGCCTGTCTTGCCCAGCCTTCCATAATACGACGAGCACTGCTGGGAAACAGAGGAGGATCCCCACTTTGTTGTCCTGTCGGAGAAAAACCACCAGACATAGTTGCCGCTGCTGCCGGGTATGTTGCATGCTGCGGTGTGGAGGGGTGCGAAGTGGTATGCTGCTGCTGCAACTGCTCATGTTGTTGAACCACTAAACCACCACTACTACCCAACACTCGTTGCCTCGTGAGCGTCGTTGTCAGCGTCTCAACCTGTCCGGAAGCTTGGCGAAGATAATCCCCGAGACGACTCATCCAGGACGGGACTGGCAAGGCAGTCCCACCCTGGGAGCCTCCCGGGTGATTATCCGTACTCGCCCGCGCGACCAAGTGCGGAATCGTTGGCCCCACATTCCCAGCAGACACGGAAGACGTTTCTTGGCGAAGCCCGGAATCACAGGAAAATGTACCAGGCGGTCCCACATCTTCTGTCCTTGAAGTCATAGCTGGTGGCCATGGAGCGCTTTCCAAACTCGCTGCACCAGGTGAGGCCTGCACCATATCCTCACGCCTTACAACATCAGCCGAAAGTACCCCATTGGGCATCGCATTTCCAGCAGGATGACGATCGTAGCGCGGACCAGCAGTCTCACCTTCCAATCTCGAATCAATGGCACGCCGAGCACCAGTTGGGCTCATAACCCCTTGGTCCTCGTGAGGACCAGGGGCGGAGGGCGCAGGAGCGGCCATCGAAAAGAGGGATCTAAGGGAAACCAGGACTACACCCAGAAAGCCCCAGCTTCAACCAAACCCTCAAGACGGAAAAAACCCTGGACGGGGACCACCGGGCTAGGGGGGGTCCGGAAGAGGCTAGACCAGCCTAAGCTAGAGGAACCACCCGGGAAACACCCCCCAAAACCCTCACACCCCAATCCAGGCACGCACTTTTTCATGCTTGAGCCAAAATCCAGTCGCAATGCTTACATATGCGGAGCTCTGCTCTCGCCTGTGCCGAAGCAATGCTTACATATGCTGAACGTCCTGCACACCTGTGCTGTAGCAATGCTTACATATGCAGAACATCCTGCACACAAAGGCATGGTGCCCTTCTCCACTTCAGCCTTCTCAGAGGCTTCCCTTATCCCAACAGCCTCCTATAGGCTCTGCAACCCAGGCAGACAAGTCTCGCTTGGCTTGGTCCACATGATCCTGGACTTTGCTGCTGGGTGCCCCCGGCTGGCTGAATTGCTGGGGGAGACTTGAACTGAAGGAAGTCAAGCAGGTCAAGGCAAAACCTGCCGGGAGCCTGACTATGCAGATGCGGAAGCTTTCTATGTGGAGGGTCCTAAGGCTGCTAAGTTTGCACATCTGGTCTTGGACTAATCCCCTCCCCCTTACTATTGGCCCCGCTCAACCCCGCCCAACCTCCCCTAATACTCCCCCCAAGTTTATTGTGACAGCAACGATACTGCAATTGGGGGGAGCTGGTGGGGGGTTTGTTCAAAATTGGGAGGGGGGGGATATAATCGGGAAGGAATGATATTAGAAGTTAAGCCTTGAGCTGAGGGGTTCTTCAGGGTTTTTTACAGTTCGAAGCTTCTCCCCCTGCCCCCCCCCCCCATATGTTCGGATCCTACCGCGGTTTAGGACAGGGCTCACTTAAGGCTTTGAGCAGTCCTAAGTCCTAAACCCTACAATCCTACAACCCTAAACCACCCAACAGGTTTTTGGGATGCCGCCTGAAGACAGCTTGCACAACAGCGAACTCCCAAACTCCAAGTTGAACACTTAACTGTGGGTTCTGGTTGAGGAACTTAAAAATGTAGCTCCCAGAATAGGGTCCGATAGTAAGCAAAATTTTGTACCCCTACTGTGTTAGCTTTGTTTGAGTTCCCTTAGAACAAAAACCCAGCTACGAGTAGGTCAGTGTCAGATCCTCGACCTTAACACACTAAACACTTAACTCTAAGCCTCTATGTCCAGCTCAAGGAACCAGGTTGCCACTTTTCTGCAGCTTCTGATTGCAACCCCTTCAAAGCCATGCAAAGAATGTCTTCATGTGGGAATGTCGAATTCGCAGAGCCGTACCCAGGTCACATCGACGTGTTGTTGGGACGCGTGAGCGCGCTTTGTGAGCAGTGTGAGCAGCTCGTCGCGTTTGCGAGGTGCATCGTTCTGTTTAGCTTGCAGTTTATTCACACTACCGTTTCGTAAATTTATGCTCAATCGCTCCCTGCCGTTTGGTTCACACCGTGGCCAGACCTTGATCCTGCACGCTCAGACATCATCTCAAAGAGTTAGGGCACGTTGACAATTAAGAGTAGAGGCATCATTGCAACAGGTGGAGTAATGTTGTATCCTGATCAGTGTGGGCCCCCGGAATAGTGAAAAAAATCCAAAAACTATTCAGAGGGATCTATTTGGGGAGGACCGCCGGAATTGTGAAAAAAACATCGGGCGATGCAAAATTTCGGCGAGGCTGTCGAATGGTGTTGTCGTCCAGAAATCGCTTCTGAACTGAGCTTGAGGTTGTCAGGCCCTGAAATCTTCAGTCTCCAGGCCAGCCCCAAAACTAAGATTTCCTTATTAGATTTTGTTGTACCGAGGCCGGGCAATCAAATTTCAAAGGGGGTAGTCCAGCAGCTGCCCGAATGCCGCATAATATAAAAAGTTTGCTCCCCGGAATTATATTTTTTGCGGGCTAGTTGGGTTTGGATCCAGAGGCCTAAGGGCTGAGGCTTCCTAAACCTTGAGGCCTGAGGTTGTCGGACCCTGAAATCTTCAATCTCCAGGCCAACCCCAAAGCTAAGATTTTTCCTTATAGAATGCTTTTGTACCGAGGCCAGGCAATCAAATTTCAAAGGGGGCTGGCCATTCTTAGCACTGGCTATCCGAATTACACCGGAGAAATTGTTTCAGAAAATTGCTGTCAGTGCTTCTTATCATAAGGGCTTGAGGCATGGAAGAGGCGGGTTCGCCTGCAGTTGACACTATGTGCATGAGGTGTACCAGGATGGGCTATTAGGCCTTAGAATCCCCCGAATGAACCCTATGAAGAGCCTTTTCAAGGGATTATAGGGTATGATAGCCCATCCTGGTACTCGTAATTCTATTTTGGATGATCTACTGGTGCTAATTAAGGCGATGTCAGCGGAGATGCTGCACATGATCATGGCGATGGCGGATCCTGATGGTATGATAGTTGCTTTGATTTTGGGGTGATGTGGATACCCTCACGAATTCATTGCAGATTGCGATAGCATTCTTGCGTATTCTTGGGGCTGCTCCTCCGGTTGCACTGCCAAGTGTGCCCATCAAGCATGCTTTCAAGAAGAGCACCAGCAGTTACGAGACAGAGTCCTCAGTTTGCTCATTGCATGAAGCCAGTGCTCGATCTTCTGTCTCCTGCTCGGGTAGGCTGGGGCGCAGCGTACAGCACCTCCTCCGTAGATGCTTTCTTGGGATTGTAAGTTTATGCATTATGCATTAATTGCATGCGAAAGGGTCCATCTCTGTGGCTTTAAAAAGGTCAGCATGCGCTTGCCAGATGACGTTGATCGAGTCGAGACGCATTTCAGTCTTGCACGTGATGCTGGGACCAGCTTTAACTGCATGCTGGTAACGTGTCTGACAGGCTGCAGGGAATTCTCGGTGCGGCCTTCACGGCCCGCTCACAGTTGTCCCGTCTCGAGCCGGAGGGCTTCAGGCTTCAGATGGCAGAGCTTTGAAGAGGGCTGTGAATGTCATGCCCGCGGCCGCCAAGTGACAGTGGCTGAAACCAGGCGCTGGCACGCTTCTTGAGGATCGTGCTCCGCGGTTCGGAAAAAGATCGCATGAGTGCGGTTTGGCGCAGTGATTGCGAATCTGCTTGGATGCGGTCCTGCCTTGCAAGGTTGCCATACACGATTCGCTATGGGTCTGTTTGCGGTTGCCCTTCTTCTGCCCTCGCTGGGCACTGTGACCGGTGTGTGCACAAAGACGAATCCTCACCGTAGCCCAAAACAATTCAGTGCTCATCATAGGGCCCCTTTAGCTGGAGATGTGTAGCCCGAGGCGTGACGTCTTCTCCTCTTTCGCACTAGAAGCTTCGAAGAAATTGTGGGTCTCCTGTTGAACGTAGAGAAAATGGAGGCCCTCCTCTGCGAATATACAGGACAGGCAGGTTTCCAAACATCTAGAGGAAATGCAGTTTTCTGTAAGGGAAACTATGGAAAACTACCCAAACTGACCCCCACAAAGTAAAAGAAAACTAAGATAGAAGACCCAAGACAAATCTCTACCCCTGCAGCCAAAACGCCAAAACCTGGTGTGTTGACATATTCACCACTGAGATCCGCAATGTTGAAGCACTGAATGACACCGTGCTTGACCGCAGATTTTCGAGCGAAGGGTGATTGGTCCCGCCTGACGAAGATCCTTGCAACCGTGTTCTCTTCAATCGGCGACTTGGTGGGGCGAAATGTGATAATAGCGACATGTGATAATAGTAGTAAGAATATGAAGAAGAACAAGAATAGTAGCAATAATATTAATAGTAGTACTAATACTACTACCACTACCACTACTACTACTACGACGACTACTACTACTAATAATAATAATAACCATAATCATGATGATGATGATGATGATGATGATGATGAGCGTCGCAAGAGGTTTGAGATCAGCCGCCCATTCTCCATGCGCACCTAAGGCAAAAATGAAGGCGACGGCACAGCTCTGTCTCCCTGGATGCGGACTTCCAGCTTTAGTTATGAGTGCCGTGTTTTGTTGTCTGTGTGTGTGTGTTTCTTTGGTTGTTGTTTCGCATAAGGGCAGCCGGGGTACGGGCCAAGAGCTTTCTTCCCACTTGTCGTCCTAAGGCGGCGGTTGCTTTTTGAATGTCTTGCCCGAATCCGAATTTAGCGCCTTGTGACCCAGAGAGAAATGTCAGTCTTCTATCTATCTATCTATCTATATATATATTATGGCGCCCAAATAAAAAACCCCCCTCCCTCCCGGCAGGAAGCCTGAAGCCGCCCCCTAAATCCCCGCTAAACCCTAACCCCAACAGCCTCCAGCCCTCTAACCCAGGGTTTAGGGTTCAGGGTTTAGGGTTTAGGGAGTTTAGGGCCCCTCCCAAAAAGTCCACCCCAAAAAGTCTCGGAGAGAAGCCCTAAGCCCTGCTGGAGGAGTGGGCCTCGTTGCGATGAAGGGGGCCAAAGAGACGGCCAGCGAGGTGTCAGGCTCCGCAACACCACCCTCAGTCTCCACCAGAGGGAGCTCGAACCTGGGCGCCGATCTGTTACACACACATGGGTGGTTGTCAAAATTATGGTCCCTTTTTGGATCCCTATACTATAATATCCTCATTATAATACGGCACCTAATATTTAGGGTACCCCATGTTCTCTAAATGATGGTCCCCCTTTTTTGGGATCCTAATATAAGGCATCACTCACTACTAGATCACGATTATTCAGAATTATTCACTGTTACAAGACGGACCCAAAAGTTTCCCTAATTTTAGAGAACCCCCCCCCCCCCCACATGGGTCAAATCACAAGCTTGTCTGAGGGATGTTGGCCTCTGCAGCTGAAGAAGCAACGAACCGTCGGAGTTTGCATTCGGTTCCTACAGGTTGCGGACCTGTCTACTCCCTTGGTTACCTTTCTGTTGCAAATGGGTGGCCTGTTGTTGAGAACTCGGAAAGGCTTAATGCTCATCGAGTACCGGGTTCTGACTCGCTTCGCGTGCCATGCAAGTAGTTGGCTTTGTCCTTGCCAGTGCCTCACTCAGAGGTTCCGTGAGCCATTCCTCTGTTTCCACTTTGGACACCCTGTTTACAGCTCCGGTATGTTCTTTGTCTCAGTCTGCGCTCCTTTCCCCCGAACCATTCCGAACCATTCCGCCCCTGTAGAGCTACGGTTTCGGTGGGCGAAAGGGTCCCAAAAGGATGCTCTCCTTGATTCAAGGAGCGATCTTCTACCGGATGAGCAGATGGAGGAAGGGCTCAGGACCATCCTGCCAGGTCCAAGTGATGGCAAACTTGGGAGAAGCTGGGCCGTCGTCATAATTCATAGTTTTCTTGGGAATTTGGCTTTAGTTTCGTTAATAGATTGATGGGGGCTCCTGAGGGTCTGTGGTAAAACTATTAATAATATTCCCTTTTCAGAATATTAATAGTATTAAGATCAATAAGAGCATTCGCAGCGATTGGCACACACAGCGAAGCCGAGAGGAAAGTCGGGCGGGAAGAAGAGCCTGGGCCAGAAGAAGTCTCACCGAAAGGGCGCAAGGAAGTCCAAGTCCATCAGCGACTTGCTCGAGGAGCGACGGCAAGAGGCTCGAGGGCGGTTTGGGGGGCTGAGGGGCTGAGGGTTTAGGGGTCGGAAGAATTACAAGTGGTATTCCCTGGTGGTCCCTTTTATAAGTATGCTGTCATACCCCCCCCCCCCCCCCAAAAAAAAAAAACCAACTGCAGAGGTGGGCAGTTTACTCCATAGACCCCTGTTAGCTAGCCATGTATAAGGTGCCCCCCAAGCTTGGAGCGAACCTCCTGAAGCTTTAGCTTTAGGAGGCGCCTTGCATGGGGTTCTAGATGGCGGAATTGGGGTGGATAAGTTGAGCCATGGGGAACTTTTGGTTGATTTCGGGTTTTCTAAGGGATCCTGAAGCCTCAGAAAAAAGGGAATACGGTGTATCTGCGTCGGGCGTCCTAGGGGCTTGTTCTCCGCGGGGAGTAGCAGCGGCTGTAGCATTGCAGTAGCCATCGCTACTGTAGGAGCACATCATCTATTCCGGGAAACACGTGGGACAACCCCAACCCCGCTCTTTGAAAACAGAAATGCAGGTACAGAGCAGCCAGCATGAGTGGTGGACCTACAAGTTCGCCAAGGTGGTCTCCTGGGTGGTCTTGGGTCTCTTTACGGCGGCCTCCGTGCTGCTGGTGGCCTTGTGGGCCAGGCTTCCCACCACAACCTGGCAAGTCAATTAGGGTTTAGGGTTGAGGGTTTAGGGTTTAGCCTCCGCAGTCCCTGCCTAGAAAGGATTTAGGGCCTTTAGGGTTTAGGGGTAGAGCTGTGCTTGGGGCTTAGGTTTAGAGTCGCCCAACCACCAAAATTGCGGCAAAAAATCGAGGCACGAGCATGAGGAGTCCTACGTGGTCACCTTGTTCGTGATGGCCATCGCGGCGATGGCCTACTTCGCCAAGGTCACGGGCATGGGCGAGGCGCAGATTCGAGGCAAGACCATCCCAGTCATCCGCTACATCGACCTTGGGCTTAAGCTGTGTTACGCTGTTGGCATTGAAACTGATTTCTACTGTATATCTGTGTGTATATATAAATACATAAACGAATCTCTATATATACATACATTATGTGTGTGTTTTATGTAACGTAACATAACCAATAGGCCAATAGAGTATTTGTTGAACGGCAATTCATGTATAGCTATATGATCATACACATACAAATAGAAATGAATGAACACATGAATGAATGAATTAAAAATAGCCATATATTCATGTGTGCATGTATAGTCTTCTTTGCTTGTTCGTGTATACGGCTGTCCTCTCGGCAGCATTCGGGTTCAGCAACATCCGCAGTTGCGTTTCCGTCCGGGCGATGCGGGTTGCGTTTGAAGTAGCAACGGCGCGATCCGAGGATTGGATCGCTACGACTCCCCTGATGCTTTATGAGCTTTGCACGATTGGCGGCGCGGAGAAGCACACCATAATCATCGTCATCGGAAGCGATATCCTGATGCTGGTGGGCGGCATTGTCAGCGCCATGATTGTCCCCAAGGGCAAGGCGAGTCGGGATTCGCACTCGCGGTTTAAAGTACTATTCCTTGCTGACACTCAGGGTGACCTGGAAGAAAGTCCTTGTGTTCGCTCGTTTGCAGGTGATGCAGAAGTATGCCTGGTTTGGCATATCCATCTTCTTCTACATCCTAATGGTTGTGGCGCTGGAGGTAGATGTTTCCTACGGCACCGTGTTGGAGCGTCCGCCAGATGTGCAGCGGCTCTTCAAGCAGCTGTCTTGGCGACTTGGCACAAAACGGAAAACCACCTTCGGGTTTTTTGTCCTCCGTATGTGGCCTCAGAAAGCAGCATTCAACGCCTCTTGCCGTTTGTTGCTACAAAAGCAAGGCTGACAGTGATCTCGTGGACGGGATATCCGATTGTGGTCCTTCTAGGTGCGCTGAATACAACACAGACAGTACGCACGTGATACTCGGAAAGGCTATTATATCGAATATACTTTCTGCTTGGACCCCTGAAAGCCTACAAAGCCGAAACCACGGAACCCTCAACCCTAAAAACCCTAAAAGCCTCTGCCAGGCCGGGCTCATGCCGGCTTGATCTCGAAAGGGATGGAAGACGCACCTCGGCGGCACTGGTGTTCAGGGTTTCCAACCTCGGAATCTGTAGCCCGCAATTCGAGTCTACTGGCTTTGGTGTTGGGCTTCGGGGTACTTCTCGTGTTCGAGGCTTTAGGCTGTTCAATTTAGGGTTAGGAGCGTGTGGCGTCTCCGTGGCGAGCCTCACGCCACTTGCAGCCTGGGAATTAGGTGGGGACGATGGTTCATACTTCTCCACTACATCACTGCAAGCGGGGACCGGGACACTAAACTTCGGAAAACCCTAGCGCCACCTTTTGAGAGACCCGTCTCATGGCCCGAACAATGACCCGCAGACCGAGGCGCTGCTGTGCATCCTCGATTGCATCTCGAAGATTGGGATGGAGTTTTTTGCTCCTGAGCGGAAGCAAAAGGAGGCTTCAAGGAGGTTTTGTTGGATTTTGAGTGTTCTCTTGGGTGCAAGGGGTCTTCAAGGGGGAGGAAGCACGAGTTTTGGATGACAAAGTATGACGACTCCCATCGGATTGGCGCACTTACGGTTCAAGAGCGGGTTTTCACAATCACCCGCAGAAGGCCACATGTGCCACCGGGCCGTCGGGGTCCGCCTCTGTCGGTTTGAGGAGCAAGCAAAATCCGTTGCGGCTTTTGCGGCTGAACTTTCGTCTCCCTGCATGACTTTTGGGATCGAGGGCCTGGCCTGGCTTAGTCAGATCGATGCCGGGGAATCACAAGCCTTGAAGGCCTATGTATAGTCATCCTCAAACCGAATTCAGAAGCACAGCACAGGCGCTGGACAACGACACAGGCCTTGAATTATTTTGCGAGGTTGCGGCATTGCGACGCGAAAGGCTTAAGAACAACGAGCAAGGTGTCTTAACCAGGGGCCCCATTTTTCTATGCTGAGCCCTGGCTGCAAGGGTTTCCACAGCCACGGTCAATCCCTCTCATGCCTACAAGAGACAGACGGTCGGACATGAGATGGTCAACCACGGCCAAGCAAAAAAAAAGAGAGCACTCCTGCCAAGGCCGGCGTAACAAGGGGGCCTCTACCCGAAAGAAGAAAGCTCCATTCAGTCTCGTGACAGTAGATGCTCCAGAGAGCCCACACGAGGGGCACAAGAGCTGCGAACTCGCACTGTGAACCGGCCGGAAAGGCGGCGAAAGCACTCTCCTCCGCTCGCAGCGCTCTGAAGACAAAAGGTGTCAATCCGACACGCAAGGGTGATGTCACGGCGCAGGCGCTCCGCTTCATGGCTCGAAAAAGAAACGCTTCGCGGCGCAGGCTGCCATTTCGGCATTTCGCGCCGCACCAGGGGGTACAAGTCGCACTTCGGCACTCTGTTGCTGGTATTCGCTGAGAGGTTCCCGTTCCAGTTTTGACCTTTTTGTTGACTAGAATTATACATACATAGAAGTGCGTGTGCGCGTGTGCGTGTGTTTGTTCTTCCCCTTGTCGGGTTTTGCTAGGACCTTGCTTGGGAATCTTCAGAGGGCCTCAGCTTGGGAAGCTTCGGAGGGTACTCCGACACCAAGGTTGTCTTCACGTGCTCAGCCCACGGAGCGCAGTGCCACGCACATGGCTCGGAGCCCTTGGAGGGCGGCCACCACGGCCTCGACGGCCACCACTGAGCTGAGCTGAACGTGAGCTTTCTTGGGCTCTAGTAGGCTTCCGGGCCTATGCCATCTGTAGTCATACCATATACCTAAACCCTAGAAAGGATATAGAAACCATCATGTCTGATATGTTCCCAAGCAATGGCGCAGCTTTGTCTGAGAGAATCGGGGGGCACATTGCAGCTGCTCAAGCTGTACCTTATCACATCCCTAGAACAAGCTGGATCTGTCTCATCCGTTCTCTCAAGTTCAAGGCACCTCGTGCTGTGGGGTTGAGAAGCCGATCGTGTCCGTGTATAGCATTTCAGAAAATACAATTTTTTTTCATCCTGGGGCAGGTTTCCTTTATGCCTCATGCTATTGGGGTCCGAAAAGCCCTCGAATGACTTCCTCATAAGTCGGTTGGCGTGCCTTCTTGAGTATGTGCCGACCCGCGCGCATGCTCGAGCCTCGCCACGAAGCACAAGGAAACATCATGGTATGGAATCAAGGCCAAGTTTAGGGGTTTAGCGTCAAAAGGGTTACAGCTCCTAGTTTGACATTCTGAGAGGTTGGGCACTCTGGACCCCCAGGGTCCGAAACCCCTGTAGAGAATCGCACTCCGGGGGTTTCGTGACCCATTTTCGCTGCTCGGCAAGCTGAGCTCACTGTGCCAGGACACGTACTAGATTCAACGAGTGCTGCATGGTACATGCTATAGGCCCTTTCGGAAGTCTTCGGAACAAGCCTTCCCAGTGAACGATGCTTGCACGACTTTTCTTAAAATTATCCGGATCTTTTCTGGACATTTTCTTGCGCAGCATGTTTGGACTCAAAGTTCGGACTTGCCTTGCGCATCATGCGCAGCCTTGCTGCACGATGGTCGCCCTAAGTCCTGGGGCTGGCAAGACCCAGTGGCCGTGTACCGACTGACTCGGCCGAAGGCAAAAGGAACTCTGCAAGCCAAACTCCAGGCCCTAAACCCTAACCCCTAACCCCTAAACCCTAAACCCTAAACCCTAAACCCCCACCAGTTCGCAAACCGTGAGTGTTGAGTAGTATCACCAGCATGACTGTAGCCATATGTGCTGCAGAGCCGATGTTGAGACTGTGGAACTTGTGTGCCTCGCCTGGCTTGTCCGAGTGTGAGCGATTAAACCCCCCTCCCCTGCTTGCCCAACGGGGCCCCCCTTGAGTTCCATCACTTGGGGAGGCCGCGGGCCGAAGGGCCCTTTTGTTGAGCATCACTTGGGGCCCAGAAGCAAAGAAATCCATCTTACTTTTTTGCGCAGGGGAGGGTCTGGGTCATAGCCACCCACAGGTTTCCTAAGAGTTTAGGGTTAAGTGTGCTCAGGTCTTGATGTAAAGACTCCTTGACTGAGGGATATGGGATGATCGTATTACTTGAAGCACTGAAGGACGAACACCTTGCTTGACCGCAGATTTTCGAGCGAAGGGTGATTAGTCCCGCCTGACGAAGATCCTTGCAACCGTGTTCTCTTCAATCCGCGACTTGGTGGAGTGAGAACTGTGATGATACCGTTTCTGGCAAGAAGGCGTCGGGGAGCGTGGCGCGAGGTGTGAGATAAGCCGCCCATCCTCCATGCGCACCTAAGGCGTAAAATGAAGGCGACGGCACAGCTCTGTCTCCCTGGATGCGGACTTCCAGCTTTTTTTCATTTATGAGTGCAGTGTCTTTGCTGTGTGTGTGTGTGTGTGTGTTTGTTTTAATCGGGAGCCGGGGTGCGGGCCTGGAGCTCCTCCCCTTGGCGTCCAAGACGGCGATTGCTTTTTGGAATGTCTTGCCCTGATCCGCATATATCGCTATAATGACCCAGAGAGACATGTCAGCTCTTCATTCCTTATATAGCCCGAATAAACCCCCATGGACGTGTCCATTTTTGAGGAGGGCCCCCGGCCCTAAACCCCCCTAACCCAAAGCCTCCTGCCCTTTAGTCTAACACCCCTAAACTCCCAAAGTTTTGGAGAGAAGCCCTAAACCCAGCTAGAGGAGTGGGCCTCGTTGCGATGAAGGGGGCCAAAGAGACGGCCAGCGAGGTGTCAGGCTCTGCAACACCACCCTCAGTCTCCACCAGGGGGAGCTCGAACCTGGGCACGGATCCGTTCTTCGCAGGTTACCACCTTACTACCCACACTCAAAGAGTCTCTAATAATGGTCCCCATTTTTGGATCCCCAATTATTATAAGGCATCACTATTATCACCCCGCCCCCACACATGAGTCACACCAAAAACGTGTCTCGCTCCTCTCCTCCTCTTCTGATCTCATAACAGGTTACACCTGTCTACTCCCTTGGTTACCTTTCCGTTGCAAATGGGTGGCCTATGGATGGGGGCTAGAAAGCTTAAGGCTCGTCGAGTACCGGGTCCTAATTTCCTTCGCAGGCCATGCCAAAGTCTTTTGCTCTGTCCTTGTTAGTGACGGTTAGTGCCTTAGAGGTTCCGTGAGCCATACGTTTGTTAAAGCATGTCCATTCAAGGAGCCATCTTCTGCCGGATGAGCAGATAGAGGAAGGGCTGAGGACCGTCCTCCCGGGTCCAAGTGAAGGCAAACCTGCGAGAAGCTGGGCCGTCGTTATCATGAAGAGTTTTCTTGGGAACTTTGTTTCAGTTTCGTTTATAGAAAACCCACAAGAGGAATGTTAGGAATACCATCTTCTGATAAGGGTTCGAAGAGGAGCATAAGCAAACGCGGCCTGAGCCGCTTTCTTTGGTGCCGACGGATTGAGGGCGCTCCTGAGGGTTTTTGGTGAATATTAGCAGCTACCATCACACACAGCGAAGCTGAGAGGAAAGTCCCCGGGCGGGAAGAAGAGCCTGGGCCAGAAGAAGTCTGGCCGAAAGGGCGGAAGGAAGTCCAAGTCCATCAGCGACTTGCTCGAGGAGCGACGGCAAGAGGCTGGGGCGGTTTGGGGGGCTGAGGGGCTGAGGGTTTAGGGATTTTTTTGGGGGTTTCAGGGGCATTTGATATGTAGGCCCGCAAATAGTAGGAGTCCCTTTATCATAAAGGACCCCGCCTAATTTCGGAAACCCCCACTTGGTGTCAGGCGCATGTAGTCCAGTTGTCAACTGCAAGTGGGCAGTTTGCTCCATAGACCCTCTGTTAAATTAGTTAGCCTTATATGAGGGGTACCTTATGAAGGCCCTTATTGCAAGGGATCCTATTGTTTGGGGATCTATATGTTGGGTCCCGATTTTCGTCAACCCCCAGAAAAGGTACTCACCAAAGCTTGGAACGCCCCTCCTGGTTCTTTAGTTTCAGGGGGGGGGGGGGGGGGCCTTCGGGTTCTAGATTGTGGCTTATGGCTGGACTTAGGGTAAAACCAGCCTCAGAAAAGGGAATCAGGGGTGCGGCGGGCGTCCTAGGGGTGCCGATTCGTAGCATTGCAGTAGCCATCGCTACTGTAGGAGCACATCATCTATTCCGGGAAACACGTGGGACAACCCCAACCCCGCTCTTTGAAAACAGAAATGCAGGTACAGAGCAGCCAGCATGAGTGGTGGACCTACAAGTTCGCCAAGGTGGTCTCCTGGGTGGTCTTGGGTCTCTTTACGGCGGCCTCCGTGCTGCTGGTGGCCTTGTGGGCCAGGCTTCCCACCACAACCTAGCAAGTCAATTAGGGTTGAGGGTTGAGGGTTTAGGGTTTAGCCTCCGCAGTCCCTGCCTAGAAAGGATTTAGGGCCTTTAGGGTTTAGGGGTAGAGCTGTGCTTGGGGCTTAGGTTGAGAGTCACCCCCGACACCACAGAAATTGCGCCAAAAAGCGAGGCACGAGCATGAGGAGTCCTACGTGGTCACCTTGTTCGTGATGGCCATTGCGGCGATGGCATACTTCGCCAAGGTCACGGGCATGGGCGAGGCGCAGATTCGAGGCAAGACCATCCCAGTCATCCGCTACATCGACCTTGGGCTTAAGCTGTGTTACGCTGTTGGCATTGAAGCTGATTTCTACTGTATATCTGTGTGTATATATAAATACATAAACGAATCTCTATATATACATACATTATGTGTGTGTGTGTGTGTGTTTTTATGTAACATAACCAATAGGCCAATAGAGTATTTGTTGAACGGCAATTCATGTATAGCTATATGGTCATACACATACAAATAGAAATGGATGAACACATGAATGAATGAATTCAAAATAACCATATATTCATGTGTGCATGTATAGTCTTCTTTGCTTGTTCGTGTATACGGTTGTCCTCTCGGCAGCATTCGGGTTCAGGAACATCCGCAGTTGCGTTTCCGTCCGAATGATGCGGATTGCGTTTGAAGTAGCAGCGGCGCGATCCGAGGATTGGATCGCTACGACTCCCCTGATGCTCTATGAGCTTTGCACGATCGGCGGTGCGGAGAAGCACACCATAATCATCGTCATCGGAAGCGATATCCTGATGCTGGTGGGCGGCATTGTCAGCGCCATGATTGTCCCCAAGGGCAAGGCGAGTCGGGATTCGCACTCGCGGTTTGAAGTACTATTCCTTGCTGACACTCAGGGTGACCTGGAAGAAAGTCCTTGTTTTCGCTCGATTGCAGGTGATGCAGAAGTATGCCTGGTTTGGCATATCCATCTTCTTCTACATCCTAATGGTTGTGGCGCTGGAGGTAGATGTTTCCTACGGCACCGTGTTGGAGCGTCCGCCAGATGTGCAGCGGCTCTTCAAGCAGCTGTCTTGGCGACTTGGCGCGCTACGGAAAACCACCTTCGGCTTTTTTTGTCCTCCGTAATATGGCCTCAGAAAGCAGCGTTCAACTTCTCTTGCCGTTTTTTGCTACAAAAGCAAGGCTGACAGTGATCTCGTGGACGGGATATCCGATCGTGGTCCTTCTAGGTGCGCTGAATACAACACAGACAGTACGCACGTGATACTCGGAAAGGCCATTATATCGAATATACTTTCTGCTTGGACCCCTGAAAGCCTATAAAGCCGAAACCACGGAACCCTCAACCCTAAAAACCCCAAAAGCCTCTGTCAGGCCGGGCTCATGCCGGCTTGATCTCGAAAGGGATGGAAGACGCACCTCGGCGGCACTGGTGTTCAGGGTTTCCAACCTTGGCATGTGAAGGCCCCGGAGTTCTAGAGTCTACTAGCTTTCAAGGTAGGGTGTTGGGCTCTCGTGTTCGAGGCTTTATGCTGTTCAATTTAGGGTTAGGACTTCAGCGACGTGTCGCATGACGCATCAAAAGGAGTCGGCAAAGCAAGGGCCACAAAGTAACGAGGGCAGTTCGGGACCGGGATGCTAAGCCCTAGCGCCACCTTTTGAGAGAGCGACCCGTCTCATGACCCGAACTTCATGACCCGCAGAGGCGCTGCTGTGCATCCTCGATTGCATCTCGAAGATTGGGATGGAGTTTTTTGCTCCTGAGCGGAAGCAAAAGGAGGCTTCAAGGAGGTTTTGTTCGATTTTGAGTGTTCTCTTGGATGCAAGGGGTCTTCAAGGGAAGGAAGCACGAGTTTTGGATGACAAAGTATGACGACTCCCATCGGATTGGCGCACTTACGGTTCAAGAGCGGGTTTTCACAATCACCCGCAGAAGGCCACATGTGCCACCGGGCCGTCGGGGTCGTGAAAAAATGCCACGCTTCTTGTGGATTTGAGGAGCGCACAAAATCCGCGCAACGTTGCGGCTTTTGCGGCTGAACTTTCGTCTCCCTGCATGACTTTTGGGATCGAGGGCCTGGCTTGGTCGGATCGATGCCGGGGAATCACAAGCCTTGAAGGCCTATGTATAGTCAGTATAGTCGTCCTTCGCCTGCAGTTCAGAAGCACAGCACAGGCGCTGGACAACGACGCAGGCCTTGAATCATTTTGCGCGAGGTGCCGGCATTGTGATACGAAAGGCTGAGGAACAACGAGCAAGGTGTCTTGACAAGGGCCCCGTTTTTTTTGTGCTGTTGCCCTGGCTGCAAGGGTTTCCGTTGCCACAAGAGACAGACGGTCGGACGGTGAGACGGTCAGCCACGGCTTAGCCAAACAAAAAATCAAGCGCTCCTGCCAAGGCCGGCGAAACAAGGGGGCCCCTGCCCGAAAGAAGCAAGCCCCATTCAGTCTCGTACCACACAGGAGGGGCACAAGAGCTGCGAACTTGCACCGTGAACCGGCCGGAGATGCGAAAGAACCCTCGTCCGCTCGCAGCGGTCTGAAGATAACAGGTGTCAATCCGACGCGCAACGGTGGTTTCACGGCGCAGGCGCCCCGCGGCGCAGGATGGCGCAGCCATGTCGGTGTTTCGCAGCGCGGCCGCACCAGGAGGTGCAAGTCGCACTGCGGCACTCTGTTGCTGAGATTCGCTGAGAGGTTCCTGTTCCAGTTTTGACCTTTGTGTTGACTCTAATATGCATACCTATATATATATATATATATATATGTATCTCTGTGTGTGTGTGTGTGTGTGTGTGCGTGTTTTTGTTATTGCCCCTTGTTGGGTTTTGGTAGGACCTTATTTCGGGATCCTTGTTCAGAGAGGATTCCCCCCCCACACCAAGGTTGTCTTCACGTGCTCGGCCCACGGAGCGCAGTGCCACGCACATGGCTCGGAGCCCTTGGAGGGCGGCCACCACGGCCACGACGGCCACCACTGAGCTGAGCTGAACGTGAGCTTTGGGCTCTTTCGTAGGCTTCAGGGGCTCTCATTTTCCCGTAGGCTTCAGGGCCCTCTTTTTTCGGAGGGGCCATTGCTGGAAATCATTTTTCCCCCTTGGTTTTATGACTATACCATAAACCTAAACCCAAGAAGAAATAGCAGATCATCATGTTTCAGGCGTGCCCAAGAAATGGTGGAGCTTTGTCTGAGAGAATCGGGGGCACATTGCAGCAGCTTAAGCTGTCCCTCATCATAGGATCTTATTATAACAAGCTGGATCTGTCTCATCCGTTCTCTCAAGTTCAAGGCACCTCGTGCTGTGGGGTTGAGAAGCCGATCGTGTCCGTGTATAGCACTTCAGAAACTACAGTTTTGTCATCATGGGGCAGGTTTCCTTTATGCCTCATGACATTGGGGTCCGAAAGGCCAAAGGATGTATGCAATCAAGTCCGTGTTTAGGGCTTAGAGTCAATAGGGTTACAGCTCCTAGTTTGACATTCTGAGAGGTTGGGCACTCTGGACCCCCAGGGTCCGAAACCCCTGTAGAGAATGCTTCCTCGTACTCCGGGGGTTTCGTGACCCATTTTCGCTGCTCGGCAAGCTGAGCTCACTGTGCTGGCTGGGACACGTACTAGATTCAACGAGTGCTGCATGGTACATGCTATAGGCCCTTTCGGAAGTCTTCGGAACAAGCCTTCCCAGTGAACGATGCTTGCACGACTTTTCTTAAAATTATCCGGATCTTTTCTGGACATTTTCTTGCGCAGCATGTTTGGACTCAAAGTTCGGACTTGCCTTGCGCATCATGCGCAGCCTTGCTGCACGATGGTCGCCCTAAGTCCTGGGGCTGGCAAGACCCACCGATTGACTCGGCCGAAGGCAAAAAGACCCTAGACCCTATAGACCCTAAACCCTAAACCCATCCTAAACCCTAAACCCTAAACCCTAAACCCTAAACCCTAAACCCTAAACCCTAAACCCCAAGCCCAGCTCCATGGAGCGGTACAGTCTTGTAAACCTCGTCCCATCCAGAGTATAACAGCGACTTCAACAAGACAAGCCCAACAGCTGCAAGCCTCAACAGGTCCCGGCTTTCCTAAGGGTTTAGGGTTTAGGGTTTAGGGTTTAGGGTTTACGGTTTAGGGTTTACAAGGAGGCCCCCAAGACCGACTCTTAAACCTGAAAGCCCTTAGAACCCTTTGCGAAACTTGTGGTTGTTCCCTTTCAGGCCTCAAACCCCTCAGCTTTCTCAATCTCGCAGGGCAGATTCATGGTCAGTTCTCTAAACGATGCCCCCCTGTTTGGGGGGGCAAGTAGGAATACATAATGTTGTATGCTGATGATGTAGACCCCCCCCCCCCCCACAAATATATCCCGTAAGCCAAGTCCGTAGACACAACATCAAAACCGTCACCCCAGACCCAAACCCTGACCAAAACTCTATGGGGAGACAAAGAAGAAGACTGCGCCGAACCACAAAGGTTCAAGCTGTGTGCAGTCTGAATGTACACAAGGCCTTGTCGATTTTTTGGCGGCACAGATGCGCACACACAGCATGTCCTCAGACCCGTAACCCTGTTCATATCTACCATCAAACTGTAGATCCCAAATTGGCAACCTTCGGCTGAAACACTAGCAAGCAACGCATGGTGATTGGAACTTTGCCCCACGAAGCACCCTTTTACAGTGGGGCTTTCGGCTTGGGGTGGCCGGCTCTGACTCTAATCAGTTCAGTGTGTCGAAGCACGTAGCCGAAAATCCAAAAACCCACTGCAAATCCTTTGAAATATAATATGACGGAGTTTATCCGCAACTCTGAGCCCCTCCTTCCAGTGAGGTGTGGAGATCGTTTCAGCACCTCAGCAATCCGGAACGTGGATCTCCGGTTTAGGGTTTACGGTGAAGAAGCGTTGCGTTGTAAAGGCGACTGGTGTCTGCTAGAAGCATCTTGGCGGAGAGGGGCGTCCCCAAAGGTACATGCTGTGTGACCCGCAGAGTTGCGTGCATGGCTCTCCAGCGACTGACTGCTTGGTATATCCATAGTTCCATATCCTGTTTCTTCCATAAATCATGGCGTGATGGTGCGCCTGATCTCGACGGCGCTCGCGGCCTCTGCAGCACTCTACGTTGCAGGGCTCAGGTCGGAGCGCCATCCGGCCTCGTGGCATGAGCACCCCGCGAGCTCGCCCGAGAAGCTTCAGGAGCGCCTGCAAGCCATGCTGATGGAAGTCCGGCCTCGGACCACGGCCAACACTTCCAAGGCGAGCAGCGATGCGAAGGCACCGGAGGAGACGCTCAGGGAGCGGGTGGCCCGCATCAGGGAGGACTGGCAAAGCGCCAGTGCCACCAGTGCCAATGTTTGCCATCAGCAGCTGGGGCGGGTGATGAGCAATCTCACCCTTGCTTGTGAGAGCTTGCAGCCGAAAGCCGACTGGCTTCTCGCTTACCTTCCGGACTCCTACGTCCTCCCGAACAAGACCTGTGCGGAGAGCGTCAGCGACATCTTCGCGTTGGGAAATGAACTCGTGGAGACGCTTCGCGTTTCTAGAGATGCCGTAGCCTCTCTCGACGTGGACAACACGACACTCCGTCGATACCAAGCACTCTCCTTTCTGAGGAGCTGGCTAGTGAAGCTGACCGAGACTCGTCATCATGCGCTGCTTTGGGCAGGGTTCTGGGATGGGGACCCGCAGAATCGCACGACCAAGACGAAGCTCTTCAACTTTGCCAAGGCCACAGAGCACGCCACCGTCCACCCCGACAGCTTCTTGGGCCAAGTCATCGAGGCGAGCGAGAACCTCGACGCCTGCTACGAGGATTTCCAGACCAGTGCGCTGGCAGCAAACATGTGGTCCATCGCAAGCATGAGCTTCGTGCTCGGGATGCGCGAAAGGGCACAGGGAACGGTCATCGCGCTGGTCAACAAGCAGATCACGGGGGAGCGTAACTTGTCGCAGTCCGTGCTGTCCACCCATGAGATCCCAACAGTGGGGCTCGCTGCCTGGGGGCTGGGTTTCTGGTCTCCGGAAATGATTGTTGTGGACCTGATGGGCACCTGCGACCAGACGGGCCCGGCGCTGCAGAAGCGGCTCTTCGCCCGGCTGCCCTCCTGGGCCAACTCAATGACGAACTGGAGCCCCGAAGCCTTCGCGATGAGGTCCAGGCTCCGGTGGCGCTGCATCGACTGCTCCGGCGCTTGCAACCTGGACGAGGCCTTGGCAGAGCACGTGCAGGAGCTGCTGAAGGCCCCCTCTTACGAGACAAGCCGCGGAGTTGTTTCGTGCGGTAGTGGAATAATGGAACTAAGATGATAGAGTCCTAAATGATGATACCATCGTGTATCCCAGAACCCTATTCGAATCCCTTTCAAGGGGAACCCTTTAAGAAGAAGCCCTTAACGACTCGGTCTTTTGCGAATCATATTTCTGTGTGTTCCGTGAGGCCAAAGTGGAGCAGGACCGGAAGGACCGGGAGCTCCGGGAGGTGGGTAGGTTTAGGGTTTAGGGCTTAGGGTTTAGGGTTTAGGGTTTAGGGCTTAGGGCTTGGGGTTTACCTGAAGGGGGGGGAGGGGGAGGGGGGAGAGCCCGCTGAATGTTTGGAACGTATAGGGTTTATAGGGTTTAGGGGCGATCTCAACCCTTTATAAGGTAGTATCCTATAACATATTCACCATACGGAAATCTAGGAAATAACGTTGGCTAAGTATTTTGGCATCTAAGTAGTATGGGACAAGTTCCCTGCCAGGTCGTGGGCCCTTACTGCCAGCGCGCGGGTTCCACTGAGGCCCGTCTCCCCAGAGAGTCTTTGCTGGTGCTTGAACATCTGGAGCGCTCCCTGTTCAAGCATCGAGAATTCGGGAAGATGATGGACTTGGAGGAAGCGAAAGAACGTTTAGTGACTTTAGTGGACCTGCCAGACCAAACCTCGAAGGCGGAGCTTGTAAATCAGGATCTCGACAGCCCGCAGAGGCAACTGCGCCTGGAGCAGCTCCTCCGCCAGAACGCCGATCCGAACGCTCCGGACAGGCTCGGCAACACAGCCCTTCTGTGCGCTGCAGCCGAAGGACACCTGGAGCTGATTCAGCCCTTGCTGGATTCCGGAGCCCAACTGGAGGTCCACAACCGGTTCGGCCACACAGCCCTCATAAGTGCTGCACAAGCGGGCGCCCTAGAAGTGGTCGAGGCATTGGTGAAGGCTGGGGCCCAGCTGGAGGCCCGCAATGAGCAAGGCGCCACTGCCTTCCTTGTCGCTGCGGCCGCTGGCCAGGTTGAAGTGGTCGAAGCCTTGCTAAGGGCCGGCACCCAGCTGGAGCCCCGCAATCGGATTGGCGAAACAGCCCTTATACATGCTGCGAAAGCGGGCCAGTTGAAAGTGGTCCAGGCTTTGGTGAAGGCCCGGGCCCAGCTGGAGGTCCGAAATGAGCATGGTGCAACAGTCAGAGCCCTCACGTTCGCCTTAGCCAACGGCCACTTCGATGTGGCCAAGACCTTGCAGCGGACAACCTGACGGAGCATCGTGACCATGGGGTGAAGTGCCAAGAGTGAAGAGGGCCAGAGGGCCTGTGTAGCAGAATCCCGCATCCGTGGTGCGTGTCTGTGTGTGTGCAATGCGCAATTTGCCGTTTTTTTTTCGGAACCCAGACTTGCCTTAAGGGAGAAAAGCAGCGTCCCGCAGGTCCTGTTGGGGAGCATGGAGCCAGTTGCCAGTCCGTGTGGCCCCGCGAAGATAAGGACTTCGCCCGGGGCGTCCCGTTTCAGCTGCTTAAAAAACATTACGTAGTTTGAGACGGGATGCCCCGGACTCCACTCTTGCATCCCGAACAAGCAATCTGGCGCGAGCTCTTTGGTTAGGGCTCCATAGCCTGCCCAAACGCCTGTGCTGGTAACGGAATCGTGGCTCCAAAACCTGCCCACAACTCAAAATTCTTTCTAAACGGTAGAACCCTTTAAAAGGCTAAACCCTTCAGGATTGTGGCTCCATAGCCTGCCCGAAAACGTGTGCTGGTATGCATAACCTGCCCACAGCTCAAGATTCTTCCTAAAAAGGTAAAACCCTGTAGGATTGTGGCTCCATCGCCTGCCCAGAAACCTGTGCATCGGACAAAACCTCTGGAAGAGGTAGCCATGGGCCATGATTAGAGGAGTCATATGGAATTTACAAGTCTGCTCTAGCACGAGAGCCGATACGGGCCGACCCTTAACCGATACCCAGCTCCCATAGATAATTCCTGCATAGCCGATAGGGGGCCGACCCTATTCCACGCGTTGGAACGCTACTCAGATGTTTCGGTCATTCCCCTCAACTCAAAGATGGTACTAAGTAAACTGAGATGTTTATCCCTTTGTGGGAAGACCCCTATCGGCCCTATCGCGCCAAAAAAAGCCCGGGACGCCACGTTGCAGCTGGAAAACATTAATTACCAAAGCCCGAGCTCGTGGAGCGCATCCCGTTTCAGCTATAGAATTTAACATGAGTTTCAACGGGACGCCCCGGACTCCACTCTTTACATCCTATACAAGCAATCGGGCGCGTATTTGGCCATTGGCGCGAGCATGCGCGAGCTATTCGACGAAAAGCCTTTAGGGTTATGGCTCCATAGCCTGCAGAAAAACCTTTGCTGGTAACGCAATCGTGGCTCCATAATCTGGAGCGTGCAACAAAGTGCTTCTTTCTGAAGATTTATGGTTTTGGCTAATACGAACTCGGCTTAAGCGATGACAGCCACGTTTCGTGCCGGAAGCTTCACGCCTTCGAATCTTCAATTTTGAGTGTTTTGAAGTTGAATTCAAGGCGAAACTGGAGCCGTTTTCAAATTGGACATAGTGTTCATACATCGTGTACAGCAATGTGGTGTTCCAAGGACACTATGCTATGTTCATCTGAAATTCATGACAATAAGCACTATTGATCCCATAAGTTGTATTTACCGAATAGTATTGGTGATCTTGCGTTCATGCTTTGCTGTTGCATAAGTAGTGTTGTTGTAGAACCACGAACCGACAAACTAGCAGCAGCCGCGGAGCACAACATTTTCGGCCGTTTTGACAATGGCAGTTTGCGCAGTTTCTCGGCTGCAGCTGTGCTTTTCTGTTTTGTTGGCGATCAGATTTAGGGTTGAGGGTTGAGGGTTTAGGGTTTATCGCACAGCGTGTTTTTGCATGGGCACGTCAGCCTAGTTTTGGAGGTTCCGCAGGCTCTTCGGGATTTTGGATTGAAGGAAGAGGGGGGTCTCATAGTCGAAAACGCCTCGGAGATGCGAAGCTGACAGAACTCGTACAGGGTTTAGGGTTTAGGGTTTAGGGTTTCGGGCTTAGCTCTAAGTTATACTTGATTTGTAACGCTCGTAACACGGCGCCGGGCTGCCCTCAAAACCTTCTGACCTGTAGGGATCCTTCAGACCCAAACACCTCCCTACACAAAACGAAGTTTGGGTCAGAAGGCCACTCCCACACGAATGCTAATAAACTTCAGCTTACAAAAGGTTAAAGATGAAAGCCACTTGACGCAGGTGGCTGAGGAGTGTTTCCGTGGGTTTGGAGTTTTGCTTTGTGTTTCGGTCAGAATAAATCGTTGAGGTCGAGGAAATGCCATGGGTAGTCTGAGCAGGCATGAGGATATGGCGAAAACGGCTTGCAAAGGCAAGGGCCCAGGTATAGGCGCTGTCATGCAGGAGCCGCGCTCTGCTAGAGCTTCTAGTCGTTCTGTCGTGAGGTAGGAAAAGGTATCAGTTTGGTCTTGTTGCCGGATGCTACCCATATCCCCATCCCCTGCAACGTCTACTGGCCGAGGATGTGGAGCCCGTCCACTCTGACATGATGTGCAGAATTTCATTCGGGTTGGTGACAAACATTCTCGTGTCCAGGTGTGGGGCAAAGCCATGTGGTACACAGCCTGTAGAACTGCAGGACCAGAGTCCAGGACCAGAAGTTGTTGCGCGTTTGTGTCCGCAGCGACTTGACGCTGGTTGTTGGGCAGCTTGAGCTGAGACTGTGCGCTAGTGCCGCAGGTGACCAGATCGCTGAGTTGCATTGCTGCCGGCATGTGAGTACGGAAAAGCCATCTGCACTTTGCCGCAGCATCGGCGTTTACAGAACCTCTAGAGGGAGTGATTGCAGAAACGTTCGCGACTCGTACGTGCTTGGTCTCATCGCCACCATCGCAGTCCTTCGGCAGGTCATCCGCTGTGTGAGCTGAGGCAAGAGCACTCAAGCCAGTCTGTGGATGCAGCCGGGGACCTGCTTCTCAAAAGATCTCAAAAGCATGGCGATACTTGCGTGCACGTCGTCCACTCTCATATCAACAACATCAACCGCCTGTACAGACCCATGTTCCGTTCCTGGTATTTGGCGCAGGCAGTGTGCAGGCATGGCCGTCAATTCTGCTGCTGCACGGCGTGAAGGCATTCGAAACAGACTCTTGCATGACAGAGACATTCAGGGCTTGTGCGTGCTTGGCCCCATAGCCCTCATCTTAAGAGCACTCTATTTGCCCATCTGTGGATGAATTGGTCAGGGTGTCCATTCACACACGGCCATGCGCGGCGGTAAGTGTCATGCATGTGGTCGGCTCTCAAGGCAACCTCCTGTACAAACCCATGTTCCGTTCTTGGCATTCGGTGCAAGCGTGCTTGTCAGTTTTGCTGCTGCATGGCATGACGGGATGTGAAACAGACACTTCTGTGAATGATTGCTGCGACCTTTACGACTTGTTTGTGCTGGTGCCCAGCCTCACCATCGACCAGCACTGAAATTCACTGAAATTCTTCCTCCTCCTTCGCCTGCTTCAATTGCGAAGGGCATTGTGACTCGCACATGACTGACAAGCATTGACTGCACAGCCGTCATTCCCAAAAAATTCACGCGCAGGCTGTGCCAAACGTCTACACTGTGTTTCTGTTCTGCCATTGGATGTCGATTTCCCAGTGCTCGTCCCAAGGAACAGGATTGCTAGACAGTGGGAGCGATTCCACAGCTTTTGCACTCAGCCGGCGAAGACCCTAGGACCTGGCCATGCCCTCCTATGTCTGAGGTAACAGAACCCATACAGCTAAGCTAGTATTGGTTTAAGGCGGAAATCGCATGATGCAACCATCTTTCCTTTGCCCGACATGTTCGGCACGTTGATGCCGGTCCATCGTTGCGGAGCTGCGCGGACGTAGGCTGCGCAAACGCCCCCCCGTGCCCCGGCTGATTCCAGCATCCACTTCAACGCCTAACAGCTGAAAACGGTGAAAGATGACATGACCTGATGTAGGAGCTTGGCAGGTCTGGGTGTCTGTCGCGGGAGGCCACCGGGCATGACTCGGCATGACCCAATAGTGGCTTGTGTTGACCCAAGCAGATCGGAATTGACCTGGAAGTTGGCGTGTCGATGCGTGTCCTTTTGGGTGACCTGATGTAAGTGAGAACGGGGAGATAAAGAGGCTTCAAAAAGGATCTTTCAAGGTGAGCAAAGCAAGGCCGGGACCCTCTGCTTATGTACCGCAGAAGGCTTAGACCACGCGATTCCGATGCCAGCAAGCGTCCACGCGCTTCAAGAGTAGAATTGTGTCTATGTATGGATCAACGCGCAAGAAACTTGGATGTTCGACCGGGTGTTGGAGCCTTCGCTAGACTTCTAGGTTCCTGTTGCTCAATTTACCAGGCGCAAATGCAAAGAATCTCGAAGGCACGATAATTTTCAGCTCGAAAATTTGAATGAATTTGCGTTTTTCATAGAGGCTTGCTGCCTATCAAAGTTGATCCTGCCAAAAGAGAGAGCTGTGACGGTTGTGACTGTTCTCAAATCAACGAATTCGCAGCTGCAGGCCTGGCGAGTTCCTTGCGCTAAATACGCTGTCAATCTCTTGGCATCTTGACTGTCAGGGCAAGGGCAACCAATGTCTTGTTTGGTGTAGATTCGCAGTGATTGGTGGATGCTTGAAACGGCCTAAAACATCCCCCTCCTGTCTCAGTACGGGACGTCCGGCATCCAATGGGAAGGGTAGACAAAGCTGCAAAGCTTGATGTTGGAATGCCAAAAAGCAGGACGCAGATGAAGGTCGGTCAGGCAGCATTCGCAAGAATCCCTTTCTTGCGTTGCAGCCATTCATGCAGTTCCACGCGACATTCCGTCAGCTGCAGATGGCTCCAACATGCTGGGAGACCGTTGTATACTCGATCCAAGTAAGTCGGTTACTTTTGTCGATGCCTTTTGCTGGGAGACCTGTCCGCAAGATTGGTTCAGACAAGAACTGAGAGCAACCACAGGCGGAGCTTGCAGCAGTGCCTCCTTTCAAAGTCGAAGGCGTCGCTGCTCTCACGTCAATTGCAGAGGTGGAGCAGCATCCATATGCCGCCGGCCGCGCACGGCGGTGTCGAGCGAGAGTGCCCCAGATGTGTAGTGCGCAACACGTTCATCTCGGTGGTAGAGTTTGCAGGTGCGCTGCCCCCAAAGCCTTTGCCCCGCCCTGAGTGGGGCCTTAGTCTCCTTTCTTTGTTCCGGTCTTGCCAGAAATGGCGACGGTCCTGCCTGTGAGTGTATTCGCGCGACTGCCACCATTCCTAGGTTGCATAGGTCAATACCGGGAAAAACCTTTTCTTGTGCAACATCGTGCACTTCCAAACAACATGCTGTCAGTTGCAGATGGCTCCATCGTTGCTGGAAATGTCCACATGTCCGCAAGGTTGTTTCAGAAAAGAACTTCTGTGACAAGCGAAGATGGAGCTTGCAGCAGTTCCTCCTGTCACGGTTGAGGGCATTGCTGTCCTTACACGCATTGCAGAGATGTAACAGATTGCAACAGCATTCATATTCCGAACCAATTTTGAATGCAAGAGGTCGTTCGCATTCTCCGAAACAGTCGCCAAAGTTGTGGCCCGCAGTGACTCTGCACACCTTCGGAGTGTTCATAGTCCAACGCGCGGCGGGCTGTGAGCAGTTCTTCGTCGTGGCCTGTGGCAAGAATCAGAACGGCTAGTGCCAGAGCTTATCGCTTCTGTCGTGAAGGTCGGCACTGACATGACTTGTTTTTGACTTCGCAGCCTAAGCAACAGGGAGCTGCAGATGTCTCACTCATCTTTGTAAGACCAGCACGCAGCAGACAGTGGGCAACACCGCGTTCATCTTGGCGGCGGAGTTTCCAGGTGCGCTGCCCCCAAAGCTTCCCCCTAGACGGTGGGCACCACGTTCATCTTGGCAGCCCAGTTTCCAGGTCCGCTGCCCCCAAAGCCTCCGCCCACAGAAGTCTGCATGACCTGCCTTTGTTCTGCTCTTGCCAGAAACCGCGGTGGTTCTGCGACAACCGGGGACGGAGCTTGCAGCAGTGCCTCCTGTCCAAGTCGATGGAATCGCTGTGCTCACATAAATTGCAGAGAGGTAGCAGTAGCAGGATCCATATGCCGAACCAAAGTTGAATGCAAGAGCTTCGCAATCTGTGAAGCGGTCCGCCAAGATCAGAGCTGGCCGGCCGCACACAGCATTCCCGAGCGCGAGTGCCCCAGATGAATAGTGATCTCGGTGGCAAACAGTTGTGAATGGCAAATCAACGAATTCGCAGCTGCAGGCCTGGCGAGTTCCTTGCGCTAAATACGCTGTCAATCTCTTGGCATCTTGACTGTCAGGGCAAGGGCAACCAATGTCTTGTTTGGTGTAGGTTCGCAGTGATTGGGGGATGCTTGAAACAGCCTAAAACATCCCCCTCCTGTCGCAGTACGTGACGTTGCAGTCCGGCATCCAATGGGAAGGGTAGACAAAGCTGCAAAGCTGGATGTTGGAATGCCAAAAAGCAGGATGCAGATGAAGGTCGGTCAGGCAGCATTCGCAAGAATCCCTTTCTCGCTTTGCATCCATTCACGCAGTTCCACGCGACATTCCGTCAGCTGCAGATAGCTCCAACATGCTGGGAGACCGTTGTATACTCGATCCAAGTAAGTCGGTTACTTTTGTCGATGCCTTTTGCTGGGAGACCTGTCCGCAAGATTGGTTCAGACAAGAACTGAGAGCAACCACAGGCGGAGCTTGCAGCAGCGCCTCCTTTCAAAGTCGAAGGCGTCGCTGCTCTCACGTCAATTGCAGAGATGGAGCAGCATCCATATGCCGCCGGCCGCGCACGGCGGTGTCGAGCGAGAGTGCCCCAGATGTGTAGTGGGCAACACGTTCATCTCGGTGGTAGAGTTTGCAGGTGCGCTGCCCCCAAAGCCTTTGCCCCGCCCTGAGTCGGGCCTTGGTCTCCTGCCTTTGTTCCGGTCTTGCCAGAAATGGCGACGGTCCTGCCTGTGAGTGTATTCGCGCGACTGCCACCGTTTCTAGCATAGGTCAATACCGAGAAAAATCTTTTCTTGTGCAACATCGTGCACTTCCAAACAGCATGCTGTCAGTTGCAGATGGCTCCATCGTTGCTGGAAATGTCCACATGTCCGCAAGGTTGTTTCAGAAAAGAACTTCTGTGACAAGCGAAGATGGAGCTTGCAGCAGTTCCTCCTGTATCCCCCACTTTCGTAAATGGATGGAGGCAGGGTCTCGGGTCCTGATGTGCCAATGTCCGTCTCCATTCTTGGGTTTGTTTGGCTGGTTGGCCTTCCGGCTCATGTTAACTGGCAGGACCCTCGACGCATGAAAATCCATTTTGCTATCTCGCCTGTGTATCCTGACTTTGGGCAACCATGTGAGACGCCGGAGTTGCGGGGTCTCGTAGCCATGACAGCTCCCAGGGACGTCAGGCATTGGCAGCTGCATTTTCCATCCCCCCTCGTCCTAACACGCTGGGGATCCTCCTGTCACAGCTGAGAGCATTGCTGTCCTCGAGCAAATGGCAGAGATGTAACGGATTGCAACAGCATGCGTACGCCGAACGAGTTTTGAATGCAAGAGGTCCTTTTTCACAATCTCCGAAACAGTTGCCAAAGTTGTGGCCCGCAGTAGCTCTGCACCTTCGGAGCGTTCATAGTCATCATAGTCCAAGGCGCCGGCGGCCTGTGAGCAGCTCTTCGTCGTGGCCTGTGGCACGAATCAGAACGGCTTTTGCCAGAGCTTATCGCTTCTGTTGTGAAGGTCGGCACTGACATGATGGCTCTTGCAGACTTAGGTCTACAGGCGAGTGCAGCCAGAACCTATCCATGCAAGGAGAGGCTTGGAAGAAGCGACACAGCCAAAAATTGCAAATGCATCGTGGCCACAGGGTTCAGGGAGAAGCGCTGAGAATCCCAGTTTGTGACTCAGTCGAGTACCTGGGAACTGTTATCAGCCATCAGGACGCGTCACTGAAAAGAGTGCGTCATAGAGTCGGTAAGGCAACAGGCCACATTTTTCGATGTCGAAAATTCTTCATGCTCGCTGAAAAGCATCAGCATTATTACACCCAGAGTTCAGTTCAAGCTGCGTAGTCAACACGCTCGGGCTAGCGTGGCCAGCGGAGACTGATTGATCTCCCTGCCGAGGGACTCTCGCTGACAAGGAGGTCTTGTCACAAGCAATTGGGCAGACTTTTTGTCGGGCTGCCAGCTCAAGATGGTCAGAAGTACTCACAAAGAGCTGAAGAGTTTAAGGTCCCAGACCCGTCTGCTCTCCTCCTACGTTGCCTGACGATAACATCAGACAGACAGCAAGCCTTCAAAATTGAATTCCCAAAGCAGTTTGAATGGTTTTGACTTCGTGGCCGAAGAAACTGATCACGCATCTGTGTACAAGACGAGCACGCGGCAGGCGGTGGGCAACACCATGTTCATCTTGGCGGCGGAGTTTCCAGGTCCGCTGCCCGCAAAGCCTCCGCCCGCCGAAGTCTGCATGGGGGCGTTATGGGCGAGGCCTTGTGTTCCCTTTGTTCTGCTCTTGCCAGAAACGGTGGCGGTTCTGCGACAACCGAAGACAGAGCTTGCAGTAGCACCTCCTGTCAAAGCTGCAGAGAGGTAGCAGCATCCATATGCCGAACCAAGTTTGAATGCAAGAGGTCGTTCACAAGCTCCGAAACAGTTCGCCAAAGCTGTGGCTCACAGTGATTTTGCCTGGCTTGGAGTGTTCATAGTCCCACGTGCCAGCGGCCAGTAAGCAGCCCTTCGTCGTGGCCCGTGGCAATCGGAATGGTTTTTGCCCCAGCTGATAGCTTTTGTTGTGAAGGTCGGCACTGACATGATGCAGGTTGAATGGAATAGGGGAAGCTCCAGAATGAGCGCTAGCTAGCAGACAGTAGCTCTTTCACTGCAATATACTGCAATGCTTTAATGTCTCCGTACGAGTGCAACAGCGGAATCCATGAGTCGCCTATCTGGAATCATCCCGTTCGCCAGTCTGCGATGTCATGGGATTCGCTTGCAACCAGGGCAAAGGCTGAGGGGTCTGAGGGGTAGCCCTAAGCAAGAGGAGAGGAATACTTAAGCGTCCGCCACAGAATTCGCAGAACGATGCCGGCCTTCTACTGGCCGTCAGACTTGCCTCCAAGTAGAGCCCTTGTGGGGTCAACAAAGGATTTTCTTTTTTATGTGTCGTGCTGGGGACCTCTCTGCTCTTCATGCGATTCCTGGATTCGAAGCACGAGCTGCCTCTCTTTGCGCAAGTGAGTTTAGGCGAAGTTGCTGTCCACGCAAGACCGATGCCAGGAAATCGGAGTCAGGCCCATGAAAGCATTGGTGCCAACAAGGAGTTTGGCATCATCGCGGCAAGCAGACGTCACCAGAATCTTGTGACCAGGATCCATGCGGTCCTTGTGGGAGAGTCTTCCTGGGGCGTGTGTGCCCCCGACCGTCCGGCTCGACCTTCAAGAGTTTCGCTGGCAAGGCCTTTGGTGATGTAGCTGCACGCTGAGACCATGCTGTCACATGATTCGCATGCCATTGTGCAAGTGCCCCTTGGGCCAAAGAGGCTGCTTCGCAACATGAAGTCGGCGAAAGCGTCCAGGAAACAGGGACTCCGACTTCCCACCACATGCAGAAATTGCCAGAATCACTGAAGCCGGGACTCTTAGCTATGACTACAGCGAGAACCTGCGCACATTTCTTCGGCCTATGGGCCATCGAATCCGACGCCGACAGGCGTGCTTGCAGACAGGTGGAGTAATGTCGCATCAACTTGTCACGCTTGATCGGGCTTGCTCACAGGACCGAGACTCGAAGCTCTTAGCCCGATCGCGACTTGGACTTCCAGCACACTTATGCGACAGGCACAAAGACCACGGAGATTGTGCATGCCGCATGCAATGCCCTCAATGCATGCGGGCGCAGCGCCACTTCGTGTCACCAGGAAGCTACCGCCTGTGTCCGTGACCGATGTGGATAATGCAACGATCAGCTTCAAGTTGGAGCTGACAGGAATGGCGACGGTGACGCGGGGCAACAGGTCGGGAGCCCCGGCATTCATCAAGTTACTGCAGTCAGCAGTCGACTCTGCCTGGGAGTGTTTGAGGCCGCTTGTCAGCCTCTCCGCTGCAGAGGCCCAGCGATTGCGCCTCCACCGGAGTCGGAGACCTGGAGGAGAATTCACAGACCAACATAGACCAACGTCCTCTCGCGTCGCCGCTGTCAAGCTCTTCTCTCGCAGCCATGGCAGTCCTACGCAGTCGGCGTGCACTGAACTTTTAGCTTTTTCTCGCTCCTTTCACACGAGCCTTCTCCATGCATGGTGAAGCTCTTCTTTGCCGCACGCCGGGCACCCTGGCACACGGTCCAGAAACGAGAGGCCCGGAGAAGGGCCACCGAAGTCCAGAAGATGCCTAGGCTGCACACTGCCCAAGAAGGCGGAGAGGGCAATGGATTCGATGGATTTCTGAAGTTTGGCGCTGTAGATTCGAAGTGATATAGGTGGATGGGTCCCTTTTATACGAGCGCTGAAACCAGCACCATCCGCCTCTTTGAACTACGTGGCCTCACCCGGTGCGACATTGCAGGCTCCGGCTTCCGATGAGGTAGACACAACTGCAACTTCTCAGATGTTGGAACGACAGTTTTTGTTGCAGGTTCTCCTCGCAGGTGAAGGTCAGTCAGGAAATGTCAGGTAGCATTGGCAAGAATCCGCTCCTCACTTTGCAGCCATGTCCATTAGGCTTCAAACTGGGGCCAATCGGGTTTCTGTTGGTTTTCAAGGGACGACTCGAGGGGTGGCAGGGGCACTTGTGAGGAGCATGGCAGCCCGAGCATCGGTAGTCCTTGAGTGGCCTCAGCCTAAAAGCACGCCCCACAGATACACGCAATGAGAAGTGATGCTCTGTACCCTAAATCCATAGAATGCTGCGCTTTGTCCTGTTTGGCCTGTGGGCTCCCTGAGTGAAGCAGTCTGCGTCCTCGATCTCGGGCTCAGGCCACAGACGGACCTGCGTCACAGAGCGACTCCCTCATCAACCCGCGACGAGCGACATGTCAGTCACTGAAAGAAGCGACGTACTGCTCGACCCAATCTTCATGTTGCCTCAGACCGGATACCTGCCATGCTGCCTTCTTTTGTAGATCGCACACAAGTATGTTTGAGCTTGCAATTTTCTTGTGGTGGACTCGAGAGACATGCCATGTTCGATGGAAGTGCTCCGGACTATTCCTTCCTGGCGGGGGTGAGGATCCCGGCCCTGGGAAATCCCAAAGCCATAGTGGCTCTAGCCGAAACATCCATCTTCTTCTTTTTAGGGAGCGCAGGGCGAAGACCTTAGGCTCACAGGGCTTGGCGTCGGAGTCCAAGGGTTTCAATACAGGCACGTGGGGCGTTCCAGGCAGCCAGATCGCTTGGGGTGGAGCATACGTCGCATCCCAAGCACAAGAGCACGAAGGCCAGGACGATGCAATCGCAACTGGCATGTGTGTTCTCCATGACGCGCTCCTCAAAGACAAGCCTCGTCAACTGCCGATGCGATGCACCCTCTACAGAGGTGCTAAGGCAGGAAGGTTTGAAAGTTTGCGCAGGCAGCGCGACGCAGTATCAACATTGACCAAGCAGCAGCGAGCACGCCACGACATGCAGGCAGTTGGGAGCTATCGGGCACTACTCTGAAGAGGCGGGATTGGGATGGCCAGGTCTGAACACCACCGATTTTTGTTGAGCAGCCTCTGGCCTCTTACACGGACAAAGCTAGAGCCGGAGGCGTGGGTGAGGCTGTACAAGGAGCAGCAACACCCTGATAAGAAAGCACCTCCAGTCTGTCTATCCATCCGTCCCTCTGTCCATCTGTCAGTTCCCCATTGGTGCTGTGAGGAGTCCAGTCCGTCTGCCCGGTTCCGATCTCAACAATGCGCCCCAACGCAAACTGTTGTGTCCGCAACATTTCCGTAGCATTTCCATGTAAGAGGAGCCGAGGTGCTTTTGTCTTGCGCAGCGGTTGGGGAAGACGATAGGGCGTGTGTTGGGCCAATTTTGGCCAATTGGCACACAGGCATTGACCCGCTTGCGACCTGCTGGCTGTTGTCGGGGGATTCTGGAGTTCAGGGCGCTAAAAGGAGTATTTCTACGCTGGGTTGCAAACCGCGTTGCTGAACGTCCTCAACCAGTCGCAGTGTAAGCTGTATGATGTTTTAGCTTCGCAGAATACCGTGGACACGATTCTGGCTGATGTTGCTCGAGCTGGGGGTCTTGGTGTCCTTTGTGACTGCTCCTGACGAGTGGTTGAGAGCTGTCGCTAATAAGGCTTAAAGGCTTTGTCTTCATGGAGCGATGGTGCAGTCTCCCGTCTCAGGCAGTTGCATAGCGCGGGTTCAAAGAAGTCGCCAATTAAGGGGGTCAAGGCTGCTCTATAGGGGGGATCCAAGCTGGGCTTGGCTTAGATGTAGAACTTCCAGCTTGCAGGCTTGCGCTTTCTAGATATCCGGGGGGCCGTCTGAACCTTCTATAGGGCATGTGCCTCTAGGGTTGAGGGTGCTCCCTCGCCCTGCTGCGAAGCTGCATGTCAGTCTTCAGCCTCTTGTTGAGGTCCACATTCCAGGCGCTGTCGGGCAGGCCCGCAATCCACGCCTGCAATGCTTTCGGGCTTCCTGCCCGCTTTGCACGCGCAGCTTATGGGCTGCACTGAAGCTGTAGCGAGTGTGGACCCTCAACCCTAAACCCTAACCCAATGCGCCTTGTTGCCATTGGGAAAGGCGGCCTGTAGCCATGGACTTGCTCAGCTCTTCCTCCATGCCTTTCCGGAGCCATGGCAATCATGTTGGGGCTGCTACTAGGGCTGTTGCTACATCACCAGCACTATCACGACCGCCCCCGCAAAGAGCCATTGCTACGGCAGATGTCAGCGGCTTGCTGCAGGTCTTGCTCTGGAAAGCAGCACGCCTCACAGGCAAGAAGTTTTTTTGTGGTGGGCTCTTGGCTTGCAGAATTGTGAAACGATCTCCCGAACGCAACATCTAAGCCTCATGCTGATATGCTTGGAGATTGGTTGCTTGCATCAGACAACGTGCCCCCTAATCAGTGAAGACGACACAATGCAACAGATGGGCGAACAGTGTTTGCTGCGTGCCACGCATTGACACGCGTCGTCCGCCCATGTTTACAAGTATCCAAAGTCAGCCAAGTCTAGGCTGCAATCGAGACCGGCTATGCCGGGGTTCTCTAATGTGACTTCGCGCGAGGCCGCTAGCATACGGTCGTGCACGCACGGTGAGCAAAGCCATGGCTTGCCCCCCAGTTGTGCAGACTGGGGCATTGACTGGGGCGTTGACTGGGGGGTTGACTGGGGGCTGATTGGCAACTGCTCCGCGCAAAAGCCTTTAGCATCCTTTAGCAGCTTGTGCAAAAGTCATGGCAGACTTGCATTCCTTCTGCTGCCTCTTTTTGCCGGCACTCTATCGAAAAAGTCCGGGAAAGCGGAAATACCACTTTGACTGGGCAAGCAAAAGCGGAGCTCCCCAATCTAATTTTTTCTCAGCTGCCCTTCGTGGCATTGCCTCTAGCCTTCTGCTAGCTTCATTTAAGCTCTCCTCATCATGGACTCCCCTTGCTGGGCTCCTTCACAGTCTCCCCGGGTTCGCAGATGTTCGCGGATGCTCGCGGCATTCCTTTTTACACCACTATGTTTGCAGAAGGCGGGCGCAGACCGTTATCTTGCGACTTGCATTCACAAGAAGGGAAATGTTGCTGGGTTCTAAGCAACGCCACTCGGGCGTGATGCTCCGCGGCGCAGCTCCACCAGCAGCTGTGATTCTTTTCTGGTCTTAACCGATACTGTGGATACTCAATTCTGCAAGGCTGGCATGCGGTGATTGGTTCGCCAGCACCTCAGCCGCACGCTCGCGTGCGGAGTTCTCCAGGATTGTTCTTTCTCGACCGTGGGACGTCTTTTGCCAGCCGCTTGTCCCGCCTGTCCTGCTCGTTCCATTACGAATCGCACAGTTGTGAAGTCCTTCTATCAACCATAGCCCTCTGCTCGGATGCGGAAGTTTGCAGATAGATTTTACCAGCCTCCGGACGCAGCCAGCTTGGCTCACCAGCCACTGCCACATGGAGAAGAGGCCGATATGAGTGCCGTGCGTGTGTGTGCGTCCTAGATTCCGTAGATCCTACTGCGATACAAGTGCATGGACAAGTGCCGGCAACCTATCGAGAATCCGGGAAAATGGTGGGAAATACCACTTTGACTGGGCAAGCAAAAGCGGAGCTCCCCAGTCTAACTTTTGCTCAGCCCTCTGCCCCTTCGTGCCATGGCCTCTAGCGTTCTGAAAGCTTGATCTAAGCTTCTTCGAGTTCGCCAGTACATCTTCTCCTCATCATCCTTCACAACAGTCTCACTGGGTTCGCGGATGCTCGCGGCATTCCTTTTTACCCCACTATGTTTGTAGAATGCGGGCGCGCTTGTTTGCCCGTCAGACCGTTACCTTGCGACTTGCATTCACAAAAAGGGAAATCTTGCTAGGTTCTACCTGGAACGCGGTAGTAGCCGATTATTAACAGCTACTTTTCGCAGCGCCAGAATTTTTAGGCACTGTCTAGCTAGGCAGTACTTAGTAGTAGAGTAGGTAACCTTTAACCTTTTTGGGGTATTCCAATCCATACAATCCCAAAGGATAACCGTTAATTCCCCCAGGTTACTGGACAACTAAGAGATTTGCGGCACCGTGCAAAAGTTGCTGTTTTTGCATGCGTAAAGTGCCGTACAAAACCGTAGCGTGCCGTAACATTAGCGCTGTTTTTGTCAGTGCCGTAAATCTGCAGCAAAAATGAGAAACTTGCAGCAGTGCCAGAAATAAACGTACGCTGGCAGGCGGTGATTGGTTCGCCAGCACCTCAGCCACACGCTCGCGTGCGGAGTGCTCCAGGATTGTGCTTTCTCGACCGTGGGACGTCTTTTGCCAGCCGCTTGTCCCGCCTGTCCTGCTCGTTCCATTACGAATCGCACAGTTGTGAAGTCCTTCCATCAACCATAGCCCTCTGCTCGGATGCGGAAGTTTGCAGATAGCAGATTTTACCAGCCTCCGGACGCAGCCAGCTTGGCTCACCAGCTACTGCCACATGGAGAAGAGGCCTAGATAAGCCTGCATGCCACGATTGCGCCTGTTTGGTTCTGTGCCCAAAGGCTCTGTGCGTGTGTGTGCGTCCTCGATTCCGTAGATCCTGCTGCGATACAAGTGCATGGACAAGTGCCGGCACCCTATCGAGAATCCGGGAAAATGGTGGGAAATACCACTTTGACTGGGCAAGCAAAAGCGGAGCTCCCCAATCTGACTTTTGCTCAGCCCTCTGCCCCTGCGTGCCATGGCCTCTAGCCTTCTGCTAGCTTAATCTAAGCGTTCGCCAGTACATCTTCTCCTCATCATGGACTCCCCCTGCTGCGCTCGCGGCATTCCTTTTTACGTCAGACCGTTACCTTGCGACTTGCATTCACAAGAAGGGAAATGTTGCTGGGTTCTAAGCAGCGCCACTTGGGCGTGATGCTCCGCGGTGCAGCTCCACCAGCAGCTGTGATTCTTTTTTGGTCTTAACCAATACTGTGGATACTCAATTCTGCAAGGCTGGCATGCGGTGATTGGTTCGCCAGCACCTCAGCCGCACGCTCGCGTGCGGAGTTCTCCAGGATTGTGCTTTCTCGACCGTGGGACGTCTTTTGCCAGCCGCTTGTCCCGCCTGTCCTGCTCGTTCCATTACGAATCGCACAGTTGTGAAGTCCTTCTATCAACCATAGCCCTCTGCTCGGATGCGGAAGTTTGCAGATAGATTTTACCAGCCTCCGGACGCAGCCAGCTTGGCTCACCAGCCACTGCCACATGGAGAAGAGGCCGGTATGAGTGCTGTGCCCAAAGGCTCCGTGCGTGTGTGTGCCTCGATTCCGTAGATCCTGCTGCGATACAAGTGCATGGACAAGTGCCGGCACCCTATCGAAAATCCGGGAAAATGGTGGGAAATACCACTTTGACTGGGCAAGCAAAAGCGGAGCTCCCCAATCTGACTTTTGCTCAGCCCTCTGCCTCTGCGTGCCATGGCCTCTAGCCTTCTGCTAGCTTAATCTAAGCGTTCGCCAGGACATCTTCTCCTCATCATGGACTCCCCCTGCTGCGCTCGCGGCATTCCTTTTTACGTCAGACCGTTACCTTGCGACTTGCATTCACAAGAAGGGAAATGTTGCTGGGTTCTAAGCAGCGCCACTTGGGCGTGATGCTCCGCGGTGCAGCTCCACCAGCAGCTGTGACTCTTTTCTGGTCTTAATCGACACTGATACTCAATTCTGCAAGGCTGGCATGCGGTGACTGGTGCGCCAGCACCTCAGCCGCACGCTCGCGTGCGGAGTGCTGTGCCCAAAGGCGTGCCACTGGCGCTCGTAGACGCGCCAAGCTTGCAGGGAGGTAGACTGCAGGGCTCCGCTCATGCTGCTAATGTGTGTGAGCCGTGATCTTGAGGGATGCATCTAGCCGTGCGACTTCAGTGTGTGTGTGAAGGAACAAGGGGCGCCTGGTCCTGAGGGCCTTGGTGGCGTGTGCGCATCTGCACGCGGCATGCTTTGCACTTGAAGCTTCTGGCCCCATGGAACTTCGGGTCTTCATGTCGAACCCTGGCAATGGCCTAATGCCGACAGCGAGGGAAGGTTCGGCACCTCATTCACCTCATACCAATCCAGTGATCGGACTCCTTCCGTGGCTTGCGGGCCAGGTGCCGGCACAGCCTGGGAGTTCAGTGGAATCTTTCTGCGGCCCCCTTACAAGGCCTCTTTAGGCCCCTTACAAGGAAGCTCACGGAGCAGCGCCAAAGAATCCCTCAAAGCCTTGAGAGCCCAAGGCCGAAGGTCCCAGAAGGTCTCATACATCTGCCACAAGATTCTGCTCCCCTTGGCTTGTCCCTGCACTTTGAATGCCAGCGATGCGAACAGTGATGCCCAGTCTGTCTTGGGGGTCTTTGTTGGGGCCTCAGGTGGACATCTCGATTTGAGTTCCCGGAACCCAGCTGTTGCTGCTGAAGTGGCTCATCACTGCCGAGACGCAGTTTGTGCGAGCGAAGGCGCCTTCGCGAAGGCGATAAAAGTCGGAATCCTGGTCAAATGAGGGTCCGAGGCCTCATGGCTCTGCATCTAGACTGCCACGAGGCGGCGGAAGACTGCACCAAGACTCCACCTTCTTAAATATCCCCCAGCTTCACAAGCCGGCGAAGGTGGCAAAGCCTGCCATCCGCACAGCCTTGGCGATCCTCGGCGCGTCTCGGGATGTTGCAGCCATGGAACAGCCGCACCGCCTGAGCGGTGGGGAAAACCCAACAAGGGTGCAGCTCCGGTACAGGGTCTTGCTGAGCAAAGTGATCGTGCTTGGGCCCCGAGCCCGCCATGGTCCGCTTCGATGAGGCGCATGCGCAGGTCTAGTCATGGCATGTAAAGCTTCAAAAGAAGCACACTCCAGCCGCCCCAGCCCCCCCCCCCCCCCGCAAGGTTCCTCCGAATAATCCTTGGGCCCCAGCCTACATGAGGGCTTAAAAACCTTCAGGGCTTAGGGCCTGCTTTCGAGTTTTAGTTTTGGGCTTCGTATTTCAAGTCGGGCCCGGCCGAAAGCGGGTTGCCATGAGTCATGCAAAGTCGTCGCAGAGGAAGCAAGCATCGTTAAAACCGCAATCGTGGTCCGTGCCGCGTGCCACTCATCAGAGGAAGTTTGTTTCATAGCATGAAATCGCTCCGCGTCCGCTTTGAGTTAAGTACTGCTCTCCCAGCATTACAGCACTCTTCCCGCGAAGCTCGTGGAGCCCGGACTGTGAAATGTGCCCGCCCCACCGCTTTGCACACGTGGCGGCCTGACAGGCCCGTGCAGGCACGGGTTGCGACGTCGCCGCTCAGGCTCCGCTTCTGTCGCGGCCCTTGGGCCCCCTGCACTGCAAGAGCTCTCGCGCTCCGTGCACTTTGCCGTGGCACAAGTAGCCATGGCTTGGGCCAGGTGGCCATAGGCCTAGAGCCGGCAGTGCCCCGGCACCTGCTGCGCGCTTTTAACTTCCATTCTTTGCTTCGTTCTCGGAGGGGTGTCTTTCCGGCTCTTGCAGTGCCAGTGTCTCGCTTCTGCAATCATCGCTTCTGCATGCGAAGATATTTCGGGCCTTCGCCGTCCCATGCGTTCTTCCTGCCCTTGTGCTGCAAGTTTTGCGGGATGAGGGCTCGAAGGCATGCTTTGCTTCTTGTCTCTCGGAAGTTCTAGCCGGAGGGCATTGCCTCATGCACTGCATACTTGGCAACGAACAGAAGATACGGAGAGTGCAGGAATAGTACACCTACGAACGTGTGACAGGTAGTTAAGTTTGCCTTTAAAGCGCACAGGTATGCTGTCGCATAGCTTGAGGCAGTCGCCTCAGTCGAGGCGGGGGAGAGTTCCGTCCAGGGCTCGTTTTCTTTTTCAATCTTTCCACATCACGTGCCTTGGGTGCGAGGCTCTGAAAGTTCCGCGAGCGCCATAGTCGGTGCTAGGTACTATTGCCGCGCAACTTTTCGTGGAAGTGCTGTCGCTCCTTGCCACGCAGGGAAGTAACTTGGCATAGGGGGAGATTCTCTGCCAGATTGCACGTCCCGTCACACTTCCAGCCATAAGCGCAGCTCACCTGAAGCAGAGGAGACTTCTGAAGGCTCCAAATCCACAAATTGCAGGCTGCTTGGACACACGGGCTGCCTCCCCAAATGCGATGTTGCTTCGCTGCCAAGCTAGGTCACTACGCTTCTGTGCATCATACAGTGCGACGAGAAAGAGAACAGCAGTCATTTACAGATGCCCTTTTCTGCGCCAGCTGACTGCACGCATGTCTTTGTTTAGGTCGTTGTGCATCCTGACATGAAGTCTTCGAGCATGAGATCTTCGAGCAGGTTCACAAGAATCAGAGCGCCAATTCTCACGGCACATGCCACTTCAGCAGACGACAGCTCCTGATGTCTGCACGAGAGATGCAGGGCAGTGCCGCGGTGCACCACGCGAGGAGGTGCATGTGTTGTGGGCATAGCCAGGATTTCATGGTACACGATCCAAATTGCCAAACAAGGGGACTTAGGGAGACCACGTCGCCAGCATTACTCGCCGTGCGGTTTTTCCGGCTGTGCCGGCTGTGCACGGTGGGTGTCCCAGTAAAAGCTAGGATGAGCTAGGTCAGCTAGGTGGTGCCCCGTTGGGCACCATGTTCTTGGCAGACGATGACCATGTTGCATCGCAAGCCGCGGCGCGCCACGTCCCTGGCATGGCGTGCCAGTGCTGCGCGCACCACAGCCGAAACCCAACACCCCGAACTTGAAATTGACCTACGTCCAAGGCCCTTGCATGCCCTTGCGCCCCGTGTTCCCGCAGTGGCATGAGTGCACGTCCTCGCGGAAGCCATGGAGGCCTGGCCTTGCAAGCGTAAAGTCGTAAAGGCTGGGGCTCAACTGAGCCGCGTTGTGCCTGGAGAATGTGAATCTGGGATGCCAAGGCCAGGCAAATAGCGCACACAGAGACGCCGCTTGTGCACTTTCCCCATTGCCAACGCTTGCCTCGCTGCGTCTCGACGCCTGGCTTTTGCAAGTGCAAGTGGCTTGTAACGGTTGCATAGACAAGACGTGTCTACCGCGTATGAAAGACCTTCCCACAAGAGCTTGCAGTCCTTATCGCAGTCCAGGGACAAAGGTACTCAACATCTGGCAAGCCATCCGCATGTGCACTCGCCGCGCTCGGTCAACAAAGATTTCCGACTGGAACAAATGACCCGGGGTTGGAGGTTGAGATAGCTGTGCCCCTTGCATGCAGTGGTACGCATTGGAAGGATCACGATCCATGAAACGTCTGTGCGTGCTGCGTGCAGTTGAGGTATGATATGGACTCACTTCGCACCCCCGAGCTTGAAAAGGTGAGTGAACTGTTGTCTGTTTGACTACTCCATGATTGAATATTTTTATCGTGGCTTATACGAAAGCATGTTTATACATATAACATCAACATTTTCTGAAACGATTGAAAGGGTTCCTATTGTTTCAGTGTCTGAAGTTTAAAGAGGCAGCGGAGTCAATTCGGCATTGGGGGGCGGAAAAAGAAAGAGAGACGAAGGGAGACATGGAAACGAAGGTGGGCATTTCTGTTCACTGATTTTAGGCAGAAATGAAGTGGGTTTAGGGTTTAGGGTTTAGGGTTTAGGGTTTAGGGTTTAGGGGTGGACATAAGACGGAAGTGACGCGGACATGAAGCAGAATCGAGACACAAATGAAGCGGAGCTGAAGGAAAAAATCAAGCAGACATGAACTCTGGATGCAACGGCCGAGAGACTATATCCGCCTTGGAATTACTTCTTTAGTTCTGTTAAATAGAAAGCCAAGAGGATATTACACATTTTGGTTAAGGTTCTAAGGGGACTATATATAGGAGAGGGAGAGAGAGAGCGAAACTGGACATGGAGCACAAGCGGGACTGAAGCGGGAACAAACCCGGAAACGGACATGATAAACACATGAGGAGCGCACCAAGCGGAAATGAAAGCGCAGATGAAGCGAACATTCAATGGCCACCGCTAGTGCCGCCGACCCCCTCACCAAGGGTTCAGGCGTGTCCGCGAATTCTGGCAGTTTGCTGAGAAGGCGAAGATGAGGCATCAGGGTTGAGGGTTCAGGGCTTCAGGGTGGGGTAGAGGGGGGTTCAGAAGGACTTGTTTAGGGGTTTTGTAAATTGGGCATTTGTTTTTAGGGTTTGGCTCGTGTCCCTGAAGCTAATTCTCTATAGTTTCATGGGAAAGCTTAGGAAAGCCGTTCTTTTCTCTAGACTTGGGTGGGAAAACCTCATGTTGCACGATGTGCTAATGGGAACTGTGAGCGCAACCCTAAACCCTAAACCCTAGACCCTAGACCCTAAACCCTAAAAAAAAAAACCTGAACCCTGAACCCTGAACCCTAAACCCTAAACCCTAAACCCTAACTCAAGCCTTTGGCTCAAAGCCTTCTTTGTTGTGAGTCTCGGGCGGGTCGTGGGCCCACTTGCCATCCATGGAGGCAGCGCCGCACACCAGGAATTTAATTGGGCACGACCACGAGGAAGCACCGTTTCTTAGGGGCCGAGTAGTTGGCCTTGAATTGTTTTGGTTATACAATAACCCTATTACAAACAGAAGGTGAACCTTGTTTTGGGCTAGGGTATGCAGCCCCTAAGGTTTGTCAACCTCTTCTCGCAAGAGGATCCGGTGTCCCAGGCAAGACGCGGCCATGCACCAACCCTCATAGTAAACCGCCGAAGCTACTAAGCCCTAAGCTCTAAACCATCTAAGCCTTTACAGCCCATCCGCGAGCAGTTATGTTCCGAGGTGTTGATCTTCAGGGCGGGGAAAACCCTAAACCCTAAACCCTAAACCATAAAACCCTTGAAACAGCGCTCCCGGAGGGCCTTTCTACTCGTATTCTGGTCCCCGTCGCCTGCATCTTGCTGGTCGTCCTGGTGCTTGGCCTCATAAGCCTGGCAGGCCACACGATGGGGCCAGTAGCCTTCTTGAGAAGGGATGAGCAACTCCTGCTCCAGCGCCCAGACTGATGGTTTGGGCTTTTTCATGTTTTTTCTAATTTTTCTAATTTTTGTTTATTGTTTTTTTTTTTTTTTTGAGGGGGGGGGGGGGCTGTAGGAGCCATGAATCTTAACTTCGACCCCCCAAAAAAGAGCCTTCTTAAAATTCTTACCCTTAAAAATACCAGAGCGTTTAAAGGAGAAGGTTTGTGCTGAAACTGGGGCATTTGCTTTCGCAAGGTATCCGTCTGACAAGATTGTGATCAATGGTCCTGCAACGGCCTTCTTCATACCATTTCTGGCAAAGGCACAGAGACGGCCGGCGCTCGTGCTGGAGGACGAGTGGTATGTCACAGTCACCGACCAAATTTCTGGGGCCATGACCACGCAGCTGGGTCCGAAGCTCTATTTCCCCGGTGCTTACGACTCGGTTTCTGAGAAGACTCGGAAGCTTGTGCTGCAGAGCCATGAGTACGTGAAGCTCCTGCAGAAGCGCACTGGCGACCGGAGGGTTGTCACTGGGCCACGAGTCCTTGTTCCCGAACCCACCGAGGAAGTTGAGAAGAAGGGCACGGGCATCAGCCTGTCACGGGAGCAGTTCGTGCGGGTGAGAAACAAGGATGGCCAGGAGCGCATTGAGAAAGGGGAGAAGCTCTTCTTCCCTGGGCCAGAGGACCATGTCATGGAGACAAGGGCGGGATTCAACCTCAAGAAGGATGAGTATCTAGACATATCTAGACCGTTTTGTATTCGTTTTGTATGTCCCCTTATGTAGCATTGAAGAGGCTATTTGACTAAACAGCCCACCTAGGTATGTGCGGCTCTTTAACGACAATGGCGGCGTGCGCGTGGAGAAGGGGGAGCAGCTGGTTTTCCCACGGCCTTTGGAGCTTCCCAGCTGCAGATCGTGCCCTTGAGCTGATACCTTTCCTCCGCCGCACAGCCTTTCGCCCATGTGATGTGAAGCAGGGTTTATATTACTGTTTTTGGTGAGTGTATATAAGGTTCCTTTTTGATATTGGTCAGTGTATATACTTGGTGTCCTTTTGGTGGTACAAGAAAATATACCCTTATATACCATTATATACCATTATATACCCTACTTCATGTGAGGTCCTGTCCCAGGGGGATCGAGGCAGCTGTGCACGTCGACGACGAGACGGCTGTTGTTGTCAGCTCGCGGACGACTGGTTCGGACCAGTGGCGTCTCGTGACGGAGTCGGGGGAGTTGCTGAGAGTTTAGGGTTTCGGGTTTAGGGTTTAGGGTTTAGGGGATCTCATGGCTTCGTCTGTCGCTTCTTGTTCGTTGCTCACCCGTAGCCACCTGCGAGGAGAAGGGCCCATTCATCCCCGGCGAGGATGATGATCGCATCGAGGCAAGACAAATCATCAAGGTGGACCCTCACCACGTGCACCTTTCCTCTCATTAGGACGTCTCTGCGCAGCCCACTCAAGATGGTGAAGACCCCAGTGTTGCCTTAAAGGAACAGGGCAAGTAAGGTACATCATCACCACCAGAGACGGTACGAAGAAGCTGCTTGAATGAACAAGTGGCTGGACACGACACTTTTGGTTGACAGCTGCCAGCTTGTGGTGTGTGTGGGGGGAGGGTTACGCCTTTTCGGGGCCCTCAAATAATCCCAGCAAGCATCCCCAACAGCAGAACGCACAGCTTTTTCATCGTCTGCAGCGCATCCACGGTGCCAGGACGATTCCTCGCAGAGGTGCACATGGCAAAAACTTTATATCATTCCGGAACCGCGCTCCCGGAACCCTTTCGGAAAACGCTCCAGGGCCTTTTTCCCCACACAGTTGTACAGTTGGGGTTCTAAGTTCATGTAGAGGGTCTGTAGTAGGGCCCCTGGTTCTCGTAAACCCCCAGTGACTTCCAAGGTTCATCAGTGGCGGTGATGCCGGGGTGTCCTTCTTCCTGCAGCCCTATGAGCAGATCAACGCGATGAGGCGACATGAGGGTCCGATCTAAATCATGGACTTTTCTTGGTACCCGGGTTCTGAAAACATGCTTCAACCCTACTAGGACCCAGAGTAGGCCTCATTATTTTGGGGGTTCAGTTCCCCTTAATTATACACCCCTTGTAAACCAAAAAGGGCGCCCTTGCTTGTTCCTAGGTTGCTCTTGGGTCGAGTCGCCCTGAAAGCTCGAAGACACCCCCCCCCCCCCCCCCCCAACCTGCTGGCTTGAAGCCCCAAATCCCCAAATCCCAAACCTTAAGGATCCCTAAACCCCAAACCCTAAACCATAAAACCTAAACCCTAAACCTCTCTTCATATATATATATATATATATATTTTTATTTATTTATTTATTTATTTAAACCCTAATGACTTCGTCGAATAAGCCAAGCCCTTCGTCGAATAAGCCAGGTCCTTCGTCGAATAAGCCAAGTCCTTCGTCGAATAAGCCAAGTCCTTCGTCGAATAAGGCAATCCTTGCTCATTTGCCTTAATCGACGAAGGACTTGGCTTGTTCGACGAAGGACTTGGCTTATTCGACGAAGGACTTGGCTTATTCGACGAAGGGCCGGATCCTGGCCACTCTCCGACATTCGTCGATTAAGCCAAGTCCTTCGTCGAATAAGCCAAGTCTTTCGTCGAAGAAGCCAAGTCCTCGTCGAATAAGCCAAGTCCTTCGTCGAATAAGCCAAGTCCTTCGTCTAACAAGCCAAGTCCTTCGTCGAATAAGCCAAGTCCTTCGTCGAATAAGCCAAGTCCTTCGTCGAATAAGCCAAGTCCTTCGTCGAAAAGTCCTTCGTCGAAAAAGGCAAGCCCTTCGTCGAAAAAGGCAAGTCCTTCGTCGATTAAGGCAAGTCCTCGGAGGAAACATTATATATTTTCTTAATGTTATGGGATTCTTTGGGCGGGTGGGTTTTTTCTAAGCCTGGAACCCCCTAATGACTATGAATGCTAGAACAGTGACCCTCTAGACCCTAAACCCTAAACCCTAAACCCTAAACCTTAAACCCGAACCCAAAACCCTGAGAAGGTGGAGCTCTGGCACATCCCCTGACGACCTGCAAGCCGGCCGGGTGAAGAACGCTGCCAGGCCCTTGCGCTGAGGATCTTCGGTTTTGGGGTTTAGGGCTTTTGGAGGTTCAGGGTTTAGGGTTTAGGGTTTAGGGTTTAGGGTCGCAAGCAGTCTGGAAGTCTCGGCTTCAGTGCAGACCTTGTTGTCACAGTTCTAGAGTTGAATCCGCATGGCCAGTGCGCAAAATGATGGGAGATCAGAGAACTGACCATGTGCGGATAGCTCATCGTGAAAGCTTGCTTTAAGGCTTTAAGGTTTAAGGTGCAAGGGAGAAGGAGAAGCCCATACCTTATAGGGGACGATGAGCAATACATATAGAGATGTGCCAAAGCCAAGCCGCAGGCTTCTATTGTCCCATGCTGAGATGGAGTATCTCCTGCCTCGTGACGTGATGTCCCAACAGCAATTTTCCCCTTTCCTTCTGCATGCTTTGACCAGTGATGACTGGCGCCTATCAACTTAGCAGGAGGCTCGTGAGGCTGATCGCACATATGGCCCCAGATTCTTGCCAGGCCGGAGTACTTAGTGGATGTTGAGAGCATCGACACCCGCTGGCAGGTCGCAGATGTTGGGTTTAGAGGTTTCGGGTTGAGGGTCAAGAAAGAGCCCTCCAAGCCAGGCCAGCTAGATTTTTCCATAGGTAGCCGTTTTCGGGTTTAGGGGCTCCCTAAGCCCCCTGTAGCCTACATGAATCCAAAGAGCCCTCAGCGCCAAACTGTACAACCACCTGGAAACGTTAAACCTCAACTAGGCCCGAAAGCACATAAGCCTTACACTCCAAGCCCTGGACACGAAACCCCCAAAGTCCTAAAACCTTCAAACCCTAAACCCTGAACAACCCTAAACCACTCTAAACCTCTTCAACTCCTTGGTACTTTCGGCGTCTCCGACCTCCCCCGCTGGCGCAGGACGCAGAGTTCAAGTTCACCGTGCAGACATCCGACAATGCAGCTGGGACGTCGCTAAGGGCTTCGGGTGTGGGACTTTGGGGCTTCAAGCCGCAGAGGATTTAGGGCTCGGGACCTGAATCCAACCCTGAACCCTTTCGGACAAGGATCTGAGTTGTTGAAAGGCCTGGGAGGGGTTGAGGGTTTTAGGGGTCTTTGCAGCCCTAAACCCTAAGCCCGAAACAGGTTTCTGGCGCTCATGTATGCTGTGGGGGACCTGAAACCTAACCCTAAACCATTAAAGGGGCTTCGGGGCATTTAGGGAGCAGAAGACCCGGAAGCCTTTAGCCTCTAAGACCCTTGGTTTAGGGTTTAGGGGGCCCCCTAAACCCTCTCAACCCTTGCGACTTCGACCCCTCTAAGTCCTTTTCAAAACCCCTCCCTAAGCCGCACCAAGACCTCGAAAACCCCCCCCTGGAGGTGAAGCTCAACCTCGAAGGCCACATCTTCTGGCAGGTGGTGGACGTTCCAAAGATGCCCCCAGCCGAAGACCGAAGTGCTCCCTCCCACCCGAAAGCCCTAAACCCTAGACCTCCGCGGCAAGGAATTCGGGGTTCAGGATCTTAGGGGGTTTCAGGGCAGAGTCACAGCAGGCCAGATGCAAAAAAGGGGGTTTAGGGTTGAGGGCTTCTAGGGTTGAGGGGTGCTAGGGTGGCGGAGCTGGGTTAAGGGGGGTTTCGAGTTGTTTCAAGTGGCCTCCTGTAAGATGGTGAAACCTTGTCCGTTGAGCCCTTCCAGTGCTTGCCGCCGGAAAAAGCACCAAAGCATACCGTCCATACCCCGAAAAGCTCGCCCTAACGTCACCTTGAACCCTCAACCCTAAACCCTACACCCCAAACACCAAAAACTCAAACCTTACGCCCCGAAGCCCGAAACCAAGCTGCTGAGGTTTGCAAACACAAAAGACCCGAAGGGTGACGTGTGGAAAAATACCCGACACGTCCTCAATCAGGTGGTGTCGAAGGTGGGCGAAGGGCGGACTTGCGGGCGTCGGGTTTTAGGGTTTTGTGAGTAGGGCGTCCCCTTCAAACCCCGAAACCCTGAATCCTAACCCCTAAGCCCTAAACCCTTTCAAGCTTCGAGCTCTTGGCTGAGAGGGAAGATTTGGGCAAACCCTCCCGAAAGTCCCTATCGGCGTTGGCGATTCGATTTAGGGTTTCGCACTCTGGTAGCCCTAAACCCTAAACCCTAAAACAACACCCAAACCCGACACTATCCTAAACCTCAGCCTGTAAAAAACGCCAGGTCAACCTGGCTGAGTTCATGGAAGCCTTCAACAACCTGGTCAAGAACGCCACAGCCGAAGACATGGAGTCGCTCAGACCATCACATACCCCCAACGCCTCAATCCCTGAATTTCTCAAATTTGCGGTTTAGGGTTTAGGGCTTAGGGCCGTGTACGCGTAGGGACTGGGTTCAAAAAAGGGCCGTCTATAGAAGGGGGCTTAGAGCTGAAGGTTTAGGGTTTAGCACGGGTGGCGTCTCGTCCTCGTCGTTCTTTTGGAGCGTTTTGTCGAACGTGTTCAGCTTCTTCTATCCCTAAATGCCCTGGAAACGACCTAAACCTTACAGTAGATCGACCCAAAAGCGTTAGTCCCTGAACGCTAAACCCTAAACCTTAAACCCCTGAATCCTAAACCTTAAAGCCGGGCTTCGGCTGGAGAGTACTTGGGCCTTAGGGGCTATTCGGACTTCTTATCATGGGTATAGAGTTTCGGGCTTGAGGGCGATTTCCTTGAACAATTCCTGGCCCCTGAGCTACTGCCCCCTCACCCATCTCCAATTCTCCAACACCTAAACCGCCTCAACCCCTAAAACCACTACCCTATAAAACCGACCCTCAACCTAAGACAATAAAGCCTCGGCTTCTCGCGCCCAGGTTTTACGACATGCGCGGCACCCGCGTCCACCGCGTGGAAGTTACCGGCTACACCTGCAGCGACCCGCTTACTGAGAAGACGCTCCAAGAGGTGAACCAAGAGACGAGACCTGGGCCCCGATTTGTTCAATTGTTTAAAGGGTATGTTTGGAGGTTCATGGTACTTATAACCCACTTCTAAGCCCCTTAAGTGCCCCAATGGGTTTAGGGTTTAGGGTTTTTAGGGTAGCCTCGCAGCTGCGAGGAGAGAAGTCTGGGCTCAAAAAACACCAGGGTTCAGGGTACCCTAAGGCCCGAAGAACCCAAAACTCTCTTACACCAAAAAGAATGTTCTTATCCCATGTGTCAGCGTCTACGTACTTTTCCCGGCAAGCGCCGCGCCTGCCGACCGAACACCCATCATTCGAAGTCATGAGCGACATCTGCCAAGCCCTCACCGCCTCCTGGAGGCATGACGAGCACCATGGGCACGTGCCGAGGGTAGGCGGCTTAAACACTCGCTAAACGCACCACCCCACTCAACAAGCAAGACTCAAACCAAGCTTGACTACTCCGCCTGTAGCATATGGTACCGAGCTCAGGCTGGGTACACAACATGTTCAGGGCATATCCGATTTGCTGCAGCAGGAGGAAATACTTTCTCTTACACGGGGTCGGGCATTGGACGTTTCGGTCCGAACCGAAACTCACAACAGCTCGTACCATTATTTATGTCACAGGGTTCTCACTTTAACCATAATGAATGGTAATACCGGAGACATATTATATGACAGGGTCTCAGCCATTATTGCTTTACCGATGCTCCCATTCCTAAAGGAAGTCACCCAGCACACTACGCGCCACACAAGAATTTGAATGTGGACAAAATCAAAGCACCCTTCTGGCAAGGCTTGCAGGACTTTGTCCACTACTCCGAAAAAAAACCTGGCAGCAGGCCCACATCTTTGTTCTTAGACTGGAAACAAGCGCTCATGAGTCCATGGCCATCGCGCTGCGACGGCTGGGATTTCACGAGCACTACGTACAAATCATCGAGGAAAGCTACACGAATCCAGACCTCGCAGACAAAAGTTGGGGCAGGGTCCGCAGGTCCGCACAGGTTTAAGGCAGGGATGCCCCATTTAGTCCACACCTTTTCTTTTCATGATGGAATGCGACGGTGCTTCTTCACGACGTCGAGATGCGGCTTAGGTCCATGCAGGGTCCCGCCAAACAAACCCTTGGTGTTTTGGTAAACCCACGTTCGATCTGGAGTATGCAGATGATCGGTTTCTGATGTGGGTTACTTTGTCGAACGGAGGAATCTTTACGTGTGGAATACTGGGAGCGCATGCAAGCCACAAGAAAGAAGCAACTCAACTCTATAGCCCTAAGCCCAAAAGCCCTAAACCCTGCGAAGGAATTGGGGCCCCAGTCGAGGGCTTTGTGGTTTAGGTCCCTTTGCCACTCCAAATCTTCCGGACCCAAACCTTGTACAATTCCAACAAACCCTGGACCCAACACCCTAAGTCACTAAACCCTAAACCCTGAGTCCTTAAATGTCGAGGGCTTTATTCTAAGGCTTGAAAGGTTTTAGGGCTTCTGGGGGTGCGTTTCAGGCATGGGAGTTTGAGGTTCAGAGTTTAGAGCTTAGGGTTCTATGTTTCTTTCCCTAAACCCTACAAACCCTAAACCCACCCCAAATCCTAAGCCCCAAGCGCGACAAGCTGAGGACGAACACAATCAACCGCCTGAAGAAGCAAGAGTCGGAGAACCAGGCCGTGGGTACCTGATCCCTAAACCCTAAACCCCAAACCCCCGAACCCCAAACCCCAAACCCTAAACCCGCCCACAACCCCTCTTCTTCTGCGGGCGACAATCGTGCAATCTACGTGCGGCCCCTTCAGGGAGACCTTGGGAGGACCTGCAGGGCCTGCCGACTTCCTTGTGAGCCCCTTAACGGCCCACCCCAACAACCGTCTAAACGCAGAGAGCCTTAAACAGCCGAGAGGCAGGCAAGGGGCCTTCAACCTTGGACCCCCCCAAGACGGCTTGGGGACGGCAATTGAGAGGGCCCTGCGCCCACAATGCAAACCCGAAAAAGTGGGGCCGTGAGGGCACGACAATCGCTGACAAGCTTTGTAGCTGAAGTCGAAGGCAGTTGAGTCCGGCAGAAGCCAAGAGAAGGAACATGAATTTGGCTGTCTCTGGTCTTGGCTCGTCTTGAGTAGTGCTTGGGAGGTCTTGGGGGCGGGGGGGGGGGGGGCGAGCTCTCCTGATCCAACAAGGTCGAGCGTGAGAGGATGTTGGCACAAATCGAGCTGGAGCATCAGAGGACCAAACTCATTGAGGTCAGGGCCGAGAATGAGCACCTCGGCTTTGCCATCCTACCCCCTCGAAACCCACAAAAACCCTAAACCCTAAGTGGTCACTTCTCTAAAGCATGGTCCCTTTTGGGGTCCTTGTTCTAAGGCGGCCCCTATGATTTCGGACACCCAAACAGGGACCATAATGTAGAGAAGTCCAGAGACTGCACCCTTGAGGCACGATGAACCCAAACCCTAAAGCCCTAAACCCTCAAACCCTATCCTTGCCTGCCTCGTGCGAGTGAGAGAGTCGAAGCCCTCAAACGTGGAACCCAAAGCCCTAAACCCTTAAACCCTTAAGCCCTTAAGCCCTTAAAACCCTTAAACCCTTAAACCCTTAAAACCCTTAAAACCCTTAAACCCGAAAAACCCTGAACCCAAAAACCCTGACCCCTACCCCTAACCTCTAACCCCTAACCCCTGTAAACCCTGAACCCTCTTATTCCTAGAGCCGGGAGCAGCTGGAGGGGGCAACATTCCGAGCAAAAAGTGTGCGCTTCAGCGTCTGTAGTCTCATGTTGTCCCGACCCGATCCAAAAAGGGGTTTTGGTTTTGCAGGGGTTTTTTGGGTGTTAGGGCTGAGGGTTTGGGGTGTTAGAGTTTGGGGTTTGCTGTAGGGTTTTGTGTTCGAAGAACACTAGAAAACCCTAAACCTCAGAAAGCCTAAGTGCAAGAACCTCTTTCTTCGTGGCGTGTCTTGAGGAAAGAAGGACGACAAATGAATTGGAATCTATCTTCGGTGAAAAGGAATCAAGAAGAGATAGAGGAGAGACGAGAATGAGAAAGGTTACCCTCAAGCTTCGGCAACTCGAAGTGTATCAACCCCGCCTCAAGTTAAACTACCCAGGTGCCTCCTACCACAACCATAGGCCGCTTCTAAACATCTGAATGTTGGCTGAAGGAGCTAGCCGCAAGCGCTCATGTTCATAGCGAGATGAGGTCAGGCAGACATGAAAGGGACATGGTTTAGATGTTCCTCGTGCAATCAATGTCAGCCGACACTAACTTAACCCAGGTATCAGCGTGGAATTCTACGCCCGCAATTGCTTTTAGTTCCGGGGAACCTTTGCGGAGCATCCTTGCCCCTAAACCCTAAAACTCCCGACCCTAAACTCCAACTTCCTCCCACGCGCCCAGGCACAAGAATGCCTCCATCGCTGGGCAATCGCAAGGGGTGCAGCTGGCGGAGCAGGCTTCTTTAGGGTTCTAGGATTTAGGGTTCTAGGATCTACAAGGGAATTCCGAGGGGGGCTTTGGGGAATGGGGACTCTCAGTAAGGCACCTGGAGGCTCGCGGCCTGGAGCCTCGGCCCTAAGCCCCACCCCAAGTTGTAGGTTTAAGTGGGGTTTAAGTGGTTTCCAGTTTGGGGAACTCTTCTGCTAGGTGAGAACCTTCCTCGCAACGCTCAACGACACTGTGCCAGAGGCCGGGCCAGCAACATTCTTGCGGGGGCCTAGACCCTATAAGGCCTTAGACGGGGCAAAGCAGCCCTGGCAGTATAGTTCTTCCTAAACTTGGGGTCACCGTATATAGCCCCCAGGGCGCAGCGCGTTCAGTGATCGAACTCCCCAAGCCCCTCGACTCCCTAAAAACCTAGTCCACCCTTAGCTTCCGAAAGCACCCACTCCCCCAACAGCGGTTGTGAAGATTGCAACTCGGATGCACTTCGCTCGTTTTTCCCAGGGCCTTCGGGTTTAGGGTGTAGGGTTTTAGTGTGGGTTGCGTTGAGGTCGATGTCCCCAGAAAGCAGGCAGGAACCCCCATGCAGCATAACCTCTGTTGAACCACCATTTCGTCCCGGCCATAAGAAGCCGTAGAAACCCTGAAACCAAGTTATCGGCTTAGGGTCTGAGACCCCGAACCCCAAACCCTAAACCCCGATCCCGAAATCCGAAACCTAAACCCTAACACTGATCCCTTAATCCCTCAGCACCCAGTATTCGCTCTTCGGAGATGGTGCTGCAAAGACCCTCATCCCTAAATCCCAAGCCCTAAACCCTGATCCCGAAACCGTTGCAGTCAGCTAGGCGAATACCAGAAGCAACCCTAAACCCTGATCCCTCAACCCTAAACCCTAAACCCTCCCATCAACGCCCAGCCCTAAACCCAAAACCCTAAAACCATAAAACCCTCAACGGAGGTGGAGCGGCGATTGGCGCTCTTCAAGCTCTTCGAGGAGACGTTCCGAAAGTTTTGTACTTCTGGAGGTCGGAATAATTTCTAATCGTCTTCCACTATGGCCCCTATACTATTATACTGTACTAACCCCCCCAAAAGAGAAAAAACAAGTATATATTCCAATTATTAAGGCTCCTATAGTAGCCGTTTTGAGCTCGAAGGGACTGAAGCCGTTGCCCTGGGCCTTGAGGTTGAGGGTTTAGGGTTAGGTGTTGATGTTTTTGAGAATTGACCGCTGCCCTGGGTTGAGAGTTGAGGGTGTAGGTCAATTTTTTAAGTTTCGGATTTTTGGTGTTGGGGTTGCGGGAAGCTCGGTCCAGGACAACCGCGCCATGATTGAGAACACTCACAGGCACCCAGCTCCTACGGGCTTTGGGGGCTGAGGGTGTAGGGTGTCGCCCTAAAGCCTAAGCCCTAAACCCTACGCGGTTCGCTTTAGGGGCAGGGTTGTGCCCTTGGGAGATTTGTATTTTCCTTTCTGGCTTTTGCGCGGACCTTGTTTAGGAGTATAGGCAAATCCTAAAACCAACTTCCTGGAATTACTGAACCTCAACGCTCAACACCGTACACTGTCCGAAATTTTGAACCCTCTAAGACCACAGAAAGACCCTCAACCCTCAAGCCTCAATCCCAAACCCTCGCTCCTGTCAGATTGGCGTCTGGCTCAGCCAGGGTGTTTGTGACCCCTGAGCAGATGAAACTCCGGCTGCAGTTGCCAGACTCCGACAAGGAGGCTTAACTCTATGCCCCCTTGGGAATTATTTATTTTTGTTTATATACAACCCAACAAGATGTGAAAAATAATAGTTTGATTGAGGTTCTAAGGGGAGTATAGTTAAAGCCTGAGAGGCAGAGCCGGAAGAAGCACCGGCCCGAAGGTATCGCAGTCCCTGTACAGCAAAGCGGAACGCGAGCCTTCCAATCCCACGAAGGGGAGTCCCTTCTTCAGGGTCCCTACATGAAAGGTTGCTGGGGCGGGGGGCGGGGGGGGGGGGGGAAGCCCCCAAATCTTAAACCCTAAGCACCCTTAGTGTTGGGGAGTTGACATCGGGGCACTTTCGTGAATTCCGGGTGTCTAGGGTTTAGGTGCCTAGAGACTGGGTAAAGTCGAAGGATGGGGACGGCCCACAGGACGCAGCAGCGACGATCAACAAGTTAAAGCGTCAGAAGCATGAGATCCCAGACACGCTGCGCGCTCGCTGTGAGCCCGGCCCTGTTTTAAATGCCTTCATATTTGGGGGGGGGGTTTCTGAAAGCAGGGGTACCCCTTGAAAAAGGAGTAGAGCGTTTGTTGGTGTAAGAGTACCCCTGTTTTTCGGAACCCTCCCCTATAAGGCTTTCGATTTCTCGACCCATTTTTGCGACGCGGGCTCCAAAGCCCTGCTGCAAACAATCCCCTGTAACCTGTAGCTGCTGGCAGTACTGTGGCCACAGAATCTGAACACTCCAAAGCCCTAGAACCCTGAAGCTCTGGAAGGCTAAATCCCGAACACAAACCCTACAGTGAACCCTGCACCCCCTAAACCCTCAAAGGCGTATAATTATAGCTACTACCTGAACAACCTGAAGCCGACCCGACATGTCTGGCAGCCCTTGTCATACCAGACCATTTAGGGAATTAGGGTTTAGGATCTAGGGTCTAGGATTTGAGTTTGGGTACCCCCCCCCCCCCCCCCACACACAAGCCCGAATTGGCCGTTGTTGTATCGTTTTGAGCCGTGTTGCCAGCGGCTTGCACAAACACCACGTTGCGGCAGTTTGGTTGCCGCAGGTTTCAGAGATGTTATTGTTTGAGAGACGACCGCAGCGTCAGGTGCAGAAGCTTGCAGACATCTGTGTAGCCGCGGTGACCGTTAAAAGTCCCCGACTGCGCAAAACCGTTGCCAAAACCCTGAGCCCCCGAACTGTAAGGGAAGAAGGGGCCATGGTACTGCTAACACCCTGACCCCTAAACCCCACGCCCTCAACGCTCGGTTGAGGGTTCAGGGTTGCAGTTTGACCCTCAGATCACCCTAAACCCTGACTTCCCTGAGCCCTAACCCTACACCAAACCCTAAAGGGTCCCTTTCAGGGTTTAGGGTTTAGGGCTTTAAACCCCCAGCCCTCAGCCACAACTCAACCCCAAACCTTGAACTCGTCAATGTCGAAGAGCCTTTGCATGTCTCAGCTGATCTGAGATGACCAAGACAAGCACAAGATCTCAGCAAGTCCGAGGTTTAGGGTTGCGGGTTTGGGATACCCTGGACACTGAACCCCTAAACACTGCATTGGCTGCAACATGTCCCGTCAACTGGACGCGGCATACTTGAACGATCCGCTGACCCTGCTCAGATGCCTCCAGACATAGGGTTTAGGGTTTAGGGTTCAGGGTTTAGGGTTTAGGGTTTAGGGATGCGCTCAATCCGTGTTCTTTCTGCTGAGGCAACGCTTCGCATACCCCTCTGGCATTTGCCTTGCGGCGTTGGCTGCATGGGCCAGGTGCCGTCGGGACCAGCAACCTGATCCGAAAGTTCTGCAAAGCGTTTGTGCCCAGAGTGCTGCGCTCCTGAGAGAATAAGGGCCTGCCGGTGCAATCACGAAAACTAGCGGAGCTGGGCTGGAGTTTAGTTTCGCTTGAGCAGGTGGACCAGGCTTCCGAGTGCCAGCTTACTGTGGCTTGTCAGGTGGTCGCGGAAAGTCGGCCTTGGAGGGGGTTGGGGTTCTGGCCGCATGTTCGGGGTACGCTTGCTGAGCGTCATGAGGTCCTGAAAGCCTCTCATGCCAGGGTACCGATCTGAGCAAGTCGAATCTGTGCCGCGGGCCCAATTCCTACCTGTGTTCATGTTTCTGGGTGGTGCAGCTGGATGTGGCCGGAAGAGCCACTATGCTCAAAAGACGGTTTTGCAGATTTACATCCAGGTCAGGCTTGTCGTGTCGACGAACAACAGCAGGGTTCGTCGCGGCGTGGGAAGGCTTACAAGATGCTCAGGAAGCGCATTTCAGGAATTGGCGCCGCGCGCTGCAGTCACCTCAAAGTTGTTGAGCACAGGAGCTTCAATCAAAACACCCGGTTCTGGTTGATGTCCATGGTGCTGACCTCAGTGCACCTGGTGTGCACCTCCGATTTTTGCGAAAGTGACTTTAATTAGAATCGATTGTGGTCGAAAAAGGTTGCAGTGCACTCTGCCTCTTCTCTCGCCTCGTTCCCGAATCCTTCCTTGCTCTCCCCACTGTTTGGTGCAGCTCTATAGGGTCAGCTTGCTGCATCTTTTTTCTCGCACGTGCGGCTTTTGAAGGGTGCTTCTTGAGGTGCTACAGTAATGGATCGTTTGCAACCCTCAAAACTCAACGGCTTGCCAAGAAATTGCCAGGCCAGGTTTTGGTTCGACCGCCCAGAGACCCCGAACCGCCCCCACGGGAGCGTCCTGCGCGCACACGCGCTGACGCGTTTACTGCCTTTGCGCGCCTTCGCGGGCCCCCCCTGAGGTTCGTTTTGATTGCGACACTTGGTCCAACTGTTGGAGCAAGTGCGGGCAGCCTTAGGTTTGTTTTGATTGCGAGCACTTGGTCCGGTCCAAGAAACCTACGAATTTCCCACACCTGCTCCAAACGTTGGACCACGTGTTCGCAATCAAAACAAACCTCTGGCTGCCCACACCTGCTCCAACAGGTGGAGCAAGTGCTCGCAGTCAAAAACCCAAAGCTGACAGCCACCACTGCCATCTCAACTCGAATCGTATACGGAAATATTGAAGAGAATTTCCATGTCAAGATGGTACAACAGAACGACGAAGTCTGGAACCCTTGAGGGATATCAAGATTATTGGAAAGAATAAAGAGATCCAAGGAATTCGTGAAGACGATTTCTATATATCAAGATATCACGAAAGAACGAAGAAATCAAAGGACCCTTTCAAGGCATTTCCATATCAAGATATTTCGAAAGAACGAAGAAGCCCAGGAATCTTTTGAAGATAGTTTCTATGTCCCGAGAAGGAATATTTGAAGGGGGATTTCTTTGTTGAACTGCTGCAAAAGAACGAAGAAGCCAAAGCATCTGGCCAATCCCAATACAACCCGTGTTCCTCAAAACAAGCTCTGAGGCCATTGTGCGTACCAGCCCCTATTGTCATCCCTTGAGGAGAGGACACCCCTAACAAAGAGCATCCTCGCACTTAAAACTTCGGCCGCATCCGCAATTGAGATCAACAGTCAAGAGTGATTACCCTCCCTCAGCCGCTCACTTGAATAGCAACTCACAACATAAAGCACCGTGCAGTGTGTTCACTAAGCAAACTTGGTCCCAGGGCGGGCCCCGGAAGCCGCCAGAGCGCGGGCCGTTTGTCGCAGAGCCGACAGTGACGGTGATCAGCCCCTGCAGCTGACGCGCGGCCCATGCAAAGTAGCCCGCTGGTGCGTGCTGGGCAGCACTGCGCAACCCAAGTCTCCCCAATCGTGTGAGATGAATACGTACGTATGTGTGTAGTTTGAGTATGGTGTGGTGCTTCTTCAGAACTTATGCCAGCGTAGACCCCGAACAGTGGGGTGCGCCTCCCATGTGCTTCCCCAGTGATCCATGAGCTATTTCGTCGGGCGCGCCGTGCGGTGGCGCCGCGGCTAGCGTAAAACGAGATAATATTTGGACTGGGGTTTCCGTATATCCAACTTCAGAACTCTCTAGAACCACTACACATTCTTAAATCTGGGACTCTAAATTTCAAGAACTGATTGAAGGGAGCCCGGTGCATGATGTTAAAAGTTTATTTAATGTCGAAACCATTTCAAGCCAATACTTTTCCTTCACATCTCTGAAATCTGTAATTCTTAATGGTCATTTCTGAAATTGTGGCTCTCCGGCAAAAGCCCAGCAGTGCCCAGCAGTGCACTTGACAGGCATGGGGTTACAAATGCCAAGAAGTGACTATGTTTACTGGTTCTGCTGCAACTGCTTCTAGTGCTGTTACTGTGGCCGCTGCTGATATTTATGAATTCTTGCCCCCGCAGCTGCATTCTACTGCTATACATCGGTGTCCGTTCACGCCTTGTGTTGCCGCCGCATTTGGGTTCAAAAAAGGGTGAATGGGCCATACGAAGGACGCAAAGATCGTCCGCATGGCTTGAAAAGATCGGCCATCCTGGAGAGGCTTTTTGACCCGAAACCCGACACCCTTAGCTTGATTACATTGATTACTAAAGCTATCTGCCAGAAGCCTATACTCTATTGCGACAGCACACGGAAGGCTCAGAGCTGCTGGCCTCATGGGCGCCGCGGCCGGTTCCCCAGGATGTGGATTAGGGCTAAGGAAGTAGAACAGAGCTTGGGGAAGCTTCGAAAGGCTTTTGGGGTTTATGGTTTCAAGGTGTTAGGCCAGTGTTTCTAGGGAATTTTCGGAAATGAGCATCAGGTAGCATGCTAGACGAGGGCCGAGTACA
>CAJNDS010002377.1:157500-177500 GCA_905221605.1 Symbiodinium natans | reverse complement strand
GCAACTTTGGACCAAGCTGCGATAGACGCTGGGAATTGGTTAGCGGCCGCCTTTCGGCCTGCCTCCAGGCCGTTTCGTCTTCTCTTCCTCCTACTCTGATCTTGCCAGCGCTCTTGCGGTGGGACCAGGTTGGATTGATTTGTTTTCAGGGTCTCAGGGTTTCCTAAAGCCCTCGACGCCTCGACGCCATGGGCCCCGTGCTGGATTCTCTGCTACAACATTGGTCACGATCGGTCGGAGGATCTGCTGGATACGCACACCCCTGTTTGCAGGCGCTGTTTGCGCAGTTCTCGAGCACTATGCCGCCACCCTGGCAAACCAAGGCATTCCCTCATGGACGCCCAGATCTGCGGCCGGCGCAGGCTGAAAAGGTACAGCTTGGCAACCTGCTTCTGGAGATTTCTGGAGTTTGTACTTTGATTGCTGGATATCATCTACTGGATCATACTGCGTTTTCGGCGGCCCTTGGAGGAAAGCCACTCGCGCAGCTTCATGCGCACCTCATCCTACGTGGGCGTTGCAAAGACAAGAAGATCGTGACTCGCCTTGCTGAGCCCTACACACGAAGGCTTTGCAGTCTCTTAGCCGTCTCAGTGCCCGCGCACAAGACTTGGGATGGCTGCGGGACTACAGACCGCTTACCGCTTGACATTGCCCGTGCGCATGTTTGAGTTGGCGAAGCTCCGCTGCCAGGTCCACGAGGACCTCGACGAGAGCCTCCAGTCCTGATCGAAGTGTCATTGGTCGAGCGTTTGCTGCAGGCCAAGATCTGGGAATTTCATCTCAGGATGACGGCGCAACCTTGGCTTTGTTCCCTTTCTTGGTCACATATGGCCAGGTCCTCTACGATCGTGACGCTTCTTTGCGTCTTTGCGCTGCTACCGACAGCTGCTTGGGCCCATGTGAACGTACGAGAGTCTTGCTCAAACCGCCTGGGTGACCAAGTGGGAACGGGTCGAGCCAACGGCCGTCCTGAAAGCTATGTGGGCTGGCGCGCGCTTCTGGTTGGTTTTTGATGAACTTTGCTTAGTTTGCATGGACGATGCATAATCGGAGAAGACTTGAAGCATGCCGTTGCGATGTCCTTTGCCCGGATGGTTTGCTGGAAAGCGGAAGTCGGCGTTTTTTTGTTCTTATCCGCAAACCGAAGACTCGTGGTCGTGGGGCCCGCGCACAGCATTGATTTTGCATGTACAGGCGCAGCGCAGTGGGGGCCGACTCCTCCAAGTGCTCAGATTCAGCAGCTCCTTCGGACTCATTCCAGATTCTCCTCGAAGGGGGCGGAGCTGTCTCAGGTGATACCATGGTGCTTCCCTGGCAAGCATCATGTGGCAAATGCGGCTACAACACCAAGCCACGCTAGCGTATGTATTACTTACAGGTGCTCCCTGCTCTTCCGCTACGGAACGTGAAAGCAGCACTTGTTCGTTTTTCTGTTCTCGTCTCTTCTCTGCCCAGTTGTGCCTAGCCCTGCGGGCTGACTCGGCTGTAGGCCGGGCATTGTTAGCGGAGCTGACGTGCATGCTGCACTCTTCTGCCCAGGATGGGCTGACTCTGGCTGACTCAACACTCCAAGACTTTGTCCGAAGTCAGAAAAGAGTTCGGGAAAGTAATGAAGGTAATTACAAACATGAACATTTCCCTAAGCTGAGGGTCCAGCAAAGCTCGACGTAAGCCGCAGTAGTCCTTAATGGTAGCATACTGAAGCCATGGCAGTTGTCAAGCATTTTTTTTATCAATTCTAGAGTCCACCCTAAACCCTGAATCCAAAATAACCCAAATCCCTAAACTAGCAGAGCCTCAAAAAAAAAACCCAAAACGAAGGCGCTAGAGCGAGGAGAGCTCTCGCGGTGGTTCTTGGGCCCCTACCTGGAGGGCACACCGTACGCAGGCCTTATCTGCCGTTTAAATTGGGATGAAGCTTTGGAGTCCTCGGGCTCGTGGTCGAAATTTTCTGGAAGCATCCGTCCAGTTGGGGCCGAGCGTCATTCACAGGGGTCCATCCAGCGTGTCCACCAGCTCCTGAAAGGTGAGCAGTATTCGCCGGACCAGGTTGGCAAGCTCTACACCTTCAGATACTTGAGGGAAACCGAAGTTTGAAGAGCTGTTGTAAACACGAAGGAAGTTAGGACAGGAAACTTTGCATATTCCTGGTTTTCAATCAAAGAACCTTAGCGGAAAGTTAGTCTTCAAACATCTTAAACAGCCTAGGATATGATGCTGCGGACGGACCTGTGCACGTATGGCGGCATTGTCTCAACCTGCGACCAGCTGTCAATGAACGGCAGGCAGGTTCGAGCTTTGTGATTTCGGCACCTTGCATTGTAGTCAGAGTTTACCATTAATGTTGCACTGTCTTTAAACAACCATCCGGAAAAAGCCAGCGGGTTGCCCCAACAAACGGAGTTCGCAGAATAAGTTTCCGAAACTTGAGATTACAGACCCCATTAGGTTCTCACGTACGATAGTTTGCTGTAGTAGACTCTTATCGTCTATAGTTTTCTCTACTGTAGTTTTCTGTCATATATCATGAGAGCTGCATGTTGGCAGTGATGTCCGTTGTGTTTGATGTCGCGACATGAAATGCACAAATGGCGATCGGTGTTTTTGCAGAGAAGGTAAAGGAATAGCCACTCTGAGTTAACCGTCGAAAGGCGACAGCTCAGTGCCACCAGTATCATTGAACATACTTCCATTCCAGCCTGTTTTGCTTTACAAGGGACGTTAAGTTGGTGATAGGTATAGTGGCCTGGCACGCAGGAAGAATGCATCGTCCTGTACCACTACACGAGCGAACTGGGTTTTGAGAATGTCGCGAACACGAATTACGAAGACGCCACAGTCTTCGCCTCCTTGGTGGACTCGCGTGCCCACTTCGGCAAAGGTGTCTATGTTAGCCAGTACGAGCCAAGTGTGCTTCCGACACGTTTGCAGAGGTGTGTGGGACGTTTGCATTCGCCTAAGGAAGGGCTTCGCAATTTCAGTTCTGCGGCTTCTGCTCGTTGGTGAATAACGATATTTTAAGACGACTTACTTGAAGTTTTGTCATGTCTGTATTGAGTGAGTGTGCAAATCACTGCGCATATATATATATATATATGTATGTATATGTGGTTCGGCTTTTCTAGCTGCAGCATGCTTTGAGCAAGAAAGGTGTAATGCGAGCGTTCATTTGTTGTGCCTTGAAGCCTACTGATTTCTGTTGTCGTCATCAGGCTGCTGTTCTGGTTAGGGGTTTCCTTTTGAACAGCCCTGTTTTGATGCAAGAATGTGACCCAGAGAGCGGGGCCTAGCCGCCTAGCCAAAACGGCATTCCGGAAGAACTCAGATTGCGGGTGTTGGAGGCCTTGTCTTCGCCAGAAGATTACGGCTTTTGAGAGACGAGTTTCTTGCCGCCAGTTTGTGGCCGGACCCTTGCTACATGATGCAGTTCCTTGGGCCTGCTTCGCACAGCTCGGTTGAGAACTTCGTGGCGTTCCGAGCCAAACTCCGACCAGCTGCCACATGTCAGCTGGACTCTTTAACCTTCTCCAGGCACCTTCAGCGCGCCAGGAGCTTGCTGTGATGAGCCCTTGCAATAGGGATACTGAGTCCCAGTCAACATGTGCCAACCTGGCCAGGTATGGGGATTGCGAGTCCGGATTCTTCTGAACAACTATAGCAACGGGAGCCCGTTGCTCCGCCAGAGCCTTACAACTTGCGTGCGGCATTAACACTAAAGGGCGTACCCTTCGAAATGCCAAATGCCAAACTCTGAGCCTAGGATTTACGGTGTTTCGTGGCTTTGTCCGTTTCTAGACCTGAAAATGGAAGAGCAAAAATGCGGCGCAGCAGACATTCATCGGTATTTACAGTGTTTTCTGGCCTTGACAACGCGCACTAACCGGCACTGCTTTTTTGAGTGCTGTCTTGGAAGAGAGGAAATCATCGGTATTTACAGCATTTCGCACATTGCGGAATTTCGCGGTTATTTCATGTATGCTCGGTGTTTACGCTGTTTGGGGCTTCGGTTCTGGGATGTGCGGGCTTGCGCTGCTCAGAGGGTTTTGGGTTCGGGTTCAGGTTCTTATGATTGCGCTGCTCGTCGTTTGTGGGTTTTTTGCTGGTTCGGGTTTTGATGTTTTGGGTTGAGGGATTTGGGTTTAGGGATTTGGGTTGAGGGGCTTTGGGCTTGCATGAGTTTTAGCACGAATTTTTGGGAGGGTTTTCGAGATGGATTTAAGATGTGGTTGGTATGCGCCAGCAACACAGGATCTCACTCCGTACCCGGCCCAGACTGTTAATCTTCGCGCTGTCGGGAGGTTGTGATGCAAGGAGGATGTTTTTGCATTGCACTGCGTATCATCACACATTGGTATCAAGGAGACTATGCACGCTAGGGGCCATGCATGCTTTGCCAGCCTCCGAGCAATTTTTGCACAGCCGATGTGCCCCCGAGACCCGAAATTATACACGTAAATGCTTCTCCAAGCCACTGCAAGTGGCAGCCATGAACACCGCCCCCTTCGCTGACCCGCGTGAAGGGAAGGGAAGTCTCCATGGCATGCATCACGCAGCACAATTACAGTAGCTCATGCAGCAATGAAGTCAAGCCAAGCGCATTGTTGATGAAGTCCAAGTGCCGTCCGACTTCGAGCCATCTAAACTGGCAGATCTATATTGACAGCGTTCGCGCATTCGCGGATTCGCACGCACGGATTTGAGGATTCGCGGATTCGCAAGCGCGGTTTCGCGGATTCACGCATACGCGGATTCGCACATGATTCGCGGATTCGAGCATTCCCACGCGCGGATCGTCGCACGCGCGGATTCGTGGATTCGCGGATTCGCACGCGTGGCTTCGTGGACTCGCGGATTCGCATATTCGCACGCGCACGCGCGCGGAATTCTAGAGTTGCAGGAAATGATGGGCAGTATTTGCGGTTTGAGTTGCTAAAAATCTAGAGAGTATGTTGTGCGCCCCCCAACCCCCCCGCTTTTTTAAACCGTGCTGGCTTGATTCAGAGTATACCCATCTTTTCGAAATTTGATGCCAGCATTGATTTGCAGCCTGGAAACTCTGAAATGCTGCTAATCATTTACAGGGCCAGCATCTGAAAGCACAGAAATGCTGCTATTTAATAGCAGGCATTTGCAGCCTCTGGAAACTCAGAAATGCTGCTGTTTACAGTATTTCCCGCATAAATGCTGCACTTTTTCGGTTTTTAAAGGTTGCAAAGGGCCAGAAATGCTGCATTTCTGAGCATTTACAGCCCCCGAACAGTATAGCATATATCGTCTACGTAGTTGTAGGGGTCACATTTTTGTCCCTCCGCGTGCAATAAGCCTTGGAAGCGTTCAGTAAATTGCAAACGCTTGCGCGCGCCGCCTCGGCAGCCACACCACGGCCCAAGGACATCGGTTTGCAGCTCCTCCAAGCGATGTTAGACGAATCTGCATATCAGTTCTTAGTCAGTATTGTTGACCTTGAAGCCTTAAGCCCTGAACCCCTTAGCCCTAAACCCTAAACCCTAAACCCTAAACCCTAAACCCTAAACCCTAAACCCTAAACCCTAAACCCTAAACCCCTTCAACAGCCCTGAAGCCTTCAACTCTGAGCTCAGGTGACACAAGCAGCGCGGAGCCCACGCGAGTGAACCTGGAGTGGGGTGATGGCAACCAGTGGGGCCGCCAGCTGCAGATTGGTTTAGGGTTTAGGGTTTAGGGTTTAGGGTTTAGGGTGTAGGGTTTATTCATGGTGGGCAACCTTTCTGGCAGCCGAAGTGATTCATGGTGCATGCGTGATTGATTGCACATGCGTGATTGATCGTGGACTCGCTCCTTTCATGCGGTTTTTCATTGACCAAAGGATGTTAATTCATACTAGAAGAACGTTCACTCCACTTCAAGTTCATTCTAATTGGAGCTCTGGAAGTTAGTTCATGTCAGTGACTTATGCATGAATATTATGGCTCATTCTCTAGGCTTATATGAATGTAATAAGCGAATTGTTGAGCGATGTGGGGTTGGTGTGCTTATTCATTTGTGAGGATTTGTTGGCCATGGACATCTTGTCGAATGTTTGCCTTGTTCTCAATCGAGGTCACCGCGCAGCGTACTGCATCCCAATCATCATTTCTGCCTCCAGGGCCTACAATATCTTCAAACGGCACACGTGCCGCGGCAAAGAAGTACGTGTGTTTAGCTGTGCCTACTGATGTGTGTGACTGTGGAAATACTTGCACCTGATTTAACTAACTGCTCCCGCTGCTGCCGCTGCTGCTGCTGCCGCTTCTGCCGCTGCTGCCGCCGCCGCCGCTGCTGCTGCTGCTGCTACCACCGCTACCCCTATACCACTACGACGACGACGACGACGACTACGGCTACGACGACGACGACGACGACGACTACTACTACTACCACCATCACCACTACGACTACGACTATACGACTTCTACGACTACTACGACTTCTGCTTCTACTTGCTTTTACTGGTACCAAACTTCTACGACGACGACGGCGGCTGCTACTACTGCACCAGTTTTTGCCCTAAACGCTTTTGTGGTGCCTGCTATGCTGATACTTCCAATGCTAGTCTCAAAGCGGGGAAGCCATCACCCTTTCTGCTCCTAGGCCGGATTTTGCCAAGAGGTATGTCGAGGTTGATGGACGCACCCGCCGAGTCCGCCTTGGTCAAGATTACAAAGGTCGTGGGGAGGGTCTACAGGGCTGAGGGTGGGCTTAAGGCGGGCTTAGGGCCGGGGGATAGAGGATGTTCCTTACAGCCCTGGATCTAGGTTGAAAGACTAGCTTGGAATACCTGACCAGGTCGTCAGGTACATCGCAGCCGTGACGTATGGGTGATTGCGCTCGACGAGCATCTACAGGTAGAGAACAGGAAGACCAAGGAAGTGCTTGAGCAACGCCTCAAGATCCTCCGCATGGAGAAGGGGAACACAGACGATGCCACCCTGCAGTGCATGAACGAACTGGGCGAGAGGCCCGGTGGTCCTGCGCAGTGGTTTCTTACTTTCTTCGTAGTGCTGTGCAGTCTAAGGGAGGATATCTGCCTCGTGACCCTCCCTTCTGCTGATATCTTGCAAATCACTTTTGTCCGTCTGCTCGCCAACCCTAAAAACCTTATCAGCCGCTTGCGCTGGCATACTGCACCAAGACTCTTTGTATCAAGTCGGCACCCTCCATCACTCCCAGACCCCAGAACCCCAAACGATGTCGGGTTCGGGCGCCATCCGAAACGCAGGTTCTTCGCCCATGGCTGGATATCTGCTGCAGCACAGCTGCATATCGAGTGTCTGGTCAACCGCCGGGGCCTTGCTAGGGTTTTCGGGACTTAGGCTTGACGCTTTTTTGTCCGGTAGTTCGGGTGGCTCCTTACAGATTTTACAGGGCTCACCATGACTTAGGGCTTGAAGAAGGGAATTGAAGGATTGAGGGATGCCACATGCACAGGTTGATGTGGACATCTTGCAAGTTATAATGTTAAAGCTATATCCCTCACCCGAACCGCGTTAACCGTACACTCCCAATGTACCGTTTAAGCACTCAACTCCTTACGCCACAAGAAGAGAGGAGGTGCGTCCGATGCCAAATTTTCAGTGGAAATAGCGAAGGATTGTGTTTCTCCACGAGCGCCCGAGACTTTCGTATCGCAACTACATGATTCGACAAGGGAACGACTGGAAACAAGCGGAGAGAACGCGCGTGCAACTAAAACCGTAGAGTCCGATGTACTCTCTTGCACCTTACTGCGCTATCTACTTGAGCTTATTTTTCCTGAGTTGGAAAAAATAAAGGGACTTGGTTCCGAAACCGCTGGTCAACGCCCAGCACGGCTCGAGGCTCAGAGCTGTGCTGACGGAGGGTCTCTGGGTGTGTCATGAAAACGGAGATGGGTTTTGCTGAGAAAAGTGCCTCTGCAAAAGGTCTCATATTTCTGCAAGATAAACTGGACTCATTTCCAATCATGAGATGATTTGTAATGAAAGATAAGGTGAGTTCTATGTCTTGGCTTTGGGGCCCAATTTCAGGCTTGGCTTGAAGATCATTGTTTCGTGTTGAGTGGCCAGGGCCCCCCCAGGACCTGAGGCCCGATCTCGAAGCCGCAAACACCAATCCTTTGCTTGCAAGACGCTAACCAAAAGAAGCCCAGTCCCAAACCTGGTGACCAGAGGGTTTGTCTTCGAAAAAAGGCCAACAAATCAGATGTAACTAAGAAAATGCAAACACATTTTGAGAATATACAAAAATCACAAATCGGGAAAGAACCCAAGCGATAGGAAACATAGTAACATCTAAGAATCTGAAAAGACTGGCAGGGGCCACGAACCCAATGCAGACATGTGATCACGGGGAACATAACGAATCGTAACGAATCGTAACGAATCATCCGAAAAGATGTTTGCGTCTGCTTATATCTTCTCCTCTACAATTTCATGCATTCATTTATTCTAGGCTGCCTTCTTTTATTCTTTCACCCGTCTGTTACTCTATCTTTTGTGGTGTATCTCTCCCTCTCTCTCTCTTCTTTGTTTTCTTCTTCTGCTTCTTCTCTCTCTCACACTTCCTTTTTCCAACAACTCCCTGTGCTTCTTTCTCTTTGTTTCGTCTGTATCCCTCTTTCCATGTCTTTCTCTATATTCGATTTCTCTATATTCGAATAGCTGATAGCAATCCGCGAGCATAGTTCGGAGCCATTCGCGCGGCCATCCTGAGTCTAAGTCGCGCGAGCTGCATAGATACCGCAGGAGAAAACTGGCAACATATTCCAAGCATGGTTCAAACTACTGTACCCGGCATGCACTTTTCTTCGCGGCACGTCTAGGCAGAACAACTCGGAAAGTCAACAGTCCTTCTCAGCGGGAAGACAGACGGGGTACCTGCCACCTGTCACTATCGCGAAACATGCTCCAATCAATAGAGTATGCAAAATCTGCCGAAGCAGAAATGGAATCTCTGGCACAGAACAAAGCCAGTGACAACAACCGACATGGAATCCGCCAAAAGCCTCCCGAAGAACGTGCAAGCGTGATTATCCCTGTACTGGTTTGAAAACGCCGTGCAAATGGTTCTTATCAACAACACCAGGAAATAACAAACGAGACCAGGAAAAAAACAACGGAACGGTGAATGATGCCGTCTCAGAGCAACGCATATATAAGTATCTGTACCTGCATCATGAAATGTGTAGATCTGGAGCACTGTACCTGCATCATGAAATATGTAGATCTGGAGCATGGATCGCATACGGGGATATGGACGTGCGTGCAATTGTCGCCACTCTGCTTCTTGCCTCGACTCGACAAGGAAGCGCTAAGACTAACGTGTCTATCACTTCGAGGTGATGCGCCAACCACTCCACTGCCCGCGATTTTCGTAGCGCCCGTTACCACATTGCCGCCTAAAGGGTCCTGCGTGTGGAAGGCTGCATGAACATTCTGCAGAAAACCGACATGGAGCTTCAACATGTGCACCAAATGCATTTCCCCAGCCGAGCGCAACTTCATCCACGATTGCGATGGTTTCCGCAGCGGATCGACTCCAAGCGCGCGTGTACACATAATAGATGCCGGACCATCTAGCAGGAACGTCTCGCGGTCCCCATTGTTCCGAGCGTCGCAGCGGATCACATCTCAGAATCTCAGGAGTTTGTTTTCCATGTCTTCCAGAACCTGCGCCAGACTTCCTCTTGGCCTGGAAACATCCGCCACACAGGCGCGCACTTTCATGTCCCGAAGCATGGTGACATCTCCAGTTGATCGTCGGATATCTGTAGCCAGGTGCAAGACAGCTTGAAAATTTCGATGACCTTCCACATCCTCTCATGTGGCAACCGCGTGCCCGTCTCCCGCATGCTGTTCACGATGACAGTCGCTGTAGTATGGCGCGCCAAATCCTGCACAAGAGGGGCCTCATCCTCGAGACTGTCGTGTTTTGTCCAGCTGCCATGCCGCATGCCCCAAGAAAACCTCACATGCATCAAGAAAGTGTGTGCTCGATGTTGTCACTTCGTGAACCACACTGATTCCAGATGCCTCATCCTCGACACCGTCGTCACTTTTTTAGGGAATCATGCTTCAAAAAACAACAACATGGCATTTCCCAGAGGGTGTGCTCAAATGGTGTCACCTCGTGAGCCAAAGTGAACGCTTGCGAAAACTTCCGAACGCTTTGCGAGCACAGAAGCGCGCCGACCGAAACCTCCCCAACCCCACACCCCAACTCTTTACACAGAACCTAGTTTGCAGTTACCCTCGAAAGGCCTGTTTTCTTCTTCTTCTTCGTCTTCTTCTTCTTTTTCCTGCTCCTCGTGCCTAGCCGGGCACCTGCCAGCATGCACAACTGCAGACCTCGACCGACCTTGGAATGGGTGGCCAGGGAGTCTGCCTCTGCCACTAGACCATGGGTTTTGTTGAGATTACGCAGCATGCTTTCGCATGTTGTTGATATCCTGTCATGATTGTGAACTTCCCAGAATGTTTTTAAAAATCCAGCCCGCGAAGAGCTTCAGCTCGCAATTCGTTTGCCAGTTACAGAGGAAACTTCAAGATAAATGTTGTAAAGATCAATACACTAGGAGCCCGGCTCTCAGTAGAATTTAGTATACAGCACCTACTATATACTCTCCTGCACATTAGTGCCAAGATGACTACGGAACTACATGTCCACGAAGCTCAGACCCAGACTGAGGCCAAGCCAAGTTCGGAAAGGATCACCGCGACTCATTGCTCTCGGCAAACAGCCTGGCGGACAGGGTTTCCAAACGACTCATTAGGCGTTCAGTGGTATAATTCCTGCTCTCGGGGTAGCTTTGGGCGTCGAGGGGACGCCGGAGATTAGGCGCTTATTCCCCAAGTGTGTCAACACTAGGGTGTTTCAACATGCAGAGTAAGAGGGGTTCGAACCGTGACTACGTGCGGCGAAACCGGCCTTTGTGCACGCTATTACAACGCGTCTTCCTCCAGGAGCGGCCGCATGATGGACGAAAATCGTACTAAGCCCACAGCGCTGGGCATGACACCGACCTCTTGGGGGCTTCCGAAACATCATCTTCATTGGCAGGCGCAGCAGTTTCGGCTCCAAGCATCGGTTTACCTCTGCGGCCGCGTCTGGGAAGGTCTAAATTCTGATTGCCTGCTCTCGAGATCCACACACAATCCACGACCTTCTCGTACGAAATGCGTCTTGACGAGCTAAGGCTCGAGATGCAATCTGGTTGCGAAACGCGATCGACGACTCTCTCGCACGTAACGTGTCACGAGGCGCCTATGCTCGAGCTTTGTTACGACTGTGGCACCAAGACTCCATGTTTGGGTGAGAGTCGAAGGTGACAGACGAGCCTCTCGCACGCGCGTCCCGAGGCGCGGAAAGGTTTGGTACCTTTCCAAAACGCGATCGACAGATCGACGACCCTCTCGCGCGAAATGCGTCTGGAAGCGCCCGTATCCACCCTACCGTCGGAGAAGTCTACCAAAAACACGAGGGACATGCCTGAGCAGAGTCGTCACAAGTGTCAAGCCGGAGGCAAGGTGGTTGAAAGACTGTTGAAAGGTTTCGGAGTGAGTATCGGATATCAGGTGACAGAGGGTTCGGGCTCAGCTTGCCAGGGTTTAAGGCCAAAAACTATTTAGGTGCTTTCTAACCGGAGCATGCCGTTCTTCAAATGCCCTATGGGCGCACCTTTGTGCGCCCTCTTAAAACTAGCGCCCCAAAGCTTCTGCCACACTCGTTGCACACGTTGGAGGAGATTCTTCTGCAAAAGGGCTGGCTTCGGGAAGCCACTTCAATCTTGCGGGAGGTGCTGGCCACCAGCCGCTTCCTGAGCTTTATTTATTCTGTTCAGGTACTAGTATGCCATGGTATACTGTTTTGTGTTTAAGCCGTGTCGAAGGCCCCTCCAGTGAGCAAAAAACAAGCTTGGATGTTCGCTTCACCTCGCTGGAAGTCCTTTGTTTTAGACTCGAGCAACTGCGTTCAAATTTCGAGGTCGCAACATCAGGCGTTGTGAACACGGCTTTATGTATCCAGCTTGAAGATGCGAAGCGTCGCCACATTTGTGGGGAAGCTACGTGCGCAGAGATGCGATGTCCTTGGGGCTGACTTGCTCGCTAACTCATGAGGGGCGAAACCCAGATCAACTCCAATATCCCTGTTTTTTCGTGTACCAGTTGGAGGCTGTTGGTACTTTACGAAAACGATTTGCTACTCTGTGGTAGTCATATTGTAACTCCTCTCCGATATGTCGGGATTTGCGGTTTAGCGTTTTTCGGGATTCAGAATATGGTCACAGGCCGAACGCGGCTGCCCGATGATCCGCTGACCTTGGAAGCCCTCAGCAAGCTAGCCACAGTGCAGCTGAGACAGCAGCGTTTAGGATTTCGGGGTTTATACAGGGGTTTAGGGTTCAGGCTTTAGGGTTTACTGGAAGAACGGCTTAGGGTGGAGAGCAAAGGGTTGGTTGGGCCCCATTTCCTAGCTCAAGAGGAAATCGAGATTTCGAACTGAACACAAAACTCAGACACCCAAAGCCCCTGTGTCTTACAGGGGCTTTCGCCTTTGGCAGAAAAAAGAGCAACTCGAGCTGGGTCGCCTATGAGACAGTGCGTTGTTTCATTGTAGCATGTGGAAATTAGAATAGTGTGCTGGAATGATGTTCTAACATCAAGACGTTTTGTGGCAAACAGCCAAAAAAAGTTCAGACAATGCCAACACATCACAAGTTCGCAGCGTCAGGTCAAGATGCAATGCTGCAACCTCATAGACTTCCTAGCCCCGTATGCCGAACTGCTTGTTGGTCAAAATTTGTTACCTTGCTTACAACTGAGGCTGAGTGAACGAAGCCTCTATGATGAGGCTTTGAGTCTGCAGCATGAAGCGCTGGGGATGTGCCGACGACTTAGAGGTTTGAGCAAATCCTCTATTGCTACTACTACAGCTGCTACTGCTACTATTACTACTGCTAGCCCCCCAGCTCCACCAACTACCTTAAGCTTAATTAAGCAATTGCAAATTGCGTGGCAGGCGTGGTACTTCCGGCACGCAAGACATATAGAAACAACTTCCCCGGTTTGTTTTACTCTGAAGCTAAGTTTTGGAGCTTGCACGGCTTCGTTGAGCTTAATCCAATTGCAAGTTGCGTGGCAGGCATGGTATTTCGAGCACCATGAACTACACGCAATTGGAAATTGTATGGCAGGCGTGGTATTTCCAGCACAGAAGACATGCAGAGATTACGACTGGACTCGGTTTTGAGGTTCAGGATTGGGGCTTGCACTGTGCAAATTGAGTGGCAGGCGTGGGCGGCAAGCACTCAACAGATGTAGGAAATTACTTCTTTGTTTCTTATTTGGGTGCAGGATTTCAAACCAAGGGCAATGGGCAGCAACTCTTTTTCCTTCCAAATCTAGGAGATCCCTCATTCCTTAGAAGCAATCATATGTGGAGAAAGAACTCTTTATACAGTTCTCTAGTATCAAAACCATATAAAAACGTCAGTTTCCCTCCAAATCTAGGAAACCCCTATTCGTTATGAGGAACAGTCATCATTTGTCTAATTTATTGGGTTCTGGTTACCAAAACCTACAAATCAGGGTCCCCCGATGCACCTGCCTTTACTTGTAGTTTTGGTAGTCTTTGGGATTTTGTTTTGCAATTTTGGCTCTCCCGACAACATGTATTTTTCAGGGTGTTACTAACCCGATGAAGGGACTAGGCATACTAGAATATATTCATTACGTTTTTTGTTATGCTATTCTTACGTTTAAAAGTATTGCTGCTAGTCTGAGTACTAATATTGTTTCACCCAAGCTATTCTTAGAAGTATTCACCTTTTACTACTGGATGTGGTAGTTGGACTAGTAGAATACCAGACTAGAATGCAGGCCAGCATCATCTAGTACAGTAGTGTAGTGTAGGGTCGTGTAGTGTAGTGTTGGGGTAGTATAGCAGAGCATCTTGCAGTATAGTAGAGTATAGTGTAGCATGGTATAGTATCGTATAGTATAATGTAGCATAGTACGATATAGTACTGTTTACTGGTTATTGTATAGCATAATGCGACATAGAGTATCAAAATATCCGAGCGTGCAGGAGATCAAAATGCACGTACGGAAATTTGGTAAGGCAAAAACTCTCTACTCAACATGCAGGATTCCCGAGCCGTTGGAAGTATCAGGCCCTCACTGCCAGCATTCCATCACTGAGGTCGCACCATTCACGGCAACCTTCACCTGCAGACACTGGCTATGCTCTACAACCTTGGGCTGCTGCTTCACGCGGCTCGATGTGCTGACTTGCAAAACAACCCGACCCCACTCGCCCGAGATACTTAAGCTAGGCCTTAAGCCAAGCCTTAAGCTGAAAACTATTGCTCAACGATCAGAAGCAACAGAAGGAAACATTGAAACTAAGAACCTGGATCAATTCATGAGGCCAAGGGCTACTTGGACCAGGCGGCGGCTGTGGCGACGGAAGCCCTACAGAATCGCACGGGCCCCGGGCCGCCGATCGATGATTTTGAGGAAATCAGGGGCCGTTGGATACGGGCAGATCTTTCAAGTGCATGTCTAGGCATCCTGAACCCTAAACCCGAAGCATCTGCAGAACCACCAGCCTGTTACTCCGAATCAGGGTTGTTCTTGTTCTTGGAGGATGAGAGGTAGGGCAGTGCAAATCTCTCACAGGCCTGATGCACGTAGGCTGCCGTCCCCCACTCCCCCTGGGATATCCCAGGCTATTGCTTTCCAGGAAGGCCCCCATAGGGGCAAAGCACTGTGCTCTCTGGAGCTGCAACTTCCAAGAGTGTTCTAAGCATTGGAGAATGCAAACAGATGCCATGGAATCGTACAAACCTAATCACACACCATTCCAGTAGCCTGCTAAAAACGGAATGTGATCAAAACCCCGTGTCTTCAAGTTGCAGAAAGAAACTGCCGGAATTGCTCAAGCGCGATTTTTTTTTTTTTTTTGGGGGGGGGGGGGGGGGTGGAGGCAAGGGCATAATCGGGATAGCTTGCCTCTTAACCCTAAGACCTTGAACCTCTCCAACGAGGTCAAACGAAGCTTGGTTCCGATCACCCGGACGTCGTTCCTCGCCTACTCGCCGGCTTTTTTGGACTCTGATTTCCATTTCCTCGTCTTGTGAAATCAGCGAAGGTTCTCTCCACCAACAGCCTCGCTTCTGTGCTGCTGGACACTCGGGCACCACTAGCACGGGCTGCTTGCCCAACTCCAATTGAAGTTGTGGGACATCGCAATCAGAGCGACAGCAGAATGCTTTATCATAAAGCTACATGCCATAGGCATCCAGCGGCATCCAGAGCCCGAAAGAGGTGCTTCCTTTTCTGTTTCCCAGGACAAAGGAGACCTTTCGGCAGCAAAGCAGCTACTCTCCGAGTGTGTGGAGAGATGTGGGAGCCTTTGTGACCAAGACAAACAAACAAATCCCACTCGTGATTGCTGCGGCTTGCATGTTTATCATGATGTTTGAGGTTCTGAATGTCATGTACTAGCTACTGGAATTTGCACAGTACTCGGCTTCAACTCTACGACCATAAATCCTACACCCTGCGAAAGCCCGAATGCATGAACCAAGCGCCTGTCTTCCTCAAGGCTTCGGTCCTTACTGAATACCAAATGTGTCTTTCTTGGGCTGTAAGCAAAAAGCCAGCAAGATCGTATTTTCTGCATGGGGTTTATGGTTGAGGGCTCTGAGTTTCAGGGTTAGGGCTCAGCATCTGGAGTCCAGCGTGTCCACTGCATTCTGGGCAGCCGACAAGTCTAAAGCGACCTCGGCACAAGACTTGAACCCGTACAAGATGGTCCTCGCTCAAACCGATACTGGACTTCCCTGGGCGATATCGCTTTGCACATGAGCGGGGTGTACATTCCTGACCAACTGAAAGACTGATCCATGGTGTTGCTCGTCCACGTTTGTGGAATGGCTGTTTGGCACCGGGCCCTTGTCTTGCCTGTTAACAGAGGAAGAAGCGCGAATATCCGCTGTATTACCGTGCCCAACTGCACGCCATAGATATATTTCTACGTAGTCTTAGTCTCTTGCATATGTAGATACACAATGTTTTTTCCAGCCTGTTGTTCCTAAAGGTTGCGACTTGGGTAGTTAAACGATTAAACGGAAGCCCTGATGTGCGCAACGAAGCAGCAACGCACTCAGTCATAGCCCTCATACTGCTGTGCTTGTCGGTGACATAATTAAGCGTTTTCAGACTTTCCTACTGCTACCTACCTGGCTACCTAGGCACCGAGAAGTTCCACGAGCAGCACCACCTGGTTGCAATGACGCGCTGCAACCTGGTGCGTGCTCTACTGGCACAAGACAACTGTCTGGAAGCAGTGCCGCCTCTAGGCACGACTTGAGAGTGCGCAGGCCATTCTTCTTGACCGCTGTTTTGCCATACTACAGAAATACTACATCATACTGTCCTTTTGTGTTATGCTCGAAGCCAAGGCTAGCATGGCAACTGGAAGAATCCCTGCGAGGGTACAGGTCTGGGACAATCGGTGAGGGTCGCAGCCTTATTTGGTACATGAGTAGCCCTCAAATCAGTGGGAACTCGCACGTGACATCCGTCGTGACATGAGCGTTGCCTACGCTTGGGCTTATGGGAATGGTTTCAAGCAGCCAACGAATGGCAAACGCTCAGATCCGCGATGCGTCAGCACTCACCGCGTGTAAGACCTCGTGACGAGTGTAGTTTAGTTGCAATCATAGAGCGCTTGCTAGAAGCCTGTCCCGAAGTTGACCTGCGAAGCCGTCAACACACCGTGCTGCAAAGCGAACACAAGCTGCGCAAGGAGCACAACCTTCATCAGACTAGACCCAGGGAAAAGGCGCTAAGCATGGCTAAACCCACAAAGAATGCCAGGAAACACGGGCACAGCAAGCCGAAAACCTAGCAACATCGACAGGCGCATCGGAAACCCAGCAGACAGCCGACAAAACAAACGACACATGCAAAATTAGCAGTTTAGCCTACAGTATTTGAACGAATTCGCTTCTTTCCCTTCGTGCCTGTAATGAAATTAGTAAAGAGATCGAAGTGAACGTCCGTGCGGAAGAAGCCTCATTCAATAATGTGATTTCGCGTGCAGAAGCCGCTTGCGAATAAGCTTATTTACCGCACAAGCCTTGCGGTGCACATTATTAATCTTATGGCAGATTCACCCTTTTCTCCGTCTAGACAGCAGCATTAGTTGGGACCCCAACCGCCCGTCTAACCTTTCGGAATCTCCCATAAAATCCTGTATCTGGGTCTGGTTCACCCATCACACCTTGAGATCCCAACTCTCTCAGACATTGGCGTATCCGTTCACACCCGTGAAATCGCATGCCAGGTTAACCGCTCTTTCCGTGTCACCCAACCCCTGTTTTCGCCTGAGTATTTCCTGGTGATGGAAGACACGACATGGCGATCCTTACAGCGAGTCCCTGCGGGATCGCCCAAGCGATGCTGCTTGAGTCTGGGCTTGAACATTGTGCTGCTGGCACTTCTGCTCAGCGTCCTCGGGCTTCGTTTGGCTGCCTTGTCTGCCCACAGATAGAAACGAAGGCAAAGCCCCACCCCCAGCTCCATCGCCTAGCCTGCTCAGAAACATCGGGCCTTCGCGAACATCAGCAGGCTTCTGGTGCAGCTCTACCAGCGTCGGGGTCTCCACTGAAGACAGGCCTCCGTGTTGTAGCAGCTACTTCTCAGCTCCCGCACTGCGTTAACCCCAAGACGGCTAGCGGCTAGAGGAAAGCACGGTGCATCTTTCCTGGGGAAAGCTTCATACCCAGTCCGGATAAGGCGGGGGTTCTACCAGACACCGACAAGCCGTACCGAGCTCACAAAGGAACAAGAAAGCAAGCAAACATACAAGCTAGCTAACTATCAGGCAAGCAACAAGTAAATCAGCAAACTAGCAAACTAGCACGCAACTCAACGACCTAACGAACTAACTAACTAACGACCTAACGAACAAGCTAAGCAACCAACTAACGAACTTCCGAACTAAAGAATTGGCGAACTAACGAACTATCTAATGTTGGGCACGGGGCCCAGAACCAATTAATCGGGAATCCCCTGCCTGTCAGTCTTTTGTGCCAGCATCCTTACTTGCTTAAGTAGACCTCAAAGCCTTAAGGTCGCAGGGACTAAGGAAACCCTCCTGGGCTTCTGGAATCCTGATTCAGCGAAAGCAAAGATGTCCAGATCCAGCTCTCTACTGCTCAGTACTGGTACTTAGTACTGCAGCGACTGTGAATGTCCTTTAACCTGCACTACTACTCAGCACTACACAATCCACGACCAAACCTTCTGACCGGGGAAAACCTTTCGCTGAAAACCTGTAGGGGGAGGGGGTTCCTTCCTCAGGGGTGTAGACATAAGCATTAACACTAACATGAACATTAAGCTTAACTATTATTGACTTTTGTTGCGCACTAAAACAATCAGCCGGTCAGTTTGCGCAACTAAACCCACTGCGCAATCTTGCTGTCCACGCAGGTTGCGTCCAATGCGACACATGATGCAGAAACCAACACCACCACCTTCAGCCAACTAGACTGCTTACCTTGACCCAGCTTGAGGCGCTGAAAGAATCCCCGAGGATCTTCCGCAACGCTTAGAAGCAGAGAGCCTCTTCGCAGCAGCTCTCCTGACAACCTTTCGCTGCGGACGTGCTTCAGAGGAGTTGGACAAAATCCTTCCATTGTGCTGGAACCTCAGGGCCTGACATTGGCCGGGGGGTTTACGGTTTCGGGCTTTTGAGCTCACGTCGTCAACCCGTGTAGGCGAAGTTGCGCGGCGCATGTAGGAATAGCTTCAGCGCGGCATCGCATCATAAAGTATATTGCAAATCCACAGTTGCTGTAGGTTATAAACTGTTTAAGAGTCGCGCCTCGAGGCTTCGACCTGAACTTCCGAACTTCATCTTGTTGGGTTTGAGGTTTGGGGTTAGGGTTTGAACTTTCGTTGGACATTTGCCTGATCTTGGAGTTTCAAGTAGTGGACGTCTGCCGATGAGTATAGGACATTATAGTAGACATAGTAGACTGGCACGCGCTGCTGCATCACGTGCGTATGTTGCAGACTGTGAGCACTACAAAAGAACTACTGTACTGTAGCATGCTGCAAGTATTACCATGCGATATATACGGACCACAAAATAACCTGTTCTGCACCTCATAGAATGTTGTGATTCATGCGGGAGTCCAGGATTTCAGGGTGAGCGCGACAGATGAAAGGCTATTGCGTAGTCGCATTCAAGAGCACTTCAGACATGTAGTTGGCCATTCCCTAGATTGCCAGGATTTCCTTACAATTCGGATATGTACGGAATGGGAAGTGCTTAGCAGACTTGACAAATTGCTAGGTCGGGCGAGATTGGGCGATGCTCACCCCACAACGCTGGAAGCTCTCCAGAATCGGGCGTGGGCATGGCAAGTGGAGGGCGTGCTAGAGTCCGGTGCAGCACCGCTGGTTCGAGAAGTTTTGCAGACCTGCCGCAGCCTTAAATTCAGGACTTGCCGTATTCGTGTACAGTTGGGCAGTTGCAAGGCAAAGCAGAAACATCAGGAGGCTACATCTCTTTGGTATGCCATTATTCGTGCTGATTGCGACAATGGCAGAGGCCGAGCTGTTTTCGGCAACGATCATCCCAAGACTTTAAGCGCCATCAACCACCAGGCACGTTTCTTGATCAGGCTTTAGAAGGTTTTTGTTGGTACAGAGACTTCAGGGCAGCGCACTTTTCGCTGACACCCCAAACTTTCATAAATGCTAACCCAGCTAATTCCAAGATCGCTAGTAGCTCCTAACTACAGTACGTCGCCGGGGTTAAAGCTTTGAATTTCAATGTCCAATCGCCTGAACCGATATTCATTTTCTCCGTCGTCGTCGTCGTCGTCGCTGCCGCCGCCACAGCAGCCGTCGTCGTCGTAGTCGCAGCAGTACACGCAAGTTACCTTCTTGACGGTGTGTTATGCGTTTCAACAAAAAACC